>QXEO01002028.1:0-329509 GCA_007115705.1 Dactylis glomerata | reverse complement strand
TCATACTGAGTAGCCCCCGAGCGTTATGGCGGATAACTATCCGGCATAAAGCTCTTAGGAAGACAAAAAAAATCAGCATAAGTAGCCCCCGAGCATCATGGTGGATAATTATTCATCATGATGCTCTAAGAGTGACTAAAAATTTAACATGAGTAGCCCCCGAGCGTCATGGCGGATTCTATCCATCATGATGCTCTAAGAGTAACTAACACTTCAAATTTGTTTCGCCAGAATTACAAGAAGGTGGTGGAAGACCTGGTCCAGGTTGTCAGCTCGCAGGAGGAGGAGCTGGCAGCCAAAAGCGCTCTTGTGGCGGACTTGCAGCAGCAGCTTGAGAATAGCGGTAATTTACCTTAACAAGTTTGTTTTCCTTTATGCTTATTCAATCAATGCTGAGCTGACAAAATTCCGCCATGCAGATGCTGCCAAGCTCAAGTCCACACTTGAGGGGATGAAGAAGGGCCATGCCATTGCGATGGATGGGCTGAATGAACAGCTCTGGAAATCACTGGCTGAAAATGCCACCCTCGAGAGGCAGCTGAAGGACCAGGAGAACCAGGGCAAGAAGAAGGACAAGGAGATAGCGGACCTCTGCAAAGCCGCCGCTGATTTTGAGAAGCGGCGTGAAGGCTTTAACGAGCTCCTCCATCACTTCCAGGACAACTTGCTAGGTACCATTTCTTCTTATAACATAAAGTTTTTCAATTTCTGCTATGCCGTGCATGATTCATCTTCTTTTCCGCTATGCAGTCGCTTTGGGGCAGGGCGAGGTGGACACCGCTGAGGGCTTGCGCATGGCCACCGACGCAGCGAGGAAGGAGCTGGATGGCCTTCTCAGCGCTGGTCGCCAAGCGTGCGGGAGCCTGCAGATAGCGGGTTCTTCCAACCTCTCCGCCATCGCGCTCACACAGAAGCTTCTGCTGGTGCCAGGGCTGGTGGCGGACTGGAAACTGTCCTCTGCTCGGGGTGGTGCCAGTTTAGCGTTGACCTTGGCGAATGCCCACTATCCCAAGATGGACCTGGACCAGCTCACCTCCGGCATCCCGGAGAGCGGCGAGGACGGCGCGCCGGTGGACGAGGCCGCCATCCGGCAGAGCGTGCTTGGATACGATCAACTGTGTGCCCTTGACACTCAGTTGAACGTATACTATGAAGCATACGAGCTGCCAGGGTCGCCAAGCCAGGCTTCGGCATCCGCCTCAGCGGCAACCGCAGGTGGTGATGGCGGTGACGAGGTGTCCTCCAAGGTTCCGCCATCTTCTTGAGATGTGCCCTGCGATATGGCAGGAAAAATACTTTGCATTAATTCGGCCCCTGAGTGGGTCTGTAATCTAAACTTAAACTGCGTGTGAATGCTTGTGCACTGCAACTGATCTGCTTGTGGCGGATCAGTGGAATGCTTTTGAACTCTTGCAGTTTGTTTTTTATGAAGTGGTTTGATTGCGCGTAGAAACTGCCAGGCCTAATTTTATGCAACTTGCAGTTTTTTGCCATGCCCAAAAAACAACACTTTGAAAAAAAAATTCACGCGTAGGATTATGCGATCCGCCATCCGGCTCTCTGTGCTTGACTTTTCGTGAGATGGCGAAATCTTCGCACGAACAATCCGCTAGGGCGACGATACTTAATAGCATCCGTCCAGAACCCATAGCAGATGGCAGCTTAGATCGTCAAAAAGTCACTACTCTGGAATCCACACAGAAAACATCGGATGAAGATCAAAACATAAAAAAGCTACGCGGACCGCTTATGGCGGATTTAAAAGAGACACAAGTGCAAAGCACAATTGCGCAAAAGGTTCTATACGATCTAAATGAACAATAAAGGAGGTAAAAAACTCAGAAAAAATCAAGAGTGAACCAAATGCTTTATTTCATTGATCATATAGAGGTGCCTATTACATAGCTAGGTAAGTGCTAAGTGTAGAAAGGACGTAGTTGTGCGATGTTCCATGGACGATCTGTCTCGTCGTAGATATCGCCAGGGTCTCTTCGTTTGCGCTTCTTACTTGGTCGCTTATCTAGCTCGCGAATATCAACGAGGTAGTAGGAACCATTCAGTAGAGCTTTGCTGATGACGAAGGGTCCTTCCCAAGGCGGGGATAACTTGTGGGACTTCTGCTGTTTCAGACGTAGCACCAGGTCACCTTCTTTGAACGAGCGTTGGCGAACTCGCCGGCTGTGATAACGGCGGAGATTCTGCTGGTAGATGGCGGATCTCTGGGCTGCTAGGTCCCGTTCTTCTTCCAGCAGGTCCACAGATAGTTGTCTGGACGCTTCTGCATCTTCTTCCTTGTAGGCCTCGACTCTTGGAGAATCGTACTGAACATCACTTGGCAAGATTGCCTCTGCTCCATAGACTAAGAAGAAAGGCGTTAGGCCAGTTGATCTGCTTGGCGTGGTCCGTAGACTCCACAGCACAGATGGCAACTCCTCTGCCCAGGCTCCAGCTGCTCTGTGCAGCGGTGCTTCTAGGCGTGGTTTAATCCCTGACATGATTAGTCCGTTGGTCCGCTCAACTTGGCCATTAGACTGTGGATGTGCCACAGATGCTAGGTCAAGGCGGATTCCGTTGTGATGGCAGTATTCTTCAACTTCTCCCTGAGACAGATTAGTGCCATTATCGGTGATGATGCTATGTGGGATGCCGAATCTAACCACAATGTCCTTGACAAATTTGAGGGCAGTTTTGCCATCAAGTTTTCTGATGGTCTTAGCTTCCACCCACTTCGTGAATTTGTCTACCGCTACCAGGAGGTGCGTAAATCCCGAAGATGCTGTTTTTAGCGGACCCACCATGTCCAGCCCCCAGACTGCAAAAGGCCAAGTTATGGGAATCGTATGCAGTGCTGTGGCGGGCATATGGGTTTGCTTGGAGTACATCTGGCAACCATGGCATAGCTCCACAATGCGGTCTGCATCTGCCTTGGCTGTTGGCCAGTAGAATCCATGGCGGAATGCTTTAGCTACTAGGGATCTGGCGGCGGCATGATGCCCACATTCGCCTTCGTGGATCTCTCTTAGTATTTTGATTCCGTCCACTTGGGATATGCACTTCATGAAAACTCCCGAGGTGCTTCGTTTTGTAGAGTTGACCATCTATGATGGTGTACGCTTTGGCTCTACGCTCGATTTGTCTTTTTTCAACTTCGTCTTCGGGAAGCTTCTTGTTCGTCAGAAATTTCAGGTAGGGCTCTGCCCATGGCGGATTGCTTGGCAAAACCGCCAGAACAGGGGAGCTCGCTAGCTCCGGATTTTCTGGATCAACCATCTTGACTGATGGTACTCGCAGATGCTCGAGGAATACGCCTGGCGGAACCGCCTTATGGCTAGATCCCAGTTTGGACAAGGTATCGGCTGCCATGTTATCTTCTCGCCGTACGTGTTTTATGTCGTAGCCGAGGAAACTTTTGGCCATCTCGTCCACTTCGTCTCTGTATGCCGCCATGACTTCGTTCCGAGCTTTGTATGTGCCAGCCACCTGCTGAGCCACAAGGTCAGAGTCTCCACAGCACATGATGTGTTGTACGCCGATCTCCTTTGCGACACGTAGCCCGTGTAGTAGCGCTTCATACTCCGCAATGTTGTTGGTGGTGGGGAAGTGGATCTGGAGAACGTAGCTTAGCTCATCTCCCTTGGGAGATTTGAGTCTCACTCCAGCCCCCGAGCCGTGTAGCAACTTTGAGCCATCAAAGTGCATCACCCAATGCTCTGGTTCTGGGACGGGCGTAGTTTCCTGCGCTTCCTTCCAATCCGCCATAAACTCCGCCAAAGCCTGAGACTTGATGGCGGTGCGAGGCTTGTAGTCGATGTCGAAAGAGGCCAATTCAATGCCCCACTTCGCAACTCGTCCTGTTGCGTCGCTGTTGTTGATGATGTCCTTCAGTGGGGCTTTGCTCACCACTGTGATCTTATGGTCATAGAAGTAATGCCTTAACTTACGAGAAGCTAGGAAAACTCCGTATGCCAATTTTTGGTAGTGAGGGTAGCGCTGCTTGGATTCTGTCAAGACCTCGCTGACATAGTAGACTGGTCTCTGTACGCCATACTCCTGCGCTTCTTCCTTACGTTCTACCACCATGACGATGCTGACCACCCTGTTGGTTGCCGCCATGTATAGTAACATGGGTTCCTGGTCTTCGGGAGCCGCTAGGACTGGTGCAGTGGATAACACTCTCTTCAGATCCTTAAGTGCAGCGTCTGCCTCGTCGGTCCAGACGAATTCGTCTGATTTATTCATCAGCTTGTAGAGTGGCAAAGCCTTCTCGCCAAGACGACTGATGAATCTGCTTACTGCTGCCACGCAGCCTGTGAGTCGCTGTACGTCTTTTAGGTCTATGGGCCGGGAGATGTCGAGGATTGCCTTGATTTTCTCCGGGTTAACCTCAATTCCGCGGTGGGAGACGATGAACCCTAGGAGTTGTCCAGCTGGGACCCCGAAGACGCACTTCGTTGGGTTAAGCATCATGTTGTACTTCCTGAGATTGTCAAATGTCTCTTGCAAATCCGCTATAAGGCCATCTTGCTTTTTAGACATAACTGCGATGTCGTCCACGTATGCGTGGATGTTTCGTCCGATTTGATCCGCCAGGCACTTTTGCATGGTGCGCTGATACGTTGCTCCTGCGTTTTTCAGACCGAATGGCATTATGACATAGCAATATGTGCCATAAGGTGTTACGAACGACGTGGCGAGCTGATCGGACTTTTTCATCTTGATCTGGTGGTATCCCGAGTAGGCATCTAAGAAACACAGCAGCTCCGATCCCGCCGTCGAGTCAGTGACTTGGTCAATGCGAGGCAAGGGAAAAGGGTCTTTTGGACATGCTTTGTTCAGGCCAGTGTAATCTACACACATGCGCAGAACTTTTGTGTTTTTCTTAGGAACTAGCACCGGATTTGCCACCCACTTCGTATGTATCACTTCCTTGATGAAGCCTGCTTTCAACAGCTTGGAAATTTCCTTTGCTATGGCGCGGCGCTTTTCATCCCCGAAGCGTCTCATGGCTTGTCTTACTGGCTTTGAGCCAGGAATTATCTGCAGAGCGTGCTCGGCGAGTTCCCTGGGTACACCCGTCATGTCAGATGGCTGCCATGCGAAGATGTCCCGGTTCTCACGGAGGAACTTGACGAGCGCGCTTTCCTATTTGGGGGACAAGTTTGTCCCAATGGCGGTGGTCTTGGCGGCATCGCCAGCGACAAGTTCCACCTGTTTTGTATCGACTGTAGGCTTGAAGGTGGGCGGGGAGGCGGAAACCTCCTGCTTGGATGCCGGCATCTCCGCGGGGTCCGTAGCGGCATGGATTTCTTTGAACTCCTCGCCGAAGAACACTGCTTCCGCGAAGGCGGCTTCTCCTTCCTCGCACTCCTTTGCCTTTCTAAAGCTGCCATAAACGGTAATTATGCCATCCGGTCCTGGCATCTTCATCTGATTGTAGATGTAGCATGGCCTTGCATGGAAGCTGTGGAAGGCGGGGCGCCCGAAGATCACGTGGTAAGTGCTTTTTAACGGGACAACCTCGAAGGTTATGGGCTCTTCTCTGTAATTTTCCTCACTACCGAAGGCAACCTTGAGTGTGATGGACCCGAGGGACTTGGCTTGGCGACCAGGAACCACTCCATAAAAGGTGACCGCGCTATGGCGGAGTTGGGTCTTGGTAAGGCCGAGCTTTGTCAAAGTTTCCACGTACATGATGTTCAGGCTGCTGCCGCCATCCATTAAGCATTTGGAGAACTCATAGCCATGGATTACAGGGCATACCACCATGGCGTAATACCCATCTGGGATGTGCTCCGGATGATCATCACGGCTCAAGTGCACCGGTACTTCGGACCATCGGACGTACTGGCGGATTTTAGGCACGGTGGCGTTGAGGGAGCGCATAGCGGCTCTCTGTGCCTTGGCCGTGGGGGGTCCAAGGAATGTGTGAAAGGCACCTTTTTTGTCCTTGATTGGGTTGCCCTTGCCAGCACCACCCTCTGCCTTTTCGGCGGGTTTGGGCGCAGGGTCTTCATCCATATCACTGCCATCCCTAGACTCCTTGTCTTTGTCCGCTTTTCCTTTACCACGAGGCCGTTGTCGCCGGCTGCGTTTGAAGCCAGCTTCTTGATCCGCCTTGAGGTCGTTGACAAACTTGCAGTTCCGGTTGGTGTGGTTGCACTTTCCTGAAGCGTCGCGATGGGCAAAACATGGCATATCGCGGTATTCGTCGTAAGACACGGGAGCGGATGGCGCCGAAGCAGGAGTTGCAGAACTCCGCGGCTGGCCGCCGCTACCTCCGCGTCCTCTGTCGCGCTGGCTTCTTTGGCCTTTGTCAGCAAAGGTTGTGGCCACCATGTCCGGAGCCTGCGGCTCTTCTGGCGGATTCTTCCGTTTGTTGCTGCTATTCCGCTTTCCAGTGTTCTGGATGGCGGAAGCCTTCAGAGATTCGCGGGCGTCGTCGTCGGCGGCCGCGTAGTTGCTTGCGATGGTGATCATGGAATTTAGGGTCAACTTCCCTTCGTTCCTTTCTCGCAACAGGCGATGGCGGAGCAGTTGGCCTCTCTCCAAACTGTCAATAAACGCGAGGATGGCGGATTCGTCAGTAACCCCTTCACAGGAGTTCTTCATATCCAGCCATCGCGCGAGGAAAGTTCGGGAGGTCTCGTCGTCGGCGCGTCGGCACCGTTGGAGGTCACCAATGTTATGGGGTCTCTTGTAAGTCCCCTCGAATTTTTCGGTGAACGCAGTTTGCATATCAAACCAGGTTTGGATAGAGTTTTCTGCCAAGTCGTTGATCCATTGCCTCGCAGTGCCGGATAGCATCAGGGGCAAATAGCGGACAGCAACATTGGGTGATCCCCCGGCGAACTGTACTGCGTTGAAGTAGTCTTGTAGCCAAGTTAAAGGCCGATCGACTCCATTGTACTAGCGGATATTTTTCTCGATCTTGAACCCATGCGGGATGGGTTCATCACGAATCCGTTGTCCAAAGCACTTTGGGCCGAGGAAGAAGGCTGTTTGAGACTTGGCAATCTCGTTCAGATGGGTACGAGCGTCGTAGGGATTCTGGTCCGGTGGATCCTTGCGGGAGTTGCGTGACCTTGCTGGTCCGCCACCACCGCCACCGCCGCCATGGGGGCTCCCTGGTGGGGATGGCGAAGGGTCGCGTCGCCGTTTACTCTCGCCGTCCTGCGACTGATCTTTGCAGCTACGACAGCTTCCTTCCGTTCTTCGTGGAGATGGATCGTCGTTATGGCGGCGGGAGCCTTGCCCTTTGTCATCGTGGCGGCGAGTGGAGCGATGCTTGTCTTTGTCGCCATCACGGTGCGTGCCGTCGTCATGGCGAGATCGGTCCCTTCTCTTGGATGCGCCGTCTCTGCTGGTTTCCCGTCGTGGCAGATTGTCTTTGCGTCCAGCGTCACGGCTTCGTCCTCTCTTGCCATCATTGTCGCATATGACGATCCCTCCCTTTGGGACTTCGAACGTCTTATACTTTGGTGGCGGCATGTTGGTCTTATGGCGAGGGGCAGCATTGTCTTGTTGGTATCCGTAAGCAGGGTAATTCTTGCGGGGTGGCGATGGATTTCTCTGCGGGCCTTTGCCATTTGGTTTGTCATCGGAGGATATTGGGATGGCGTTCGCCCGGTTACGAGCTTCTCTTCTTCGGATCTCCGAGGATCCGGTATGAGATTCGTTGTCAGGGCGCGTACCATGGTTGACAGCCCCCGGAGCCTTTGAAGCAGTGCTGGACCTGCATAGCGCGGGATCAGATTCGAGCCGTCTTGACGACGTAGCCTTCTCCTGCTGCACTAATGCTTTTGTCATCAGCTTCACCGCTGTCTCTAGGGCTGCTGGGCTCTTATTATGCTCCAATAGCTCCTTTGCAGCCACGATATTTTCAATGGGCGTAGCCCTGACTTCATCGCGGTTTTTATCCACGTATGGCGGATTCTTGATGTACATCTTGGCCAGAGTTTCCGCTGTTGGTACGGTGAACTCGAGGTTTCGTACCAGCTGCGGGTCGCCGCCCTCGTTGATCTGGTTCTGGATTAGAGTAACGTACTTCTCCTCCATGTTCCTTGCGCGCTTCAGCGTGTCTTGAGCTTTAGCGATGTCGCCATCAAGCTGCTGGCCCATCTTCTCGACTCGCTTTGCTTCCTTGAGGAGTGCTCGCCTCTTCTTCTCGAGATCGTTCACATCTCTGACATAGTCAGGGGTGATTGGGTCTGCTAGAGTTCCATAGATGACCTTGTCCAGCGGGGTCGTGAAGTCTTCCGGGTGCTGGTCCACGGGGATGGCGGGTTGCAGAGGCCTGGGTCCGCCGTGGATCTCAGGAAGTTGTTCTGTGGCGGGATCAGCGGCTAGTGGCGGGTTACCCTGCTCATTGCCGGCATCTCCGTCGTGGACTTCCTGAGATGGCGGATCACCAGTTGTCTGCCCAACCTCATCTCCTTTGTTGGTTACAAACACCTGCTTGGCCGCTGCTTGTTGCTCTTCAAGTGCCTGCTGCGCCAATTCCGCCTCGAGTTTCCTCATGGCGGCATCGTAGTGGTCAGAATCATAGCCTTTGCTGTCCCAGTCATCCGATTCACCACTTTCGTTAAGTGCCTCTAGGATGGATTCACCTGGGCTATCTTCTCCATTGGAGGTAGATCCTGAAGTGATACATGCGAACGCCACAAGGCACTACCGCGGTGTCTCTAACGCCAGATTACTCATGGCGGATTCACTGTGGTCTTCCACCACTTCCTCTACCTCTAGGGCGGGCTGGGTGGGATTACTTTTCAGATCTGATCTGGGAAACTTGGAAAGTTCCAGATCAGATGAGTCCATCTCCGTATCCAGCTCGAAAGCGGTCCGTTTGGGGATTTCAACCATACCAATCCGCCGGAAATTTGTTTCCGTAGCGGGGGTAGGGTTTGTCTCTCCAATGAAGATATGGATATCTCCAATCGGGACGACGGTGAATCGAGCAGGGTCTTCTCTAGCCGGCACCCAGAGGTTATCCGCTGGGACGATGGGGAAGCCGGAATCGTAGAGGACGCGCCCGATGGCGACGGTGTCGCCAATGCCTGCAAAGGCGGATCCCGCCTGGATCCGCGCTCCAGACGCGCTTAGCCCCACGGTGGGCGCCAACTGTCGTGGTTTCGTCAACAGATCTGCCATAGAGGTAGGGGTATGGCGGTTTGTGGAAGGGGGTGAACACGGAGGAGCGATCCAGGACGGTGGTAGCACGAGTTTACCCAGCTTCAGATCCCGCAACGGTGGCGAGACCCTACGTGCTGCTATAATTCACTATATGGCAACAAGTGCTTGGTTACAATGATGAGGTTGGCTGTTTCGCTATGCGATTGGCCGTATGACTCTAATCTTGCCTCAAGGGCTGCTCCACGCCGGGCTTATAAAGGCGCCTGGTGTGGGCTACACGTTGGTACCGGAGCGGATACAACTTGGAGTCCTAGACTAAGTCCTCTGCGTGTGCTACAAGGCAACCCGCCATGGGCCGTCTCTGAACCCGCCATGGGCCTGTCGTCAGCAATCCGCCATGGGCCTGTCTCTGGATCCGCCATAAGCGCCTGCGTCCAGTACCGCCGTGGCAACTTCAGCAACTGGGCCGCCCGGTATAGCGAATCCGCCATACCACCCGTGATGGGCCACCCTGGCTTGCTGATTTAGGACTACGTCGCTGGTATACCTATTTGATATATCCCCAACAGGCAGTATAAAGTTCTCATTAAATAAAAGATCAGGTTCAATTAAGAGTGAGTTCACCTGTTGTTCCAATAGCTTTGCACGTGCTCTTTTAATTGGTCCAATCCTAATCTCATTGGACTTCTTTGCAGCAACATCTTCATCAAAAGGAGTAGGAGATAATGGTGGTGTAATAGGGATGTCCTCATCACTTTGCCATCTTGCATGAGGAAACTACGAAGTCCAAGCTTGGATGCGCTGCAATAGACATCAAAGCATTTTGTGATATCTGGCATGGTTAGAATAGGGGCTTACACAAGTCTCTTCTTGAGTTCTTGGAAACTCTGCTCGCACTTTTTAGTCCACTCAAACTTCTTATCTTTCTTGAGCAGCTGAGTCAATGGGCGAGCGATACTAGAAAACCCTTCAACAAATTTCCGGTAATAACCGGCTAGTCCAAGGAAACCTCGAACTTCGGTGGGGTTGGTTAGGGCTTTTCTTTCCATGATGGAGGTATTTTTTGAGGGGTCTATGGATACTCCACCGGCTAAGATAACATGGCCAAGAAATCCCACTTCTTTTAGCCAAAACTCACATTTGCTAAACTTGGCGTAAAGCTGATGCTCTCGCAGGGTTCCCAATACTAGGCGCAGATGTTCTGTGTGCTCTTCTTTGGTCTTGGTGTAAACTAGGATGTCATCGATGAACACCACTACAAACTTGTTGAGGAACTTCATGAATACCTTATTCATGAGATTCATGAAATAAGCAGGGGCATTGGTCAGGCCGAAGGACATTAGGGTATACTCAAACAAGCCACAGCGAGTGGTGAAGGTGGTCTTGGGAATATCGGACTCATGGACCTTCAGCTGATGATATCCAGTGCGGAGATCAATCTTGGAGAACACCTTGGCTCCATTCATCTGATCAAATAGGTCTTCAATCTTTGGGAGTGGGTATTTGTTCTTGATAGTTACATCATTCAGTTTATGGTAATCCACACAAAATCGAATGGTACCATCTCGCTTGTCCACAAAGAGAACAGTCGATCCCCAGGGTGAAGCGCTGGGATGAATAAGGCCTTTGCTGAGCATATCGGCAAGTTGCTTCTTCAACTCCTCTAACTCTTGCGGGTTCATACGGTAAGGTCTTTGTGCAATAGGGGTTGTTCCAGGAATCAACTCAATAATGAACTCGATATCTTGGTTAGGGGGCATACCTGGCAACTCTTCACGGAAGACATCGGGGTATTCACACACCACCGGGACTTGGTCAAGGGTCGGTCCAGAAATAGACTTCTTGTAGTAGGCCTTGCGGGATGGCATGGTTGCTACGTGCTCAATCTGAACACCATCACTATTGGTTATGGTTATAGCTTTCCTGGCTCAATCTATGCGTCCCTGGTACTTGAACATCCAGTCCATACCAAGTACCACATCCAAACCCTTCGTACCAAGCATAATTAGGTTTGCTTGGAAGGGCACTCCATGGATATCTTTTGGCACATCTACACAATTATCCTTAGTTTTCATGACTGACCCAGGGATCTGAACTAGCATGGCTCTAGTCATCATGGTTGACTCTAACTTCCCCTTTTTCACGAAGTGCTCAGTAACAAAAGAATACGATGCACCGGAATCAAATATCACTTTTGCAGGGATGGGGTTAACAAGAAACATACCCAGAACAACATCAGGTGCTTCCTCGGCTTCAGCTGCGTTCACATGGTTCAGGCAGCCTCTAGCAACATTGGCTTGGTTCTTCTAGTTCCTCCCCGGGGTCCACGGCCTTGGCCCTGGTTGGGCCGTGGCGCGCTGAGGCCTGGTGCAGTAGGTTTGTTCAGGGGACACTCCCTAGAGAAGTGTCAAGACTGTCCACAGGTATAGCATCCACTACCTTGGCTGCGATTATTGGGGTTGAAGGTGTTGCGGTTACCTCCTGAGAAGTTCCCGCCTGCTGGCCGGTTGCTAGAGAACTGGCGGTTGGGATTGTTGGGCTTGGGAGCTTGAGAGGTAAAAACCTCTGCGGGGGTGGCACAGATCTAGCTGGGGGCAAACTGCGGGACCTCTGATTGCTTGGTCCTCCCTAACTCATCATCCTTTGCTTGCGGCTCTCATGGGCAGCCTTGTGCTTTCCCTCAACCATAATAGCAACATCTACCATCGCCTCCAAGTCTGGATAGGGCACGTCCACTAGATAGGTTTGCAGCTCTTCATGGAGTCCATTCAAGAAGCGCTCCCTCTTCTTCTCGTCAGTGTCAATGTCATTGGGAGCATACCTTCCCCATGAAGTGAACTTGTCGAGGTACTCAGTCACACACATGCTACCTTGCTTCAGATTGAGGAACTTGTCCCTCATCATCTTGATAAGTCCAGCGGGGATATGGGCATTGCGGAATTTGGTCTTGAATGCATCCCAAGTCATCACTTGGTCTTCAGGCTGCATGGCACGGACATTTTCCCGCCATGCACCTACGGCTCCCTCCAGGAAGTGGGTGGCATACAGGACCTTCTCATTTGGGCCAACTCCCGCATACTCGAGCTTGTTCTTGATAGTGTGGAGCTAGTCGTCAGCATCAAGAGGCTCAGTGGACTTGGAGAAGGTTGGAGGGTTGGAGTTTTGGAAGTTCCTGAGTACGAGGCTCGTCATGAGCATTTCCACCATTGTTGTTGTGGTTGGTGGCCATCTGGGGGAGGTGCTGAAGTGTGGTAAGTTTGGCTTGGCGCTCGGCGCGCACTGCCTCACGGTCCTCCATCATGGTGCGCAGTAGCCGCGCCATGGTCGGCTCTGGAGGAGGTGGTGGGTTGCTTCCACCATGACCGCGAGTTCTTCCAGCCATTCTGGAGACAAAGGTTTGTGAGAAACAAACAAGACATGGGTGATAACAAGTATGAAGAAGAACTTAACAAACATGCATAAGAGACACATCAAGACCTCCATGCAAATACCACACTAAGCATCCATAAACATTCAAGTTTGACACATACATACATACATACATACATACATACAAAAGAGGTGCCGCATCCAATCCAGCACACACATCACATAGTCTTATACAACATCAAATGGTTTCAGCTGAACCATACAACAAGCATACACAAAAGGGATCTGATAGTCCTAATCGACACGTGATGTCCTAAGTGAAGTGGTACTGCGCCAGGTACATACTCGTCGGCAGAGACGTGGGGGACAATATCCTCGGGGTCCTCCTCACTAGGGGTCTCGGGGGCATAGAAGTCCATGATAGCGTTGTTGTCATCACCGCTGTCGCTACCACGGTCATCGTCATCGGTACTCGCAGGCTCCTCATCAAAGGCCTCCTGGTGGTCGTCGTCGCGGCCAAGGACTGCCTCATTCTCCTTACGGAGCTTGGTGGTCTCCTCATCTAGCTCGGACACGTGGCTCTCAAGGGAGGCTAGGTGGTCCTCTAAGTCACGGACATGCTGCCTAAGAGCCTTGTTCCTCTTCACTATCTTCCTCTTGGCGACGAGGAGACAGTGACGAGAGTAAATAGACTCCTGCAGGTCCTCACGAAGAACGTCAAGCTCCAAACCTCTCTTGTCGGCGACCATACGGACATGGTCCAGCTGCCCCTGAGTGTGGTGCAGCAGGGCCTCCGTGTGGTAGAGTTGGCGACTGAACGGGGTGTGGGCAGCGGCCTGGAAGGGAAAACCCTCGGAGTAGATCCGCCCGTAGTGCTCGTAACTAGTGCCCAGTAGCTCGTCGTAGTGGATGGACGAGGCGCGAGATAGCATGCCATAGGACACGCATATCGCCATCGCCCCAAGTGCGCTCAGTCACCTCAAAAGTGAACTCCTGGGAAGTGGGCGGGACCTCCCTCCCGCGGACCTGGTAGACAACCTGGTAAGCTAGCTCCCAGGTGCCCTCGTCGAAGAGGCAGTAGCCTCTCACCTCGAGGCGCGGGCGTCCAAGGCGGTGAGTCAACTCCATGAGGTCGCGCTCGAAAATGAGAACATCCTCGTGGGTACCAACCTAACGGTGTGCAGTGGGAGCGTCCGTCTACATAAATTTTAAGATAGGTTTAATTAATAACTTACCCAAGTGCGCAATATTTTAAATACAATAAAAACTGCAAGTAATAAAAATGCTTAAAGAGTAAGGGAAGAGATGAGAGCAATATATATTTACCTTTTATATATATAGCCATCTCTTTTATTTTAGTAGTGAAAATAGTTTTCGGTTCGGCCTAACGCCCATGCTAACTATGGTCTCCTAAGGTCAGGATGGCTCTTATACCAACTCTGTGGGGACCCCGGCTTACCACCCGGGATACCCGTTATGCATATAATTCACGATCCTAGGAAGACCGTCGTGAATCCACGTAACAGAGCTGGCATTACAGAGTACATCATCCATTACATAACGAGTTCAAATAGTCTTACATGGCCACTTGGCTGAATTCAAATGCCACGCAGGGCAAGTTCATCTAACATAGAAGCGGATACAAGGGTAGCGTGGGTGACCCGTGTCATGCCTCTACCCTACAGGTGACTGACCGGGAGACGGTTCCTAGTTCGCACTAGCATCGTCGAACTCCTCACCATCATCCTCATAATCTTCTTCATAATATGACCAAGTTAATAGCCACGGACAAAGCCGTGAGTACATTTTGGAATTGTACTCGCAAACCATCTAAGAGACAGTGTTGACATGCAGTTTGGCTGTAGCAAGGGAAAGGCTCTAATCTAGTTTATCCTATCTAAACAATTTCTCGTGTCGATATAGCATGTCTTACGACATTTCTATATCCTTATTAAAACATTTATAAAGCAGTTTTTTGTGAAATCTCTAGGAAAGGGGGAACTCTTCTAGTTTTTCACAAGGATCCATGGTCAATCACACATGACCATCACCAATTCCTCGGCAGTACCCTACAAGTACTCCGAACCATACCCATGCCACGACAGTACCCTCCGAGTACTCCGTCCGGCACCCTTCTCCATATTTCCAATTTTTTTTATAAAACCAAAACCTGACATTTGGCTAGGTAGCGACCATTCCAACCATCCATGAACAAGAACTTGGCTATTCGAATAGATTTACATTCTGCAGAGGTTGTACACTTTCCCCACAAAATTTAATAAATCCGTCGGGATACCACCACAGACCATCATACACGAGTATGCGGGATTTGGATAATCAAACAGAGCCTTCCATCTATCTACATAGTACGGGTGCCTACCCTGTGGAGTATACCTCCCCGGCAAACCCTGGCTGTCTACCTCCGTCAAGCGTAGTTCCAGTGCCACGGCGGGAGAAACCCAAGTGTCTTTCGGCCGGATAAATCCTAAAGGATCCTGATTCACTGTTGCCCTCAACTGGTGGCAACCCGGATTCCGAGCCTACCCCTGCCAGAACCCTCTCCCCTCTCCTTGCCTTCGACCACCGCCACCACTGTGAACCCCCAACGGGCTTGCGCCATTCTGCAAAACCCCTCGCATGACCCCACGCCGTAGTGACCTCCCGCCCTACTCCTCCTACCCCCGTGGCCGTCGACATGCCCACCGTGGACGCCCAACTAGGGCAGAGCAGCACCGACCTCCTCCAGTCGTGTCACTTCGCCGCCGAGCTCCCCTACGCGCACATGATCGATTCCCCAGGACACCGCCACCTTGGACCCACCCTATGCCGTGCAATGGCCATGCCACTCCGTCGCATTTTCGCTGCCCAGCGCACCTAGACCACGCCCTGCGTTCCTATGCACGCGCAGACGCGCACGTCCAGTACTATGCACGACCATGCACGGCACCGTGACCCCTCCTCCTAGCCACCCTCGCCCAGCGCCTTAGCCCACCGAACCAACGCGACCAGGCCCGAGACAGAGCGCTCCTAGACCGAACCCGTCCATTTTCTGACCAGACCTGGACGCCACCGACACCGCCGCCTATACACCTAGACTCAGCGCACAACACCGTCCAGAAACACTGCCATTGCCGTCCAATCCCGTCCGATGAGTGCACCGTACACACCGAGCCATGGAATCCGTATAAAGGCCGAGCCCCTCTCTCTAAGCCTCTCCTGTCGCCCATTCTTTCCCCTCCCTACTCCCTCTCTCCTGCTCATCCTCTCCACCTTGCAGCCGAGGTGAATCCATCGCCGGAGCGCTCGGAGCTTCGGGTAGATCACCGACGGGAAGGTGGAGGTTGCCGTCGACCAGCCGCTCTCCCTCCCTGCTTCCTCTCTGAACCGCGGAGCTCCATCACATCATCTGGACCTCACCTCGCCCTTGTTTGCTTCCAGGTTAGCCGAGGCCGACGATGCCATCGCCGTAGATGCTCGGACACTGGAGGAGTACGCGCGCACCCCCAGCCTCTGCATGCGAGAACTGAGCCTGCACCTGCCATCTCGGACCACGCCGCGACCGATTCCCACCCTCAGATAGCCTCGACGACCTCGGTAAGCCTCTCCCTTGTGAAACCCTAGCCGGAGCTGTCCCGCGCGCGTGCATGCAGAAGGCGACGAGGACGACGGCGATCCACCATCGCTCGCCTTCTAATCAAATGGCCGGGAAGCCCCCGTACCACTTCGGTCGTAGCTGGGCTGGTCGGCGAGCCAGCTGGGCCGATTCGGCCCAGATCTGGCGAGGCCTGGCCAGATCCGGCCCTTTCTCTTTTTTCCCCTAAGTGTTTATCTGTTACTTAATCACTGCTGCAAACTAAATTGCTTAGAAAATTTTCTAGACATCAAAAAATTGTGATTCAAATTTTCCTGTGATCCTTACAGTATTATCTAGCCTCTGGTACTGCATGCTTGATATTTAGGACTCTTAATATATTCTGGTAATTAAGTAGTGTAGATCTAGTGGATTTCAATCATAAATCCAAATCTGAAGTTTTATGCAATGAAGTTATGTGATTCCAATTTTTAGTGGTGCCTTGCTATTTTGTGAAGCTATAGAAACTGGATTTACTAATTTAGGAGCACTGTCCTGCCTGCAGTAATTAATTTGGTGATAATAAAGAAGTGCTTTGTTTTAATTATTGTGCTCAGTAGGATTATTATTTTTGGGTGATTCCACCTCTGGTGTGTTGTGCATTGTAGTAGCTCTCCAATATGGTCTCTGGTAGAATTTTAGGATCTATAGAAAGTTTTAGGGAATTAAATTGCTCTTCTAGTGTTAAATGAGAATAGGAAATTCATTGTAAGTCAACTACTTACTCTTTTGTTTTGTTTCCAATTGTGTTGGTTCTGTAAGAATGTTAGCAATCTGGAAGTATGCTGGATGCCATGCCTTGATCCGCATTGATGCCTGCAAGTTGTTTGTTTGTAAATAGGGCTTAATTGCTATTAGGAATTTGATTGCTATTATTAGAGTGGTTTATTCTTTTGTAAAGATAATTATTGTTTCAGATATCTGAACATGTTTGCTTCTGATACTCAATGATTGTGTTATGTGTTGCATGTCTTGGGTGTGAACCATGTATGCAAGTATTCTTATTGTGTGTTGTTGCTTTTTCCGGCGATAGAATCGAACGACGAGTGTGTGGAGGAGGGAGAGATCTTTGAATATCAAAAAGAAGAAGATTAGAGACAAGCCAACCAAGGCAAGCCATCTAATTGTTGCATATCTGAATCCTAATACTTCACCTTGTATGGTTTTACTAATGTTTCTAATTATGCATTGTTTTCTATATTGCTATTGTTCCCTATATAGCAATAGCTGGCGACTTAGCTCCACAAGTCGATTTGTTATCATCTATAAAGATGACACCCTTGACACCTACTCAACACCCCTGCATTAGAGACTTGATGATTAGCATCAAAGTCTTTGGGAAAACTTGTAGTGGAGCCAAAAACTCTAGGATGGGAAAACTCTCGGAAAAGTTCGAAAATGGTTTCAAAAACCTTGAGTAGTATCTACTCCACTGAAATGTTTTCTAAATGGTTTTGGACAAATGGGGTTGGATTATAGAAGGAAAGGAGTGGGTGGTTTTATGAAAAGACATTGGTGTTTCTTTGTAGTCGCTCGGAACAATTAACCCGTGCAACCACATTACCTCGGTATGGGATGGGGCTTAGTTTGAAGTTTATTTGCTTTAGTGCGGGGAGCCTCACACTATATAAGGGTTTGTAGGACCCCAGAATCCGGGTTGCCGCAAGAGTATGGGCAATAGTGAATCGGGATCCTTCGGGATTTATCCGGTCGGAAGACACTTGGGTTCTCCCGCCGTGGCACTGGAGCTACACTCGAGATGAGGGAGGTAGGCTGCCAGGGTTTGCCGGGGAGGTTAACTCCACAGGACAGGCACCCGTACTAAGGTAGGTAGATGGAGGACTTCGTTTGATTATCTGAAACCCGCATACTAGTGTATGACGGACCGTGGTGGTATCCCGGCGGATTTATCGAATCTTGTGGGTAAAGTGTACAACCTTTGCAGAGTGTAAACCTATTCGAATAGCCGAGTCCTCGGTCATGGACGGTTGTAAAGATCACTACATTGCCCAATGTCAAGTTTTGGTTTTATAAATGGTTTTTGAGAAAACGGAGTTTGTGCCGGCCGGAGTACTTGGAGGGTACGGCCGTGGCACGGGTGTGGTTTGGAGTACTTGGAGAGTACTGCCGACGACTTGAGGTGGTCATGTCTGATTGACCACCGATCTTATCTTACGAATGAGTTTTCCCCTTTCCTAGAGCTTTTCCTATAAATGATTTATAAAAGTATTCTTTAATAAGGATATAGAGATGTCGTATGACATGCTATATCGACAAGAGAAACTATGATATAGAGATGTCGTCAGACATGCTATATCGACACGAGAAACTTGCTAGTATAGAATTACCTTAAACCAAGCCAACCCTTGCTATAGCCAAATAGCATGTGAATACTTTTCTCTTAGATGGTTTGCGAGTATAATTCCAAAATGTACTCACGGCTTTGTCCCTGGCTATTAACTTGGTCAGACTTCGGAGATGACTATGAGGAGGACGATGATGGTTATGATGACGCCGGTGTGAATTAGGATCGTTTCCCGGTCAGTCGCCTGTAGGGTAGTAGGCCTAACTTGGGTCAGCTACGCTGCATGTATCCTGCTGCTACCTACTAAGTAAGTGTGTCAGTGGAACTTGCCCTGCGTGGCATTTGTATTTGGCCAAGCGGCCTATGTAAGACTTTAAGACTCGTTATGTAATGGATGTTGTAATCTGAAATGCCGACTCTGTTATGTGGATTCACGACGGTCTTCCTGGGATCGTGAATTGTATGCATAACGGGAATCCTGGGTGGTAAGCCAGGGTCCCCACATCTATCCAGTTGACTCATTGTGAAAGATCAGGACAAAACTCGAGGATCATCGGCTTGATCCTTATCAAAGTGAGTGCTTCCACTTTGAGGGCATGAGTGATACACCGAGTGCGATGAGAGTGGTAGTTGATAGGTCAAGTGAGTCCATCTCGATTTCTAACAACTTACCCTCTACCTCGAGTGTGTTCTCTCATGTTGCATTAGGTTCCATGGATATGGAGTCGCCACTCTTGGAGAAGATGTACATGGTGAATACACACGATCATACCACACCATGCTTAGAAGATGATGAGTATGTCAGCCACATGGAGCCACCTACTTCCACAACACCTACCTCAAAGGAGTGCGACTATAAAGATAACAACATAGGTATTTGTGATGCTATGATCCCACTAGTGGACATGATAAATTGTGAGTACTTGCATGTCATGGATGATTCTATTGACATTACATATGCTAAATTTCCTTTCCCATGTGATGCTTTGCATGAAACCAATGCTGAATATGTGGAATCTCTACATCCATAATGGGAAATCAAAGTGGCAATTTTTTTTAATAAAAAGACCTTTTTAACTCAGTGGTAGAGTAATGTCATGGTAAGGCATAAGTCATCCGTTCAAATCAGATAAAGAGCTTTTAAAATTAGTGGTAGAGTAATCTCATGCTAAGAAGTAAGTCCTCAGTTCGAATATGATAGAATACTTTTCTACTAAAATTCATTCACTTTTTTCTTTGTTTTTGAAACTTTCTTTTTTGTTTATAGAATTTATAACTTAGTGCGGGATACATTCATTTTGGGTCTGAACACTAAATAAAGCATCAAATGTAAATTGATTTTTTTTAAATGGGACTCTTCATCTTAGATCAATCAAATAACTACCTGTACTGAACTACTATAGATATAGAATCCCTATTTAGTAATCCATTCTTATTCTATAACCCTTTAAATAAAATAAATTTCTCTAATAAACTAGGGATGATCCATGAATTAATCTAACCATCAACTAAAAAACTCTTAGATGAAAACATAACAGAAAAGTAGGAAAAACTCTTTGCTTTGGATCTAGTTATACCTTTCGAATATATTGACAATTCCAAAAAACTGCTCATACTATGATTATAGTATAATCACGAGCAGTTGTATATGGCCTTATCGTCTATTGATGCCCCTATTGTCTTGTGGTTCAGGACATCTCTCTTTCAAGGAGGCAGCGGGGATTCGACTTCCCATGGGGGTAGGGATTATTTTGAAAGGATGTTAATCATAGATTATCAAAAACCCTAGAATAAATTCTTCCTGGGTTGTTGCCCGAGCGGTAAATGGGGACGGACTGTAAATTTGTTGACGATATGTCTACGCTGGTTCAAATCCAACTCGGCCAAAAATCTAGGACTTCGTGAATATGAACTAAATCCTTTTGCTTTTCTTCCATAAAATAAAATGCCCAATCTATAGAAATAAAATAAAAAGAAAAAAAAGGAGAAATGGGATTTCTAACCCATATCTCTCTCGTTCCTTTCTTATAAACAAAATAGTTTTTTCTTATTGAAGGGTGGGTTATTATCCATTTTTAGTGATAAAAAATCACGACATACTAGTTATGTAACTCTCACTATAACCACTATAATATGTAGGTATGTAGTATACGATATGTCTATTTCTTAGAGTAGGGCAGACGAATCGAATCTTCTTATGGTTCTATTTAAGAATAGGTATGCCATACACCCCGCGGGGATTGTAGTTTAATTGGTCAAAGCACCGCCCTATCAAGGCGGAAGCTGCGGGTTCGAGCCCCGTCAGTCCCTAACTACGGTTCAATGAATGGAAAAAAGGGCAATGGCAAAATCAAATACCCATAGGGCAGCCTTACTTCGCAGTTTTATTTTGCATCTCTCAGTAAAGAGGGCGGGGAGGCGTATAGGATTTTTATTCACTACTCCCAATTGATAAAGAAAGACACACATATGATATAGAATATCGGTATTTTTCTGGAATCCATACGTAAACTGTATTCCCTTTTTATTTAAGACCTCTTTTCCTCATCTCAGTTTTACTGCTTATTTGGATGTCTATGTGCCGATAGAAAGTTGGTCATATAATACATACATACATAATTGTATGTATAACTATAAGAAAAAGGAAGGGAAATTGGATAAGATTTAGAAAGATCATGGGTTAGTGGTATAGAAAATAAAAGTAGAAAAGGATTTTAAAAATAGGGAATTCCTAATCCAATAAAAAAACATTTAAGTCTTACTATGGATAGAGGATCCTCCTATGTTATACTAGTCCGCTCTCAACTATGAATTGATTTAATAGATCTGATATTCATAATATTGAATTGATTTAGTATTATCAGAATGGAAGCCCTACCCTTGAATTTACAGGATACCCCTTTTTCCTCTCCATGGGTTTACATCCAGAGTTATTGTTGAAAATAAAAAATAAAGAGGTTATGGAAGTCAATATTCTTGCATTTATTGCTACTACACTGTTCATTCTAATTCCTACTGCTTTTTTACTTATTATTTATGTCAAAACAGCCAGCCAAAATGATTAATTAGAATTCCAATTAATCATTGAAGAAATGAAAAAAGGATTAAATAAAAAAATCCAAGTCTTAAATGAAATGATCTGGTTGGAATCTCAAAGTGTGGTAGAAAGAACTACATATAGTTTTTTCTATGACACTTTAGAGTCTTTCTATTATATTATTGGAGTGAAACTAAAGAAAAAGATTAAAGAATAATGTTTGACAAAATGATTAATACAAAATGATCAATTAAAGAAAAGAGTTTATACAACAATTCGATTACTCAATCAATTAGTAGCATCCCTAGAGTCCACTCCTCCCCCATACTACCAGTGAAAGAGAGAATGTAAAGACTACCATTAAAGCATCCCAAGCGAGACTTACTATATCCATCTAAATTATGTCTCCTATTTCTATGCTATGAGTGTTTCAGTTTCTCTCCTATTGCGTGCAATATGTCAAACAATTGCTCTTTCCCATGTATTGCTTGCAATGATGACACTGATAACTGTGTTGTGACAACCTTGTCGAACAATTGCTCTTTCCCTAGGTTTGTCGACAACAAAGATAAAATTTTGAATATGTTTTGTGCAAAATGCTTGCAACTATCTCCCATTAATGCAACCAAAATGTTGAACAGTTGCTCTTTCCAATGCATGGTTTGCAATACTGTTAATATACTTATAAATGAGATGCCCCCCATAGCTTTCTCAACTAATGGAGATTTTGTCTATTCCCATGATAAGCTTGTTCCCACTTACACTTTGCATAATCACCATGAATATTATAATATCTTGCTTGATGCTAATGGTGATGTGCAAACAAAGAGATGCATCATGATGGATGATGTTTTCATCTACCATGCACACACATTGTTCTTGTTATCTTTTGTGTGTGTAGGTATGCGGACAACAACATCAACCTCGATTGAGAACGAATTGACCAAAAGAGCTCTTGAGAGCATAATACTCGTGAGTTCAAGCTCAAACCCACTCGTATACCCTTCACATGCTTTGCATCAAACATGTTGAATTTTTTTCTTCCATATGGTTTCTTTGCAAGCATGTTGATGACTTTTATGCCACTTGTGACAATCATGCTCCCATGATATTGAATATTGATGCTTTATGTGTTGCAACAAACATGTTGAACACTTTCTCTTTCTTTTGTTTTCTGTGCAACCATATTGCTATCTTGGGCATGACTTGTCACATGTGTTACCGTTTTGAGTTCATTGGTGTTGCATCCAACAAGTTGACAAATTGCTTTTTCTTTTGGTTGGGATGCATAACCACTTGAGATAATGATGTTTTCTTAAACTTTTGGATGAATATGATTTTTGCTGCAACAAATACGATGAAAACTTGTTCTTTCCTATGGTTTGTTTGCACACATGTTGAGAATGATTTTGACATTTTGCCTTATGTGTTTTTGCCGAACTTTCCTCTTATAGCTTCAAGGATGTTGACTACTTTCTCTTTCCAATGCCTTGAGTGCAATAATGTGCATGTATTTCAACTTGAGATGGACACCATTGTCTTCTCAAATTTTGATGGAGTTTTTGTGTTCCCACATTTGGAAGATGTTCAAACAATTTGCTTACACATAGACCTTGCATATGTATTCTCTTTATTATACTTGTGTGGTGCTAATTATGTTGTGAACAAGAATGGACATGTCCTTGATGATGTGCTCCCCTATCAGGCACATACATACTTTGCTTGGTCTTTCTTGTGCGAAGGTACACATAGATACTATTGGTGGATGCGCTTCCATAAGTGGTGTAAATCAAATACTTCTACAATGAGAGCACATCAACAACTTTGTAAGGTGACCTTGTTCTACACACGAAATCATGCCATGAAATCCAAGAATTGGCTAATCTTTGAGTGTTGTTTTGCTTTGCTTGTGAGCTTTGTAGTCCTCATGGAAGGTGAAGGAACATTGAAGAGTTGCCAAACCAATCTTCGCAAGGACGACCACATGGCGAACAACAAGTACAAGCGCCTATATCTACCTCCCCTACATGATGATGTTGAGTCAATGTTCAGGATGACTCTTTTTGAAGCTGGGGGAGATGATACGGGGTGGCTTCTGGACACCACCGCATCATGTGTGTCAACAACATCCATACTCAAGTCCGACATCATCGAGGCATGGAAGAGAAGGAAGAAGAAGAACCACGAGAAAGAAGCATGGAAGCACCGCAAGAAGAAGAAGGCGGCAGCTGAAGTAAGACCGGCTTAAGTCGGCCCCACACCGGCTAAAGCCGGCCACACTAGAAATTGCTGGACTTACTCCGGCTAAAGCCGGCCTGCACGAGCCAGCTCCGTTTTGGCCTTGAAGCCACCTATGTAATCTATCTCCCTAATTACCAAACTACTCCAAGACGTGGCTGCCTATATATATGGGTCACTTTCCCCTTTCTACGATTAGACAATAATTGATATAAGATTTGGCATGATGCCTCCCCCCTTGTGGGAACCCTACTACTAGATCTTCCATCTAGAGTTGACAATCACCCTCCTTGTTTGGGGTCTCTTCTATTTCGGAAATTCCAGCGTTGATTGGATCTCTTGCATACAAGTGTGTGTAATTCTATCCACTTATTTGGTCTCTTTCCCAATTGGAATTCTATACCTTTGCAAGTTAATATCTCACAAAGAATTCTACTCTTGGAGTCTCTTCTTTGTGATTCAATTGAGTTGGTGAATCGGGCCAACAAGGACAACCAGTGTGTATCTTGTGTGTGTTTATGAACTTTGATTTGTGGGTCGAGTTCATTGTGTTCATCGTGTTCTTTGTGTTCATCACTCTCCCCTCAAAAATCTCGTGAATCCGTGAAGATCGGGCCACTCCCTCAGGGTCAGCCCCTATCAGCGCTTCTCTTTCTTCTTGTTGATGGGCACCGGATCATTGGCAGCTTGAGCCACTCGTTCCGGGGCCAGCCACCCTTCCTTTGCTCGTGCACACTCGTCAATGAGCGCGTAAAGCTTGCTGACGGTGGAAAGCTCACAGATTCTGAGCTCCTCACGACATCGGTTGTCGCACACTCCAGTGATAAAGACCACGATGATCTTGCCATCGCTGGTGTTCACCACACCATGGGCAAGCTAACAGAAGCACTACATGAAGCTGCACAATGTCTCTTTGGGGCGCTGAGACAGCGCCAATAGGTCGTTAAGGGTTCCCGGGCGCTTGTACCCGCCCTGGAACGTGTTAATGAACTCCTCACACAGGTCTTCCCATGAATGCACCGTCGACCCATAGTACTTGAAGGTGATGCGGGGGCGGAACTTGCGAGGCCACATCACGCGGCGAAGATCGTCGGTGAAGGCCAAGCAACCCCCGCCGAATGCGTATGATGGCCGCGTCGGGTTGGCACCTGCGCGGGCATGCATGATGGCGCATTGCCGGAGTGCCCTCCTGGCACTGGGTCTCGACACCATGGCGCTCCTCATGGTGATGCCGAGAAAACGACGAACCAACCGAAATAGGCTAGGCCTGGACCCTGGCCACTGGGGCCAGAGCTACTGCTGCGGGCTGGTGCACGATAGCCTGAGGCCAGGGATGACCTGCCCTTGCTTGCTTCGCCTCACCATGATGCACGGTTGCAGCGGCCGGGCCTCCTTGGTGCATGGTCATCGCGCCTGCTCCTTGAGCGATAGAACGCGAATGAGAGTGTGTTGTGTCGGTGCAATGCGGCACATACGCGGTCCACTCTTTGATTCAAGCATCCCATACCAACGAGGGTTTAACTCAGCAATGTCCTAGATTAAGGACTTAGGATCGGGGGAAGAGGGTGTCAGATGAACTCGAAGGTAGAGATTCAGACAAACAAGGCGAAACTTGATGTGTATTGAGACAGAGCATGGGATTACAAGCTCGATCTCTCTATGTCCCTGGTCGGCCTCTCCTGGCCCCTATTTATAGGTGGCCAGGTCTCAAGGATACGGTCGGGTTCAATACAAATTTGTCATATATGACGGTTTACAATGTAGTTTCTATATTCGACTACAACTATACTTCAGATTCTATCTTGGGCCCACGTTTCTATGGGCCTTTACCCGATCAGAGACTTTGGTAGTCATACCCTTGTCAGTATCCCCCGAGATTCTATCTGAATCATAGATTCGGGTCGAATCTCAAATCTTCAAATCTTCGGCTTATATCATCTTCGACTCGATCAATCTTCGACTTCTTCACTTCATAATTTTTTTATCAATATCTCATATTTTTAAATTTTCATGGGGATTCTAGTAAACGAGCCTGGTGCTTCTGATGGATTAGGAAACCAGTTAATTGCCTAAGCAAATACTCGTTACCTACTTCAAACTTGAGCCCCCGGACTCGAATTCGGTACCTAGCGTAATCCATCTTGTGCCACATTTAGGACTTACCAAAGCATGGATTCTAGTATTTCTTAGGGTACCCAATGCAGCCACCGAGATTTTCTTCATATCGTGGATACAGAAAATTACTAGCAGAGCACATTCGTGTGCGAATACTAGGCCATGCAGGATGGATCCTGAGGTCTTACCTTCATGATCTTTGCGACCACGACATTCAAACATGTTATCATGGTGGATGCGGTCTAAGAAATGAATTTATTAAGAGCCTTGTTTAGCTGTTACAATACCCTAAATTATCGAGTTGCTTTTATTCAACTTGTCCCAAATCCATCCCGATGGGAGTGAAATGTCAAATTTATTATCAGGTGTTTGCCACCAATGATGAAGTCGATTTTTTACTCCTTCATAGTAGCCGAGAATTGTCAATCATCGGGTGCACGATCAGCGCTCCCGATGTGAATAGCCCCCGAGGCTATAGTCAAATTATATTTATTCGAGTATAGGCTCAAAGTTTCTTCGAGTGTTTCCATAATCTTCAACCAGCATAAGATATTTTTTACCTTTTGATTTTTCTATCAGGTGCGCGACCAGCGCTCCCGATGGGAGTAGCTCTCGAGGCTATGATGGGATGCTTGCAGCCGATTATAGGCTCAAAAAAATACTTGACTTCCTTCAATTTATCTAATCATTTGTGCTTTCTTCCTCTGACATGTTGGACTTTTGTCATTTATCTGCTGCTGCATTTGTTTGCTTGATTCGTATAATTGAAACCCTGTTTGGGCTGAATTTGTGCAGTGCTGTCTCCATATTGGGCCATGATCCTTGATATTCTGGCCAAAAGCCCATCTATCATGTTTATAAAAGGGGCACCCTTTTATCTTTTAAACCTAGTCCTTTACTATTTAACAACGTCGCCACATTGTCTCCTTTCTTATGCATCTAGTGCGTCTTGTTTCCTCCTCTGATTGTAGCTTGCTCACCACCGAGTGTTGGTAGATGGGAGAGAAGCAAAAGCACATAACTTTATAAATCATTGCACTAGTACATAGGATGTTTTCTTATAGAGTATGATGTATGTGGGTAAAGTGGTGTCCGAGGTGACAGCCAACATAAGCATCGAGCGAGAAAAACGGTGTAGAAAGCATCCTTTATCCGGTGGTAAAAAGGGAGAAGTATGATGCCACACTCTGGGGTGACACCAGAACACATATGGGTACTTCTATCAACTATGTGTTTTAGGACATATAGCCTCCATATAGTTAAAGCATAACACTTGTATTTACTTTTATCATCTAATATGTGATCATCACCATAGATAGAGAGAGGATTGAGTGAACCATGAACCCAGGTCTATTGTTTCTATTAGCACAAACTCCTTGTCTTGTCCTCTTGTATTTAGAGGATTGGGACACTTCTATTACTATTTTGTTGCCTTTTACTTTATTCCATTAAATCAACCTCCATTGTTACTTTAAATTGTTTAGTGCATGAACAAATAGAATCATGACACTCTAGTTGGAGAGAGTAATAGCTTTTCTTTCTTGCTCCTGCGAATTGGTACTCATACTTCCACATTGAGAGGTGCTACAGTGATTCCCTGCACTTGGGGGTTATCACTCACTTGAAATCCTAGGAAGTACATCAACTCTCCCATCATGGACATCTCGAATCTCTCTGTCATCAACTTCTCAAAAGCTATGTTCTGTTTCTCGTTAGCCTCACCAAAAATAATATCATCAACATAGATTTGACATATGAATCACCCACCCCCTTTAACCCGCTTGGTGAAAAGGGTGGAATGTATCTTCCCAATTTCAAAATCGTCCGTGAGTAGAAAATCCATAAGGTGCTCATCCCAAGAACATGGAGCTTGCTTGAGACCATAGAGCGCCTTATGGAGTTTGTAAACTCGGTTTGGGAAATTGGGGTTTTTGAAACCCGGGGGTTGAGCCACATATGCCTCCTCTTTAAAGGGGTTATTAAGAAAAGCAC
Source organism: Dactylis glomerata (assembly GCA_007115705.1). NCBI lineage: Eukaryota > Viridiplantae > Streptophyta > Magnoliopsida > Poales > Poaceae > Dactylis > Dactylis glomerata. Next base: position 301,693 of record QXEO01002028.1, on the reverse strand, counting down.
TTTTAACATCCACTAGGACAGTGGCCGCGCATATGCGCGGGCGAGTTTTTAATGGTCTACTAAATTTTTATATGATCTATAAAATGAAGCTATCCGAGAAGATCCAATGAAACACCGACACTAATAAAAATTTAGGGTTCTACGAATGTGATTAATAACCTGATAATATTAGGCTGGTGGATATTTTATTGAATTATCAAACACAATGTATATGCTTCAAATTATTTCTCAATTAATTTTTTATTAGTGTGTTATATATGTTATTTTTAATTTTTTAGGATAATTTTTTGTACAACCTGCGTTCTGAAATATATGTCTTTTTAGAAAGCTAATAATTTATATTTTCAAAATGACTTACATTTTGAAATGGAGATAATATTATCTTACTTTGTAATAAGTGTGTTGTTAGAAAATTAAATAATACTTCTTCTGTACTGATTTATTAGGCAGACAGATAGTTTAAGAAAAAATTAAACATAAATTTATTCAATAAAATATAAATTATATTTCAAAAAATGATATCATTGGAAGTGTCTTTTAAATGTGGATCTAATGGCACAATTTTTGTGAAATGTGATTTATATGTTTCGACCAAGTATATGGTCATTTTAACCTAGTGTTGGCCTAATAAATAAATACCAGAAGGAGCAGTATTTTTTTTCATCCTCTTGTATGCCACGTTCCCATTTTCCCCAGTTGACCACCGCTTCACTCTTCCTTCTTTGTCCACCTCTGGTCACCAAATCTGGTCGCCTCCGCCTCCAAGAATCCACCAAATCAGCTCATGTTGTTCTTCATCGCATACAACTGGAGCCTACTAATGGAGCATTCGATACTCTACTGGAGTACCATGGCAGACATTAGACCTGAGGAGGGCCAAGAACCTCTGGTCCGACCAGGAGCGCGAGGTTTGGAGCGCAGATTGTAGCTTATGGCCGGCGGTCTGCCGCCCGTCTACTTGGAGAATAACAGAGGCAACAGAGGCACGGTGGCTGCTATTTTTAAACCGGCGAGGATGCCGTCATGAATTGGTATCAGCCTATCCCTTTGTAGTTTTTTTTGGAATGTTTAGTTTTTGAAATGAAGTACGCATATGTTTTCTTCTGATATATGTTCGTCGTCTCTTGTCCTTTTCATGTTTCTTTTATTCCATCTTAGTCCCAGCTTCATATAGTGCTCCCAGGTTTAGATTTCCACATGCTTAGCATCAGCAGGCCTATCTCGTTCTTTTTTTGGGTTGGTCATGTCATCATATATAAAGATACCAAATTGTTAATATGAGTCAGTGTCTGCCAGATGGTTTGGTCCCTACCTATAGGATTTCAGTTTAACTGAGATTGAAGTATCATACTTACCAAAATTTTCATGTTTGGATGTGGTATTTTCTACTTTAATTTGTTTTTGGTTATCTGCCAGAAAAGGTACACATATATAAGTAGGCCACATACAAATTATTTTAGTGATGTACATGGCAGTTGTGTTTTACTTATCTAATGAGAACGCCGATGGTGATGAGATAGTTTTTGCACAAACTCACATATATTTATTGATCGAAATAATGTTACCTAAGTCAGCTGCTGAAAACTTTAGGGCTCCATTTTGTTGTTAGTATGCAGTTGTGTACTATAAACTATGGCATATCTGCAATTCCGGATATCGCCCGTTTTGTATCCCTTTGCGATATAACTTACATTTGAAGTATATAATGTAAAGGTTGTGTTTGTTAGTCACTACTCTTTTTTTCATGACCCTGCACCTTTTACGGGCTTGGGACTGGCATTGGGAGTGTATGACCAATTTGATAATATAGACTATCAAAGTATAAGACCAACCAACTGCAAAAATCAACAAAGTAAACTAAGCGCGATGAGTCACGCTAGGCCATTGGACAAATAAATTTGACATGTTCTTTTCCTGATGTTAGACAAATGTAAAAAGACTATTTTTTTACTTGGAGGAATATGTAATGAGGAGGAGGAGATTTGAATAACTTACTACCTGTCCAAATTGATCAATCATGTAATCAGTTTGCCGAGATTAGCTATATGGACAACAACTAAATTGTATGTCATAGCACTATATAAATCATTGACAAAGGTGTACTATATTTCTCTTTGTTTTTTCCAAACTATGCAGAAGAGCTTATTTATCTCAAGTCAGTAATTTAGTATCAATTGAGAATGCAACTATTACAGTGTTCTCAATTCACAATCTGTCATAATTTTTTTCCAAAATGGGGAAGCCCTGGCCTCTGCATCATAAATAGAATGATCAGTTTGGAACAACCGATGCACACAAGAATCAAATTATTGTATAAGAATGAATCCTCCTGAAAATCACATGTGAGCAGCAAAAACAATAATTGTTGGGATGTGAGGATACCTAGAATACGCCAGAGACGTTCATCCTGGAAAACGCCGGCCGAAGTCGGCACCATAGTCAATAAGGCAGGGACATCAGAGGGGTCGAACACATACTTGATCTGGTCTCTGCAGTCACAGTATCCGGTGTATATAAGTAAGTATGAAATCTAATGAGACTAATCATCATGATGCAATAGTGCCTAGAAATTCTACCTTACAATTGCTAGATAGATGCCTGCTGGAGTCATGCCTAGAGACGTGCTCGACGGTATTTTGCAGTTCAACCAATTTGTGAACTGAGTCCAGGACATGGCCGGCTGGACTCAAAATTGGAGAGGTTGGTGGCGGCCGATGTGCAGGCAACTGTACAGAAGATCATATTGTTGAATATTTTCTTCGGAGATGCACACGAGGATTGTCTTAGGGTCAGATGCATCTGCGTGGCAATGGTGAGTAAAGTTTTCATGATTTTGAGGCAATAACATACCCAAAAGATCTAATGACCACGTTTTGAGGCAATAACATACCCGAAAGATCTAATGACCACGGTTTGTTCAACATGGAAATTAATGGGCAGATGTTTTGCTTTTCAGTGGGATTTTCTATAGTAACTATGCATTCCCTTGCTTGCTTTTACGCACTAAGATTCATAAATGTGTGAATTATGAGTGGAAATAAAATGAAATATAATTATATGACTGAAGATGCAAGATATAAATATAATTTTATTGCATTGGCTCCTAAAACAGTGATTGCTTGCATGAATTTTTCGCGAAAATGCAAAAAGCTTTTCCGTGTTCGAGTTGGTTAATTCTAGCCGGATTGGATCAATACTTAATGTTGTGGTTAGTGGTGTAATGTGAACTTATTTTGTGAGGCGGAGTTGATGACACAGAGTCAGTAATTACGACAAAACTAATAGCAGCACTTAATATCACTTTCCCGACTTGTTGAGATAAATACCTTACTTGTGGTTAAGCCTAATGCTGATGTATTGGCATGAACAAAGGCATACATGACAATATTATTGATCAGCTGATTAAAGTGTTAATACGATATATATGTAAAACTTTTTTTTGCAGACAATACGACATGTAACACTGGGAGAATGGAGATCATATCCTTTCAGAGGTTAGTGAGAAAAACATACCTCAGCTATGAATTAATGCTTTCCGGCCAATCTTGTGTCGACTGAGAACTCTGTCTGTTCCACGCGTGCATTCGCCATAGTGAGCTGACATAGATCACGATTCCTCACTCTATTTTACGCCACTTTGGCGTTGCAGGCTAGGAGCAAGCGGACATCTACAGAGCACCGAGATGGCGGCGGATCGGCGGCGTGCTCTAGGCCGCAGCGTTGTATTTCTTTGGATGGAAGGGTTCGTGACGTTATAGTTATCCTCATCTTGTTTCTCTAGCACCTCCATCATCAAGATACCGTGTCATTTAAATCTGTTAAAAATTGATTTGGCGGATAAAACAGGATTGAAAACATGTTCAGAGATATCTTGTACACAAGCAAAATAACTTTTGAGTACAATCCTATCTGCACCTAGCTAGCTGAAACGAATTAAAACAACTTTATGATCAACCTTGTAGATCTAATATACTATCACCCACGGGCTACCTGCCTAGTCGCTGGAGACTTCCGGTAGATGGTGGTTTTGCATGCTTTCCAATCAGATTGGATGTCGTGAGTGCATGGACCGACCGAGGGTGCATGAGGCGATTGATGAAGACGGATCTCGAGTTTTTCTTTCTTGACTGGAAAGGCGACCTCATCTGATCGGAAGGGCGATCTCATCTGAACAAAATACGAACCATGCTAGCTATATAGATTTTACCGGTTAGAATCTTCGATCGATCCTCTAAAAAAGAGTCATTGATCGATTGTCCAGGCTGCATCTGGTGGTCTCCTGCGTGCGTAGCTTTGTTTCTTTGTTTCTCTTTGGACGGAAGGGTGTTTGGTAGATGCAATATCGAAGAGGTACGTAAAAAATTATATAGGGCATTGGTGGGTAATTTTCTTAAATTTCCATGTCAATGGATTATTTCTAAGATCCATCGGCTGCCATCAACTAAATAGTTAAGTTAATGGCCAGATGTTTCTGATTTTTGTGTGATTTTCTTGACTATTTCTCTAATTTCTGGTTAGCCCCGTAAAGTACTTTTAATATATAATAGATTTGATAACCCTTGAAATCATGGTACGAAGCATATGCAAGAAATAGAAGGATATTCAAGACGAGCAACATGCGTAAAGGTGTCCTCATAATCCATACCTTCTATTTGGACAAACCCTTGCGCCACTAAGCTTGCCTTGTTGCGAGTGACGACTCCATTCTCGTCTTGCTTGTTCTTGAATATCCACTTGGTGCCGATCACGTTGATCCTATGATCTTTGGGCCTCTCAACAAGAGACCAAACTTCATTGCGGGTGAAGCATTCTTGCTCTTCTTGCATGGCATTCACCCAATCTTGATTAGTCAAGGCTTTGTGTACCTTTTGAGGTTCAAAACGAGACACAAAAGCGATGGCCACAAAAAGTGGCAAGTAAAGCAAGTTGTCTACGAGTTGAAACCCCCTTAGAGATATCGCCAAGAATCTTGTCGACTTGTAGGTCACCAGCCTTAGTGGTGGCCTTAATACGCCGCTTCAATCCATCATGACCAATCAATTCTTATTGTGGCTTGTCTTGGTAATGACCATCTTCTTAAGCTTGATCTTGAGTAGTGGAAGGTCCTTGATCCTCTCCTTGGTCTTGCTCAAGAGGTTGAGGGCTTGGTGATTGTTCTTGGGCTTGCGTCTCCTCTTGAGAGTCTTGTTCCACTTGTGATGATGATGATGGTTCAACTTGGATTGAGCTAGGCTCCACTTGAGTTGCCCTTGAATCTTCTTCATTTGAATTGTCTTGGCTTGGATGGTTTTCACATGGTAAGATATGCCCAACCCCATATACTTGATGGCTTGAGAAGATTCTCCATCACCTACATCACTTGAAACAACTTGCTCTTCTTGGGAGCCAATAAATTCCTCAAATACCATGTTAGAAGATACTTCAACATTTCCGATGGACTTGTTGTAGAATCTATAGGTGTGGGAATCATCCGCATAACCAACGAAATTACCCTCAATAGTTCTAGACTCAAATTTACCAAGCCTCTCCTTTTTGTTCTTGACGAAGCACTTGCATCCGAAGACACGGAAGTAGGAGACGTTTGGCTTGTTTCCGGTGAGGAGTTCGTAAGGCGTCTTGTTATGCACCCAGCGGAGGAAGATGCGATTTGAATCATGAATCGCAGTGGCAATAGCTTCTCCCCAAATTTATGGGGAGACTTGTACTCGTCCAACATGGTTCTTGCCATCTCAATGATTGTCCGGTTCTTCCTCTCCACCACACCATTTTGTTGAGAGATGTATGGTTCGGAGAATTAATGCTTGATCCCCTCATCAACAACAAACTCTTCCATGGTGTAGTTCTTGAATTCCGATCCATTGTCGGTCCTTATGTTCTTGATCACTTCTTCAAATGTTCGTTCCTCTTGCTTGGAAAACTTGGAGAAGTACTTGTAGGTCTCATCCTTAGACTTAAGGAGGAACACCCCATGTATATGTTGGATAATCATTCACGATGATAAGTGTCGTGGGGATGACTTAAGGGGGCGCACCACGGGCCGGGCAACATGCCGGCTGGCGTCCCAGGAGTCCCCACGGCTTCAGCACGAGAAGACCGGCTCCGTCCGAAGGGCCGGCTGCGTCAGCAGCCGGCTGGCGACTCCACCGAGGAGGGCTGGAGCCGGGCGATGAAGACAAGGCCACTCAACGGTAGTCTGGCCAAAAGCAGAGCGGCCCCGACAAGATCGGCAGGGGCGCAGGACAGGAGTGACGAGCGCCACGACCACGTCCAACCAATGAGAGATCGAAGACCCTTCCCCACGACGGGATCCGAGGCGAAGGAGAGGGGATATGCCCTCCAGATGCCGGTCCAGGGAAAAGACACTTTATAAAGCGTCTTTGCCAGAGCAGGGTCAGAGGATGACGCCAAGGACACCGCCGCCGAGGAGCCGGCAGCCGGCCGAATCGTCACCTAAACCTGTAACCAGGCCCCCGTCTATATAAGGGGGCCTGGACCCTTAGCGTGGGGGGGATCCGATCTTCTTCTTCCTCCTCTAGCCGAACAGCTCGAGGAGCACTGTAATCACTACTACTCGATCAATACGAAGCAGGCAGGAAGTAGGGGTTTACCTCCAACCGGGAGGGCCCTGAACCTGGGTAAACCGTGTTGTCTCTGTTGGCACAATCCCGAGCCGGACCCATCGCCACCAACGTCGAGCCCCTTCGATAAGCCACCCCATGGCTACTATCTCTAAATTCCCACGACAGTTGGCGCCCACCGTGGGGCAAAGCGCGGTGGCAAGCGGAGTCAAGTTCCGGCCGGGACCCTCCGGCGAGAAGGTCGCCTCCGGCCTCGTCTGGAGGTTCGGCACCTTCGACTGCGTCGACGACAACTTGGCCCACTTCAAGAACGGCTTCGGCAACAGCGGCTCCTTCCTCGACGTCGGCAGCCACCGCTTCTACGTCGCCAAGCCCTTCCTGGAGGAGGTCACCGACGTCTTCGACTCCCTCTGCGACGGAGGCTCGAGCTGCGGCGAAAGCAGCAACCTTGGCGCCGTGGTCGAGGTGATGACCCTGGGAGAGGATGAGGGCGGCGACCTACCGCGCCCCGAGCGCCCGTCGCTCGAGCGCCCACCTCCTTAGGAGCAAGACGCTCCACTCCCAGAGCGGGACGCCCTGGAAGTCTCCGTGGTGGACCTACGCGCTCCCCTCGACCGCGTCATCGATCCTGCCCGGGTCGCCGAGGCCCTGGAGCAGACACGCCTCGTTCTCCTTGGCAAGGTGGCTGAGGACGAGGCCAACCGGCGCCGCACGAGCACCACGCTCAGCGAGTTCTACGACGCGCATGGAAACGCGCCGACCGAGCCCGTTTGTAACTCGCACCTCAGCTTCGCCACCGTCGTCCCCGGCCAGATCCAGCGGCCGCCGTCGGCAAGCCGGGGCCGCGGAGGGCGTGGACAGGGCGGCCATGCTCCAAGTGGCAACGCCCAAGGCCGCCGCCCCCAGCAGGGCGGCGGAGCAAGCACACCGCGCTTGATCGTGGAGTCAGCGCCAGGGTCGGAGTCCCAGGCTCGCCCACCGGCGCTGCACATCCACCTGTGGCTCGACCACGTCAAGACGTCCTCTAGGGGACCTGCTAGCTCAAAGCGAGCGGCTTCAGACCAAGGAGGCCCGGGGGCTGCAGGCAGCGGTCATAAGCGCAAAGAGGGCAAGTACACCCTCGATGCTGCACTTGATCAGCCGTGCAAATTCCACACCTCCCCGGGCAGGGAAGCGACCCACTCCACGCGTCAGTGCCGTTTCATGAGAGAGCTGGAGCAGCGTGCTCGGCAGATCCCTGATACGTCGCAGGCTCAACCGGCTAGAGGTCAGGAGGACCAACAGCGCGACCCGGCTGGAGGCGAGCCGGATCAAGATGATGACTTCCCGACAGATGTGGAGCAGTATCACATCTTCACTACCCCCGGCAAAGACAAAAGGAGCGACCTTTGGCATGAAGCAGAGGTGAACGCCGTAATGCCTGCAGAACCCCAGTTCATGCACTGGTCCGAGGCGGCCATTACCTGGGGGCGCGAGGACCACCCGAGGTTGATGCCCAGTCCTGGGGAGTACGCTCTGGTCGTGGATCCTGTCGTGTGTTCCGATACGCACATGTGCCATTTCTCCCGCGTGCTCATCGATGGCGGTAGTAGTATCAACCTTCTTTACCGAAGCTCTCTGGAGAAGTTGGGCATCCCGCTTGCTCAGCTGAAACCTAGCCGGCTCACCTTCCATGGCATCGTGCCTGGGCATTCTTGCACCCCTTTGGGCAGGGTGCAGCTGGAGGTTCTCTTTGGGAAGAAGGGGAATAGCCGCCGCGAGCCCATCTGGTTCGAGGTGGTGGACATCAGCAGTCCCTACCACGCGCTACTAGGTCGCCCGGCCCGGGCCAAGTTCATGGCGGTTCCACACTACGCTTATCTGAAGATGAAGCTCCCAGGGCCCAGAGGTGTGATCACAGTCTCGGGAAACTTCAAGAAGTCCCTGGCCTGCGCAAAGGAGAGCTCGCAGCTGGCAGAGGCGCTGGTTGTCGCCGAGGAGAAGAGGCAGCTTCTGCATCGTGTGGAGCTGACCCAGCAAGACGTACCGGTTCGCCAGTCGCCTGTGGAGCAATTCAAGCCGGCTGACGACACCAAGAAGATCCTGCTGGACGAGAGCGACCCCTCCAAGTACGTCATCATCGGCACTGGCTTGTCTACCAAATAGGAAAGCGAGCTCACCAGCTTCCTCCGTGAGAATCGGGACATCTTCGCATGGTCTCCGAAGGACATGCCTGGTGTGCCGAGGGAGCTGGCTGAGCACGCACTTAACGTCCGGCCAGACGCCAAGCCGGTCAAGCAGCCGTTGCGGCGGTTTGCAGAAGAAAAGAGGAAAGCTATTGGCGAGGAAATTGCCTGGCTCCTTGCAGCCGGCTTCATCATGGAAGTGTTTTACCCAGACTGGCTCGCGAACCCAGTTTTGGTTCTGAAGAAGAATAACACTTGGCGAATGTGTATCGACTACACCAGCCTCAACAAGGCCTGCCCCAAGGACCCTTTCGCGCTGCCACGAATTGACCAGGTGATCGACTCCACAGCCGGCTGCGACCTGTTGTCATTCCTGGATGCCTATTCAGGCTACCATCAGATACCGCTCTTCCAGCCGGATCAGATCAAGACCTCCTTCATCACCCCGTACGGAGCCTACTGCTACGTTACCATGCCGTTCGGCCTAAAGAACGCTGGAGCCACTTACCAGCGAACTATGCAGCGATGTCTGCAGGAGCAGATTGGGAGGAACGTGCACGCTTATGTGGACGACGTGGTGGTGAAGACCAAGCAGAGCAGCACGCTCCTGGACGATCTCAAGGAGACTTTCACCAACTTGCGACGCTATCGCATGAAACTCAACCCTGAGAAGTGCACCTTTGGTGTGCCGGCTGGGCAGCTCCTAGGTTACATCGTTTCCCAGCGAGGGATCGAGGCTAACCCCTCGAAGATAAAAGCCATCGAGGCCCTAGAGAAGCCCACCCAGCTCCGAGATGTGCAGAAGTTTGCTGGCTGTTTGGCCTCGCTTAGCCGGTTCGTCAGCCGGCTCGGGGAGAAAGCCATGCCGCTGTACCAGCTGATGAAGAAGACGGACCACTTCGCTTGGTCCCAGCGCGCCGACGACGCCTTCAACGACCTCAAGCGAGCCTTGTCCACCGCGCCAATCCTGGCAGCGCCGGCTCCTCGGGAGCCAATGCTGCTCTACATCACAGTAACCCCACGCGTCATCAGCGTGGTGATCGTGGTGGACCGCACCGAGGAAGGCAAAGAGCTGCCGGTTCAGCGCCCGGTATACTACTTGAGTGAGGTGCTCACTCTCTCCAAGCAGAACTACCCGCACTGCCAGAAGGTCGCGTACGGCGTGTACATGGCGGCCAAGAATCTGAAGCATTACTTCGAGGAGCACCCGATCACGGTGGTGAGCACCACACCGCTCTCGGAGATCATCGGGTGCAAGGATGCGTCGAGAAGAGTGGTCAAATGGGCGATCGAGCTCACAGCTCATACCATTCAGTACAAGCCCAGAACGACGATCAAGTCGCAGATCATTGCGGATTTCTTCGCTGACTGGGGAGAACACCAGTACTTGCCGACGGCTCCGGACTCCACCCACTGGCGCATGCACTTCGATGGCTCCAAGCTGCTCGGGGGCTTGGGAGCCGGCGTCGTCCTCACCTCTCCCAAGGGAGACAAGCTGCAGTACATGCTACAGATGCACTTTCGTGCGTCGAACAACGTCGCCGAGTATGAAGCCCTGGTGCACGGGCTCAAGATGGCCAAGCAGATTGGAATCAGGAGGATTCTTTGCTTCGAAGACTCTGACCTGGTAACGCACCAGGTCTCAGGGGATTGGGATGCCAAGGACGGCAACATGGCCTCTTATCGTTTCTACGTGCAGCAGCTCAGCGGATTCTTCGAAGGCTGCGAGTTCCACCATGTCCCCAGAGCAAACAACGAGGAAGCAGACCGGCTGTCTAAGATCGGCTCCACCAAGCAGGATATCCCAGCTGGGGTGTCCCTGGAGATCATTCACAAGCCGTCTATCAAACCTTCGCCGGAGTCCATATCCATCTATGTGCCTGAAGACCCAGCCCCGGCCCAGGTACCGCCGCCGGACCCGGGGGCTGCCATCTCGGATCTGAAGGAGGCAGCCGGCCAACCCAGCACAGCTGGCTCGGCGAAGGACGAGGGGACTGCCGGCTCCACGCCCGCTCTCCCAGCCGGACAATCAGGCGAAGCCGGCTCAACGACGGACCCGGGGGCTGCCGACCCTCTGGTCGCTAGTGTCTTCCATATACGGGAGATACCTTCCTGGGCGGAACCATTCTCCAACTACCTCATCACTGGGGACCTGCCGCAAGACGAAGCGGAAGCTAGGCGAATTCAGCATCGAGCTGGGGCGTACACCATCATCAACAACGAGCTATACAAGCGCAGCGTGTCAGGCATCTACCAGAAGTGCATCGAGCCGGAAGAAGGGACAGAGCTGCTAAGAGAAATACACCAAGGGGAGTGCGGACATCACGCATCTTCCAGAGCCTTGGTGGCCAAAGCCTTCCGCCATGGCTTCTATTGGCCAACGGCCAAGCAGAATGCTGAGCAGCTGGTGAAGCAGTGCAACGGCTGCCAGCGCTTCTCCAAGCACAGAAACACTCCAGCGGCAGCCCTCAAGACCATCCCGCTCACCTGGCCGTTCACGGTCTGGGGCCTGGACATGGTGGGGCCATTCAAGACCGCACCCGGGGGCTTGACGCATCTGCTGGTTGCTGTAGACAAGTTCACTAAGTGGATCGAGGCCAAGCCAATCAAGAAACTTGACGGTTCGTCCACAATCAAGTTCTTCAACGAGATCATCACGAGATATGGAGTTCCCCATAGCATCATCACCGACAATGGGACGAACTTTGCGAAGGGAGTCTTTGCTGATTACTGTGGTCAGAAGGGCATCCGGCTAGACTTAGCGTCAGTAGCGCACCCTCAGTCAAATGGACAAGTGGAGAAGGCAAATGGGCTGATCCTGGCCGGCATCAAACCAAGACTGGTCGAGCCTCTCGAGCGCTCAGCCGGCTGTTGGGTCGAAGAGCTACCCTCAGTGCTCTGGAGCCTGCGCACCACTCCAAACCGCTCTGTTGGCTTCACACCTTTCTTCCTAGTCTATGGAGCAGAAGCGGTGTTGCCCACGGACATTGAGTTCGACGCGCCCAGAGTTGTCCAGTACACGGAGAAGCAAGCAAAAGAAGCTCGCGAAGATGGCATCGACCTCCTCGAGGAGGCTCGAGAGCAGGCTCTGGCTAGATCAGCACTCTACCAGCAGCAGCTGCGACGATACCACAGCCGGAAAATTCGCCCGCTCGCGTTTCGCGAAGGTGATCTCGTGCTCCGGCTGGTCCAAAGCACTAAAGGCATGCACAAGTTGTCTCCTCCCTGGGAGGGACCGTTCATTGTCAGCCGGGTGCTGGGCAATGGGGCATATTACCTCATCGACGCACAAGAGCCCAGAAAGAACAAGGCAGATAACTCTGACAAGGAGACCGAGCGTCCCTGGAATGTCAGTCTCCTAAGACCTTTCTTCTGCTAAGGCAAAAGCTTGTACCCACGAAAAACATGTCAATGAATAAAGGAAAACGGAACGGCTAGTTACGGCCGGCTCCGAGGAAAACACTTCGTGTATGTTTTGCTTCCTGCGTTATTCACTTGACCGGCAGCCGGCTCCAGGCACCGAGCCACAGCCGGCAGCCCCGAAAAATCAATCTCTCGCCAGCCGGACGAGTACTACATATGAAGAAAGTCTCGAGCCCAACCTCCACCTTCCGGCTCTGCGTAGCCGGATGGATAGGAGCCGGCAGACCACATACGAGGGAAAGCCGCAGAGCAGAACCGCAAACGATAGAAAAACCGCTCAACCAGGCGTTAAGGGCGGTGTCCGTTAACTAAGCGTTGGCTAGCACAAGTCGGGGGCCCGACAGACCGAAGTACTACTTCTCACTCCGCGGCACGCTCCCACCCTAGGCCGGCATTCGGCTGCCGGCCCAAGGGAGACCAACCGGCACCAGGCTGCCGGTTGGGGGTAGAAGGGCCGAAGGGTGGGAAGATTAAGGAAAAGGTTGAGGGAACCAGGCAAAGGCAAAACCAGCGAATAGTTGATAGACACAGGCTCTAGACGTTTGGGCTGAGAAGCCACGCCCAAGAGGTTCGAAGCTAGGCCTACCTCACTTGGCGTCGGCATCATTCGCGAAAGTTCAGTTTCGATCTAGCTGTTAGTCCAGCTACCCCAAAACTCGGGGGCTAGGGGGAAAGGGAATTGGCCCTCAGAAGCAGGCCGGCTCCAGTACCTCACCGGCTGTCCGTTCAGCTGGCGCTGCGACACGATCAGCAAGCGAGCAACGAAATCGAAACTTAGCACTCGCAAAGCAACGGCTAGAGCCGAAAACTGGGAGATCTACTCCAATCGTGGCTCGGGACGCGCGAAGGCTCGGGAAAGGAAACGTGCCGGCTTCGACCTCGCCCGAGCTGGCACAAGACTTAGACTCCGCTCCAACTCCGCGGAGCCAGGACTGGTCCGTTCCCCCCGGAGCCGGCAAATGGAAGCACCGTTCCCTCCGCGTTGAAGCCGGAAGAGCCCGCTCGGAGCGTCTACGCGGGCCAGTGACCATCGCGGTCCCTATCTACAGTTTCGCTAAGAGAAGAACCATTGCATCACAACGGTGTCGAGCGGGAGACGCTTGCTCGATGGCAAAGGCACACAGTGAAGAGAAGACATTCACACAGCAAGCGATGAAAAGCAAGTAAAGATTTGCACGAAATTAAAGAGGTTCTTAGCCATATGGCTGGTGGTTACATAATAAGGGCCACGCTAAGGGCCGGAGTAGCAAAAGGGCTCCCCCGCCTAACCCCTAGACTCCTGTTGACGACGGCGTCGCCGAGAGGGAAACTTCGGGGCAGCTCGCCGATCATGGCCAGGGGGAGTAGGCGCGGGCGCAGCCGGAGCCGTCGATGACGCAGACGCAGAGGATGTGCGACCCGGCGCGGTGGGTCAGGATGAGAGACCACCCCTGCTCCAGGCCGTAGTCGTGGAAGAACCGCCCCCACCCCCGGTGAGGTAGCTCTTCCCCTCCCCGTCATGGAGGACCTCGACGTCGTACAGCGGCTGCCCGCCGCTGCCGTCCTCGATCATGAAGCTCGTCGGGGGATTCTTCCCCATGGTGCCGACGAAGCTGGCAGGGAGCGGTAGACGCTCATTGCTCCCAGCCAGCAGGGGCGCCAAGGCAGTGGCAAACCCATGCACCGGAACATAGGAAAGCCGCTGCCTGGTGGGCGGCCGCGGCGGCGCCTTCCGCACTTTCCCGGCGGCCGCGCTGGAGGAGCCGCCGACGTCCAGGCCGGCGAGGCCCGGAGGAGCAGCCCCGAACGCCATCGCGGTGCCGACAAGGGCCGCTGCCGCCTGCAGGGGCGTCCCGGTGAGGCCGGCGACAGAGGTCGCGGCCGCGGGAACCACAGCGCCGCCGGTGGCCGTAGCCACGATCCCGCCAGGGGCCGCGGAAATGTTGGAGGGGCGGCCGATCCCGAGAGGCCGGGTGGCGGCCGCGGTGCCAGCTGCTACCGCGAGCGCGGCCAGGGTCTTCTTGTTCTGGCTGCCCTGCGGGCGACCTCGCTTTCGAGGCAACGGCGGCGTCGCCGCCGGGCCTCCAAGTGAACGACCGCGCTCGTGCTCACCCGGTCCCTCGCCGGCTCCGGCCCCGGCCCTGCCGGTCGTCCCGAGTGACGACATCAAGGTCGCAGCAGGAGAAGCGGAGGCGACGGTTTGTTGGGGGAGAAGAAGTGGAGACGCTCGGGAGTGAAGAAAACCCTCGAGAGCTCCAGGATTTAAGGGCTAGCGGGGCACGAAAAGCCGAGCCGGTTTAATGCGATTTAATCGCGCGCGCGGCGTTTCGATGGGACGCGACGCTGACGCCTGCCTCGCCCCGTTATGTGACGTCCGCTGAAATCATCATGGCGGCCAGAGGGTCAAAACGACTAGACGGGACACTGGCGCGCTGCGCCGGCCGCTGCGCCGGCCGCTGCGTGGGAACGAGTTTCGAAGCGGCGCAAGTTCCCAGGAGGCGGCACGCCGGCTCGTGGCTCACCGGCTCGCGGCTGCCAGCCGGGCCATCACCGAAGCCGGTTCGTCCCGAGACGGCTGGAGGAACTCCGCGAGGCCCAGCCTCGGCAACTAGGGCGACCAAGCCGAACCGCAGATCTTGGGACTTCAACGAGGACGGGCAAGACTTTGGCGAAAAGAAGAACCCGCCGAAGCCCCATGCTAGCCCATGAGACTTCGCCAGTTTCGGGGGCTAGTGTCGTGGGGATGACTTAAGGGGGCGCACCACGGGCCGGGCAACATGCCGGCTGGCGTCCCAGGAGTCCCCACGGCTTCAGCACGAGAAGACCGGCTCCGTCCGAAGGGCCGGCTGCGTCAGCAGCCGGCTGGCGACTCCACCGAGGAGGGCTAGAGCCGGGCGATGAAGACAAGGCCACTCAACGGTAGTCTGGCCAAAAGTGGAGCGGCCCCGACAAGATCGGCAGGGGCGCAGGACAGGAGTGACGAGCGCCACGACCACGTCCAACCAATGAGAGATCGAAGACCCTTCCCCACGACGAGATCCGAGGCGAAGGAGAGGGGATATGCCCTCCAGATGCCGGTCCAGGGAAAAGACACTTTATAAAGCATCTTTGCCAGAGCAGGGTCAGAGGATGACGCCAAGGACACCGCCGCCGAGGAGCCGGCAGCCGGCCGAATCGTCACCTAAACCTGTAACCAGGCCCCCGTCTATATAAGGGGGCCTGGACCCTTAGCGTGGGGGGATCCGATCTTCTTCTTCCTCCTCTAGCCGAACAGCTCGAGGAGCACTGTAATCACTACTACTCGATCAATACGAAGCAGGCAGGAAGTAGGGGTTTACCTCCAACCGGGAGGGCCCTGAACCTGGGTAAACCGTGGTGTCTCTGTTGGCACAATCCCGAGCCGGACCCATCGCCACCAACGTCGAGCCCCTCCGATAAGCCACCCCATGGCTACAGTCTCTAAATTCCCACGACAATAAGATTGTATCTTCTACCTCCAAGAGTGTCATAGGTGTATGGCCCAAAGAGATCCAAATGAAGGAGCTCCAAAGGACTTGTCATTGAAATCACACTCTTGGCTGGATGATTCTTTCCAAGTTGCTTTCCGGTGACACATACACTACACACATGATCTTTCTCAATAGTTATATTGGTTAGTCCAACAACATGTTTGCCCTTTAAGAGTCGTTTGAGATTTCTTATGTTGACGTGGCCTAGCCGGCGATGCCATAGCCAACCCTCGTCAACCTTGGCTATGAGGCATGTTGAGGAACAAATGCTCTCTTTCGAGAAACTAGCAGGGTGGCCCGCGCATTTGTGCGGCTAGATATGGTATTGTTTTATCATGCGGTTATTTTTCTCATGTAAAATAACATTCAATTCAATTATATACTAAATATTTGAAGTTCAGTAGAAAATGTGTGAAACTTTGTAAGGTTATTGGTACGTACTTTCTCGAACTACGGTATTGCATTTTTAGTTGTTCTTTTTTTATTTGTAGAAATAGTCTATGGGTATGCTTTATTCTGTTTTTAGATATTTTTTCATAATTACTGAATACCTTCTTCTTGATCCTATGATGTCTAGACCCGCTCAAGCTAGACCGAGACTTAGTTGTTAATTTAGTTTTTGTGTTGACACTAGTCTTCTGAAATGACATGCCGATGCTTGATGGCCTCTAACTCCCTCAAGGCATCATGCCGACGGATATATGTATTTCTCACATTTCTCAGCTGATTAGCATCGAACTTTCTCATTACATGTAGCGTACCTGTGCTTTATTTGTGCTAGTCCCAGATCGATTGCTAGCGCACACAGTTATAAGATGAAATACCAAGAATACAAAGGTCTTTATTACAATGCTTGATCCACAAATAACATACTTCTTTTACAACTCAAATGGCACAATGCCACAAACCTATTACAACTCTAGAAATGACTAAGTAATTGAACTACAAGTCTTCCTTTCTTCATAGCTCCATAGGCAGACGTGTTGGACGAAGACTCATGACCGAAGCGCAGAATTCTTCAATCTTCATAGTAGCCACCTGCAACATGATACGTTGCAGCCACAGAGGGTCAATACATTGAATGTATTGGCAAGATGTCACTTTGGTGGACTCAATGGCACCTACACTTATATGCTATTTGGCCAGGTGGAGTTTGACTTTGCAAAAGCAAGCTTTTCCTAACTTTGTAAAGACTCAAGTTTTCCTTAGCAAAATTTTGATAAGAAGCACATTTTCTACCCAAGTTTACCCATCAAGTTTTAACTTAGAGAAATTGGGGTGAGGAATTTCTTGAACAGCTTCAACATCATGTCACTCAAAATTGTCCGTAATCGGGGACACGGCTAAGTACTTAGTTCTAAACACTCTGCAGAGGTGGTGCACTTTTCCCACAAGACTTAGTTAACCCATTTTGCCATGAGACTCATTTTGCCTCAAATGGCCAAGTGAAAACTAAGACGAGGCCTTTCAGAAGCATTCCCTCAGACCAAACGGACGCGTTCCATCCTACCAACATTTACCACCCTCTGTCCGCCTGGCTTGAGTTCTTGCAGCTTAGTTTACCAAGACAGAGCTTGTGGTTGCACTTGAAGCTTCATGACTTGAACGTCTCCAATCTCTTTGCTCATGGGTGGCCATCCACAAGTGAGATACACCTGGTGGTTCAGAGGTTCGACGACATGACCCCAGGGAACTACTCAACATAACCCAATCAAAGCCACATCCACCGAGGTGGTTCATTAACTTGGTTGTTTTCTTAGTTTTTGCAAAACAAGGTTTTCAACACTTAGCCAAAAACATGTGTTAACCCTTCCCACAACAAGTGTAAAACAAGTCCTATGGCAGCAGCAATTCTACTAGGAGATGCAAACTAGGCAAGGCTAGACAAAAAGGACTTAGCATAAAATCTAGTAAGCTAAAACAAGAAATCATAAAACACCTACACATGCATCTTCTACTAGAAAAACTACAAGTGACAAAACTTTCAGTGGGACAGGGGAACATGGTGACACTTGCCTTGGTGAGGAGGAGAGTTGGTGCACTCGTCACAAAGGCACTCGTTGCACTCAGCACAATCTACACATGAAATATTGCACCATAAGCACAAATCAATCACAAAACATTCATGAAAGGAAAATATGCATGCAATATGTGATTTAAACACCACAAAGACACTTAGGCTTCATTTGGATGTTCGCATTGAGCTGTGGTATTAGACATTCAGATATTGGAGACCCGAATACCCCAAATCCCATTGTTTGGCGGGTCAATGTATTAGAGCTAGATATTTAGGCTCAATATCTAAGCCCGGCTCTGTAGAAAGAAAAAGGAGGAGACGAATGTCCAGGGGTTACGCTCGACATTGCTGGGTATTCGTTCGCTCGCCCCGCACCGCTTCGCTCTGTCCGCCTAGTTTCGCTCTCGTCAGGCACGCGGGGGAAAACCTAGCGCCGTGGCGGCGCAGGTAACCATCGTCCGTCCATCCCGCTCCGCGCTCCTGCCCTTCCTCTCTGGCTCAGTGCGGCGGTGCTGGCCTCTCACCTGACCTCCAATCTCGCCGCCCTCTGGATCGGGCACGCCGAGCACGCCGACAACATCTCCTGCCTCGCCGTCTCCGTGCAGGACGGCGTCGTGTACTCCGGGTCGTGGGACAGGACGCTCAAGGTGTGGCGCATGTCCGACCTCAGGTGCCTCGAGTCCGTACGCGGCCATGACGACGCCATCAACACCGTCGCGGCCGACTGTGACGTCATCTACACCGCCTCCGCCGATGGCCGCGTCAAGGCATGGGAGAAAGGCAAGGTCGCTGGCTCGACACACTCCCTCCTGGCCGTTCTCGTCGCCCGGGACGGCGTGTCCTAGAACGTCGTCGGTGTGAGCAACGATGGTGCCGCCGCTGGGCGGCGCGTGTATGCGGCCGGCTCGGACAGGCACGTCCTTAGCTGGGACCGGCACAGTGGGACACGATGGACCCTCGCGTGCGACGTGAAGGCGCATGGCATGGCTGTGCTGTGCATGGCCGGCGACCTGGTGTGCACCGGCTCCGCAGACAAGAACATCGGCATGTGGCGCCGGCAGCCGGACGGCGGCCTCGCCAGGGTTAGCGCCGTCGGAGGGCATGAGGGTCCCGTGAAGTTCATCCAGGCCTCCGTGTGCTGGAATAGTATAATGCTCCAATGTCTTGTGGACTGAAATTCTTCACTCGTACCATCCAAACAATATTTGGCATTTAACTTCAATATCTAGTCTGGGTTCAATATGTAACACATCCAAACAAAAATATTGGCATTAGCACTCAATACCAATATCCTGGGTATTAGATATTCTACCCAATACAATACCTAGCCTCTCAATGCAAACATCCAAACAAAGAGTTAACATATTCTCTGGTTGTTAACTATATGCATGATGACATGATCAAAATTTTAGAGTTAATTATAAAGCTCAAAAGAATATTTTTAACACACATAGATTAATTAAACAAACTAAAACTATAAAGGTAAAATAGAAAAGTACTGAAAATATTCTGGACATGCTACAGTACTGGTAGGTTTTATATAGACAAAAAACAAAAGGATTTACTGAAAAATAAATTTTACAACTAATTTTAATAGCAAAAACACTTAAATAAAACTTGCAGTAATCCACTATATAAAATAGATGTAAAAGTAGTATTGGACGATGGAAATAGATTCTACACATTTTTCTGATTCTAGGGACATAAAATTTGCTAAATTTGGTTCAGTAGAACTCAAGATATGAATTTTCTAAGATTCACCTAAAATCTGAGTTTTAAAATGAAAAATCGAACCCGGACAGGAATATTCTGGAAATATTCCCAGCGACGTGGCGACGCGTGATTTGCCGTTACCCCTTTACACGGATCAGCTCTGGTGGCCGTCGGATCTGAGTCGTATCGTGCGGTTAAGATTTGTTCCTGGGGGCTCACCGGTGAAATTTGGCCGGCGGCGACGGACGGCTCAGGCGCGGTCGGGGCGGCGTCTCCGGCGATCTTCCAAGGTGGCGAAGTAGTGAACGGTCAGCAGCTCCTCAAGGTGGTCGCGTCAGTATGCTCGGTGACGTCTTTCGCTTCCCGTAACGACGGCTACGGGCGGATGGAGACGGCGGCCTTCGGAGAACTCCGGCGCGAAATTACCGGTGATTCGGTAATCTAAAGAGAGGGAAAAAGTGTTAGGGCGCCGTTGTACTGCAAGGGGAAGTACTTAGGACGAAAATAAGGAGCAGGGGCGGTCTGTTTTGGCGGCGACCTGGAGCTCGAAGCTCCAACAATGGTGGCGGCGGCGAGATCAGAATCGAACTCGTGGAGCTAGGGTTTCATAGAAATATTTGAGGGCAAAAACTGCGGGGGTTAAAGGATATTTATAGATGGAGTTTCGTGGACAAGGGGCAAGAAATCAGATCGAAATCGGGTATTTTTCTATTGGTTCGAACGAACTCGTATTCGTCCTGGATTCTGACTCAAGCTGGAAGACGATTGCGGGTCCTACCGGTCAGATAAAAAAATAGAAAAGAAGTGAGGAGCGGGGTTGCGCTGGAATTGGGCCACACGCTGGGCACGCCCGCGTGCGCGTGAGTCCGGCCTTGGCCGCTCCTGGCCTGCTCAGCCGTTTTTTTTTGTGTTCTTTTATTCTTTTTACTGATTTCTTTTCTAGAGAAAGATTGAGAACTCCGATTTGCTTCAAACAAATTTTTGCAAATTCGTAAAAATTCTAAATATAAATTTAGGATACTGCAGGACTATTTCCATGTCCAACGAAATATATAAAATAATTTTTCATAGGCTATTGTCGGATAGCTATTTAGGTGTTTGAATTTGATTTTCTCTAAGAAAAAATTATTTTTTAGAAAAAAATGCATGAATGCATGATGCAATTCCCAAATCTAAAATCTGGGATGTTACATTACATCTCTTCATTAAGAATCCACTGTAACAAACAATCCCTGAAATAGCATCGCTCCAAGGAAGAAAACGATCCTAGAACCATCGATGTGGATTGGACACTGAATTTATATTTGATTGTACTTTACACTAGTCATTAACTCGTGCTCCTGCACGGGCTAGCTATTTTATTTAACACATATATTCTATAATACACCATTGTTCGAGAATAACTTGTAGTAGAAGGTACAAATGTTGTTTCAGTTAAATTTATTATACCACCTCCATTCCAAAAAGTATGTCACTAATTTTTGTATTACATTTAAATTTAGATAAATTTATGACATCCTTTTTGGGATGGAAGGAGAATTGAAAATTGACTGCAAATAAATTACATGTACTACTTGAGCATCTGTTGTAGAAATGTTAAGATGAAATAAAGCCACTAAGATATAGCTTACAATATGTTCAGTACTTGCATAAAAAAGTAACGGTTAAACCTGAATTCAACACCTCTCCTGACTTTCCTTTCATATGGTGTGAATTTGACAATGACAATATTGGTAAAGTTTGACCTACATAGTAAAACATTATTAGCAGGAAACCATAAACTAACTATACATGACTACGAATATGTGAATATATGCATCACAAAAAATAATAAGAAAAGTCATCAAACTACAAAAGCAAAAAACCAAAGTATATCCAAAGCTTTGGTCATGGAAAAGGATGACTGTGCACTAATTTTGAGCACACGCTTCATCATATTGTGCTATTAATATCAAGAGCATTTAAAAATGCCTCAAAGAGTTACCCTTCAGAAGAAAACTTGCAGCAGTAGCTGCATATTTGCTTTGAGATGTGTTGGAAAGTGCAAGCTCATAGAACTAAATTGTCCTCCACATGGAATTCACTTTATCTAGTTTGTTCTTTATTTTTTCCATGCGGCGCAAAACTCTTTCTAGGGTTTTCAGTTGAAAAGTAGCTGAATAAACTACGGAAGAAAACCATTGTTATCATGACAACTGTGATATGAAATGTCATTTTTTGATATTGTTGATGCATGGTGTATCAGCATTGTAAATTCTTGGATGTAGCTGATACTACTATTTTCGAACGCCATAGGCTGGAAATTTGAAAAACATATAAATCACAATAATGGTTATTTGTAACATGAACGATGTGCAATTTCATAAGAGAATTATGAATACAAAGAAAAATATTATAAATCTTTCTAAATAAACTATATAAAACTAAATGCCTTCCCTAGAATCCTTCGGTTAATAGCCGAGAGGGAAAATGCTTGCACTTATCATGCTCTTAAAATCATGAGTTGCAAAGTATCTCAAAAATATAATAAAAAAAGAAAAACTAATCCAAAATGACCAACTCCCATAATTTTTTTCACTGGCATGTAAAGTTCTCATCCGAGACAATTTTATCATTGTAAACCATCTGAAAAATTGCAAAATAAAATTACCGATTAGAGAAATTTAAGTATCTTGCAAACCTAATAGGATATCAGGGTGCAACAATAATCAAAGTTGTTATCTAGAGCTTTCATGTACATATCACATGACTAACAAAAAGCAGAATTCGATGTTACATATTCTTAGGTTTGAAATTTTCTAAATATAGCTAGTGCTACTATACATAATGCACATTAAAAAATAGAAATCTACACACGTTTGTGCATCTTTTCTATGTGGTGAAGGCCCAACTAAAGCTCCCGAAATCTGATCCTTCAAATCCAAGAACCACACTATTGAATTAATCTGATAACCATGTTGTGCCAAATTATTCACAGGATCAGTTAAATGAGAGGAGCCAGAAATAAATCTAATGTTGACATGCAACAAAGAAAAATCATGGCAGGTGTTCTCACAATAAGTACCACACCACACCACGTTACAAAGGAAAGCATAGTAGATGCGGGGAGCTTACATGCAGCTGCTTTTCTAGAGAATTCATCTTCTATATCGTTTGAGTTGATGTGTTCCTTTATTGCGTAGACACATCTCATGCAGTCAAGTTTTTCTTTCATCTAGACAGATGAGACTGTCGGTGGTAGACACCACGATAAAAGATGTACAGAAACTAAAGCATTATGCTTAGGGTACCTGATTGGACCTGAAGAAGGAGAATGCTTGCCTGGTTCGGAACCTGCGAGCGTTGATGTGAGAACAACTGCAGTCCATATATGTGCGCCTGAGCTCCCCGTTGGGCATGAAGAAACTTCCTTGGCCACATCCGGACCACGCGGACTTAATAGCTAGCTATCCACACTAGTAGAAAACAGGGCTAATATCCTGGGGCATTAGTCCCGGTTGCTCTTTGAACCGGGACTGATGCCCAGGGCCCCACCGCTTTTTCGGTCGCTGGAACGGAGATTTCATCAGTCCCGGTTCGTTTTGAACCTCTAGTCCCGGTTCGTATTACGAACCGGGACTAAATGCTCTGGGTCGCAATCCGGCCGTTGCCAGGATCATTAGTCCCGGCTGGTAACACCAACCGGGACTAAAGATTAATCCTTTAGTCCCGGTTGGTATTACTAACCGGGACTAATGACTTCCCTGTATAAAGCAGCTCCTTCTTCCTCCCGAAGCCAGCCACTCCCCCTCTCCACTCTCAAGTGTTCTTCATGCAACTCGAGTTCATCCTCTTTGACCACCATTTTTTGTCACAAATTGTTATCCCCACTTCAATCTAAGTGGACTAAAAGGTGAGAAATTTTGTGCTTTTGTCTTTCATTGGTAATTTAGCTCATTTATTGCTCTAGAAGTAGAGAGATTTGTGATTTTTTTATGGGAGCAATTATTAGATGTTTATTTGATTATTAGAAATGCTATATAGATTTTATTTATGTTAGATTTTATTAGAAATAGAAATGCTATTAGAAATAGAAATGTTAGAATTAAAAATAAAAATAGAAGTAGACATAGCTAACATAGAAATAGAAATAGAGATAGAGATAGAAAAATAGAAATACCGATAGAAATACCGATAGAGGTAAAAATAGAAATGCTATATAGATTTTATTCATGTTAGATTTTATTAGAAATAGAAATGCTATTAGAAATAGAAATGTTAGAATTAAAAATAAAAATAGAAGTAGACATAGCTAACATAGAAATAGAAATAGAGATAGAGATAGAAAAATAGAAATACCGATAGAAATAGAGATAGAAATACCGATAGAGGTAAAAATAGAAATGCTATATAGATTTTATTTATGTTAGATTTTATTAGAAATAGAAATGCTATTAGAAATAGAAATGTTAGAATTAAAAATAAAAATAGAAGTAGACATAGCTAACATAGAAATAGAAATAGAGATAGAGATAGAAAAATAGAAATACCGATAGAAATAGAGATAGAAATACCGATAGAAGTACCCACCAGCCGGGACTAAAGTTTTGTTAACTTATTCTTACTTATCAAACTAAAATTAGAGATAGAAATAGAAATTGTATATTTGATTTGCGTTTGATATGTACTTATATAATGCAGATGAGCCGAGCATGGATGTACGCCGATCGACGCTCTGGAGATTTCATTAAAGGCGTGCATTCTTTTCTCAAGGTGGCTGAGGCAACCAAGCGGAATGGTTTTATGTGTTGTCCATGCGGTGGTTGTCGAAATGAGAAGGATTACCCCTCCACAAAGACCCTTCACATCCACCTGTTCCGGTTCGGTTTCATGTCCGGCTATAATTGTTGGACCAAGCATGGGGAGAGAGGGGTTATGATGGAAGACAACGATGAAGAAGAGAATGATGACAACTATCCTGAGTTCCCTGAAACCACCGATACCGCAATGGAAGATAATGAAGAAGAAGAAGGTGAAGAACGGGCATCAGATATGCCCGCTGATGATCTTGGTCAGGTCATTGTTGATGCACAGATTGACTGTGAAAGTGAAAAGGAGAGGGAGAAGTTGGAACGCATGTTAGATGATCACAAAAAGGATTTGTACCCAAATTGCAAAGATGGCCAGAAAAAGCTAGGAAGCACGCTGGAATTGCTGCAATGGAAAGCAGAGAGTGGTTTATCTGACAAGGGATTTGAGAAGTTGCTGAAAATTATGAAGAAGATGCTTCCAAAGGATAACGAATTGCCCGCCAGTACGTATGAAGCAAAGAAGATTGTCTGCCCTCTAGGATTGGAGGTGCAGAAGATACATGCATGCATTAATGACTATATTCTCTACCGCGGTGAGTATGAGAATTTGAATGCATGCCCGGTGTGCAGTGCATTTCGGTATAAGATCAGGCGAGATGACCCTGGTGATGTTGAGGGCGAGCGCCCCAGGAAGAGGGTTCCAGCCAAGGTGATGTGGTATGCACCTATAATACCACGGTTGAAACGTTTGTTCAGAAACAAAGAGCATGCCAAGTTGTTGAGGTGGCACAAAGAAGACCGTAAGAGTGACGAGATGTTGAGACACCCCGCTGATGGGTCGCAGTGGAGAAAAATCGACAGAGATTTCCTGGAGTTTACGGAAGACGCACGCAACCTGAGGTTTGGTCTAAGTACAGATGGCATGAATCCTTTTGGGGAGCAGAGCTGCAGTCATAGCACCTGGCCCGTGACTCTATGTATATATAACCTTCCTCCTTGGTTGTGCATGAAGCGAAAGTTTATTATGATGCCAGTGCTTATCCAAGGCCCGAAGCAACCCGGTAATGACATTGATGTGTATCTAAGGCCATTAGTTGATGAACTTTTACAGCTGTGGCAGAATGAAGGTGTTCGTGTGTGGGATGAGTACAAACAAGAGGAATTTGATCTACGAGCGTTGCTGTTCGTGACCATCAATGATTGGCCTGCTCTTAGTAACCTTTCAGGACAGACAAACAAGGGATACAATGCATGCACTCACTGTTTAGGTGAGATCGATAGTATATATTTGGATAAAAGTAAGAAGGTGGTGTATCTCGGGCATCGTCGATTTCTTTCGCCCAAACATCAATTGAAGAAAAAAGGCAAGCATTTCAAGGGCGAGGCAGAAGTCCGGGGAAAGCCTAAACGCCATACTGGTGATGATATATTTGATATGGTCAAAGATTTAGAAGTAATCTTTGGAAAGGGTCCTGGCAGTCTGTCTGTTCCGAATGACGCTAGCAGACATGCACCCATGTGGAAGAAGAAATCTATATTTTGGGAGCTTGAGTATTGGAAATTCCTAGAGGTCCGCTCTGCAATCGACGTGATGCACGTGACGAAGAATGTTTGCGTGAACCTACTAGGATTCTTGGGCTTGTATGGGAAGACAAAAGATACACCAGAAGCACGGGAGGACCAGCACCGTATGAAAAGAAGAGATGGCATGCATCCGGAGGATTCTAAGGGTCCTGCGAGCTACGCTCTTACCAAAGAAGAGAAGGAAATCTTTTTTGAATGCCTGAGCAGTATCAAGGTCCCATCTGGATTCTCGTCAAATATAAAGGGAATAATAAATATGGCCGAGAAAAAATTCCAAAACCTAAAGTCTCATGACTGCCACGTGCTTATGACGCAATTGCTTCCGGTTGCACTGAGGGGGATTCTACCGGAAAATGTTCGAGTACCGATTGTGAAGCTATGTGCATTCCTCAATGCAATTTCGCAGAAGGTAATCAATCCAGAAGATCTACAACGGTTACAGAATGATGTGGCCCAATGTCTTGTCAGCTTCGAGTTGGTGTTCCCACCGTCCTTCTTCAATATTATGACGCATCTCTTAGTTCACCTAGTCGAAGAGATTACCATTCTCGGTCCAGTATTTCTGCACAATATGTTCCCCTTTGAGAGGTTCATGGGAGTCTTAAATAAATACGTGCATAACCATGCTAGGCCAGAAGGAAGCATCTCCAAGGGCTATCTAACAGAGGAGGTCATTGAGTTTTGTGTTGACTTTGTTCCTGACCTGAACCCGATTGGTCTTCCTCAATCGCAGCATGAGGGGAGACTAAGTGGAAAAGGCACGCTAGGAATGAAATCAGCATACTGTATGGACGAACATTCTTTGAGTGAAGCACACTACACAGTTCTACGAAATTCCACGTTGGTGGAGCCGTATATGGAGCGACACAAGAATATTGTACGCTCGGAAAACCCTGGGCAATCAAACTCCTGGATTACAAAGTTGCACATGGCGACTTTTGGTGGTTGGTTGCAAACACTTCTCATAAATCATGCCACTGTTGGATATGAGCTATCCATGTTGGCCAAGAAACCATCTTCAACTATACTGACTTTCCAAGGTTACGAGATAAATGGGAATATATTTTACACGGTCGCCCAAGATAAAAAGAGCACCAATCAAAACAGTGGTGTCCGCTTTGATGCATTACACGATAATGGGACAAAGGACACATATTATGGTTACATTGAGGAGATATGGGAACTTGACTATGGACCGTCTTTTAAGGTCCCTTTGTTTCGGTGCAAATGGGTCAAGATGACAGGAGGCGGGGTAGTTGTAGACCAAAAGTACGGCATGACAACTGTGGATCTCAACAATCTTGCGTACATGGACGAACCATTCGTCCTAGCCAACGATGTCGCTCAGGTTTTCTATGTGAAGGATATGTCTACAAAACCGAGAAAGAGAAAAGACAAGAAAACGAATACATCACACGATGAGCCAAAGCGACACATTGTTCTCTCAGGAAAAAGAATCATTGTGGGAATGGAGGACAAGACAGATATGTCAGAAGATTATAACAAGTTTGATGAAATTCCGCCCTTCAGAGTGAACACTGACCCAACCCTCCTCTTAAACAAAGAAGATACTCCATGGTTACGGTGCAGAAAGAAACCCCAACACTAGATGGGGATGTTGCTGATGTGTAATAATGCATTAAACCTATTATGTAAATGTATGATTCTGGGTTAGTTATTCATATTCAAAGTTTTATCAAATTCTAAAATATGCAAAAAGAATTTTAATCAATATTGTTTTAATTGAAAATGGCAAAATAGTTAATTATTTGAATAGTTAGAATAATTGATTTTGAAAATAGAAAATATTTTTGAATTAGTTATTCAATTTCAAACACTTTTCATATTCAAAGTTTTATCAAATTCTAAAATATGCAAAAAGAATTTTAATCAATATTGTTTTAATTGAAAATGGCAAAATAGTTAATTATTTGAATAGTTAGAATAATTGATTTTGAAAATAGAAATTTTTTTTGAATTAGTTATTCAATTTCAAACACTTTTCATATTCAAAGTTTTATCAAATTCTAAAATATGCAAAAAGAATTTTAATCAATATTGTTTTAATTGAAAATGGCAAAATAGTTAATTATTTGAATAGTTAGAATAATTGATTTTGAAAATAGAAAATATTTTTGAATTAGTTATTCAATTTCAAACACTTTTCATATTCAAAGTTTTATCAAATTCTAAAATATGCAAAAAGAATTTTAATCAATATTATTTTCATTGAAAATGGCAAAATAGTTAATTATTTGAATAG
Organism: Dactylis glomerata; assembly: GCA_007115705.1. Taxonomy (NCBI): domain Eukaryota; kingdom Viridiplantae; phylum Streptophyta; class Magnoliopsida; order Poales; family Poaceae; genus Dactylis; species Dactylis glomerata. The sequence goes on along the minus strand of QXEO01002028.1, from coordinate 273,672 downwards.
TTAGAATAATTGATTTTGAAAATAGAAAATATTTTTGAATTAGTTATTCAATTTCAAACACTTTTCATATTCAAAGTTTTATCAAATTCTAAAATATGCAAAAAGAATTTTAATCAATATTGTTTTAATTGAAAATGGCAAAATAGTTAATTATTTGAATAGTTAGAATAATTGATTTTGAAAATAGAAAATATTTTTGAATTAGTTATTCAATTTCAAACACTTTTCATATTCAAAGTTTTATCAAATTCTAAAATATATAGAAGATATTCAAATTGAAATTCAAAATTCATATTCAAATGAAATCTGAAAAAATGCAGCATTGGCGCGCATTTATTACGTCTTTTGTCCCGGTTGGTAACACCAACCGGGACTAAAGGTCTAGGCCCTGGGCGCGAACCGCCCAAAGGTCTTTAGTCCCGGTTGAAGCCACCAACCGGGACTAAAGACCCTTTAGTCCCGGTTGGTGGCTTCAACCGGGACTAAAGACCCCCCTTTAGTCCCGGTTGAAGCCACCAACCGGGACTAAAGGGGGGGGGGGTATATATAGCGCCGCCCCTCCTTCTTCTTCCCCACTCAGCACTTAGCGAAACTGCTCGATCCCAGAGGCCTCGACGACGCGCGGAGACTCGCCGACCGCCAACGTTGCGGCTCCTCGATTTCTTGAAGTCCCCGCCGCCAATCGAGCACCGCCGCCGCCGAGCACCACCGCCCCCGCGGCCCGTGCTGCCGAGCGCCGCCGCCTGCCCGCCCTCGGCCTGTACGCTGCCGAGCGCCGCCGCCCGCCAAGCACCGCCGCCTCCGGCCCGAGCTGCCTGCTTCGCCGCCCGCCCACCTCACCGAGCCCGCCTCTCCGCTGCACCCGCCGCCCCCCGGCCACCTCGCCATTGCCGCGCGCGCCGGCCGGCAGTACGTACGTACTGCTAGGGTTAGCTAGTTTTTTAGTTTGTTTTTTTTTGTTAAGTTTTTTTGTAAGTTTTTTTAGTTAGTTAGATTCAGTTTTTTTAGAATAGTTAATAGTTAGATTAGTTTCTTAGTTAATTGTTAGTTTAGCTTCTTAGTAATAGTAATAAAATTAGTAATAGTAATAAAAATTTCTATTAGTAAAATTTAGTTAGAATATTTAGTTAATTGTTAATTAGAATATTTAGTTAATTGTTAATTAGAATATTTAGTTAGAATATTTAGTTAATTACTATTAGTAAAATTTCTAGCTAGTTAGTAATAGTAATAAAAATGGTATTACTATTAGTAATAGTAATAAAAATGGTATTACTATTAGTAATAGTAATAAAATTAAGTTTCTTAGTTAGATTAGTTTCTTAGTTATTCTTAGTTAGTTTCTTATAGTTAGATTAGTTTCTTAGTTATTTTTATTACTGTTACTATTAGTAAAATTTCTAGCTACTTAGTAATAGTAATAAAAATGCTATTACCATTAGTAATAGTAATAAAATTAAGTTTCTTAGTTAGATTAGTTTCTTAGTTATTCTTAGTTAGTTTCTTATAGTTAGATTAGTTTCTTAGTTATTTTTATTACTGTTACTATTAGTAAAATTTCTAGCTACTTAGTAATAGTAATAAAAATGCTATTACTATTAGTAATAGTAATAAAATTAAGTTTCTTAGTTAGATTAGTTTGTTAGTTAGATTAGTTTCTTAGTTATTCTTAGTTAGTTTCTTATAGTTAGATTAGTTTCTTAGTTATTTTTATTACTGTTACTATTAGTAAAATTTCTAGTTAGTAATAGTAATAAAAATGCTATTACTATTAGTAATAGTAATAAAAATGAATAGAAAGTGAATAGATCGAAATGTTGTTGATCTATATGTTATATGGATTTCAGATATGGATTTCGGCGCCGGAAGAGAAGGTGAAGAAGAGATATTGAAGATTATAGGAGAGGGTACCACCCGTGCACAAGAAGAGGGTACCACCCGTGCAGAAGGACACAGCTCGGAATTTTTGAACGAGTCGGGTGAGGGAATGGAGGAGGAGCAGCCGCAGAATGATGATTGCGAGGACGGCTCACAAGGGACTGGACGTGACTTAATAACACGGACCGGCGAGGTATATATATATGAAGACTAGCTCTATTCATGAATCAGTAGATGATGATGTATTATGTGGTATATATATTAACGAGTGTTTTCTTATTTTAGACCTCTGAATCTTCTAGAAAAAAGCGAGGCCCGGCCAAACGGCTGGCATCGAATCAGCATTACACGATTGGGCGTATCTCAAATGAAGGCGAACCGTTGGAACCCAAGAGTGTCGCAAATGCGTTCACACAACAATGTGGATGTCTTGTCAGGGACATGGTGCCGATAAGCATTCAGTATTGGTATAAGCCCAAGGCGGCAAAGGGAGAGCCAGCACAGCCAGAGCCAGAAGAGGGTGCAGCAGTCAACTATGTCACCAAGGTCTTGAAAGACAGACTTTGGGATTCCCTCATTCCACATTTCAATCTGCCGGTCACCGAGTCCCTGGAAGAAGCAGAGAAACAGAAGGAGAAAGTCAGGGAGTGGGCTCTCAAGAAGATGGCTGCATAGTTCAATAACCACAAGAAGAGGTTATGGAACGCCTATGTCAACGCCGATCGACAAACTCCAGAATTTACTGGCCCCAATGAGTTCCTGCGGGATCACTGGGACGCATTTGTGGAGTACAAGGAGTCAGAGCTGGGTAAGCTAAGGAGTCAGAAAAATCAGGCAAATGCCGCGAAAAAGAAATATCACCATAAGTTGGGTCCAGGCGGCTACAAAAGGGCCGAGCCTAAGTGGGATATGCAAGAGGCCGCCCTACGAGAAAAAGGCATCGAACCAGAAACAGAACAATGGCCCAGAAGGTCAAGAAATTGGGCACTTGCCCATGGAGCTGTCTATGATGAGAGAACAGGGAAATTAGTTGAAGAGAAGAAACAAATTGCTGAACCCCTGGGAGCACTTGTCAAGACAATCGCCGAGGTTCAAGAGGGGACGTTCAAGCCGGACAGAGAGAACGACGAGCTGACAAAGGCCCTCGGGAACAAAGAACACACTGGACGAACACGGGGTCTGGGTTCTGCTATTCCGTGGAGGTCTGGGTTCTCCGAAGAGAGCCAGACTTATAGAAGCCGAGAGAGAGAGCGAAGAAGCGGAAGGCGCAGGAGGAGGCCTCACGGATAGAGAGCATAGAAAGGCAACAGGCTGAGCTGAGAGAGTTGTATTTACTGCAGCAGAAGGCACTGGAGGAATTAAAGTCGCAAGGGGCAACTCAGCATCAGCAACACCTAGAACATGCATCAGGCGACCGATCTCAGCGGAGAAGCAGCGTGGCTTCCACGGAGGTACCGATGGTTCACTACCCCGTGGATGATATCACCAAGAAGATAGACTGTGAGCTGCATTATCCCATGAAGAACATATCGATGAAGGTGGCGGTTGGCTATGTGTTGCCATCTGGACCTGGACAAACCTGGCATGGCCGTGAGATTCGACCTGGCTATGCTAAGGTCGGGGTGGATGCAATTGAAAGGGGGTATGAGTCCCTCCTTCTTGACGTCGCTGGACCTGAAGAGGAGGAAAAACTGGGAGAAGTATTGGGTGGTATAATTCTTTGGGATAAGAAACACATCGTGTTTCCAGGCTCGGCGCCAAGGCGGCCACCCTCTCCTCCAAGTCCTCGCAATTCACCACCTCCCGACGACGACAGGGACGACTACCACCATACCCCGAGTCCACATCGATCTCCACCTCAATGTCAGCCGCCTCCGCCACCTCCGCCGCCTCAGCCCACTCGTAAGTCCCAGAGTTGTGGCAAGTCCGCTGCTATGTCCACTAGCAATGTCTCTCCGAAGAAACAGGCCAAGATAGCTAAGGCGGTGCCGCCTCCTCCTATCGAGAAGACTGCTGAAGAAATTGAGGCGGAGGACAGAGCCAAAGTGAAAAGGAAGCTCGCAGCCCTACGCCCGACCCCTACACCGAAGCAGGTATATACTCTGGAACAGAAGGAGTGGGCCTTTGATATGCTTACCCAACCTTTGCAATATGAATTGCGTAAGCCAGATGACTACAAGCGTTGTTTGGATAAGCAGGTAGATGCAAAAAAAGAAGCTAATAAGACAAGCGTAACTGCAAGAGGGAAAAGAGACGTTGCCCAGCTTGGAGCACAGACCAAAAAATCAATCTCCCCGCTAAAGGTCTTTGCTAGTGATGCTGGTGGGAGTGTTGCTCAACCCAATCCCGCCGACTTTGCTAAAGAAGCTGGTTTGACTCTTTCTCAATTGCTAGATGAAGGTATCACCCCAAAGGCGCCTATAGCACGGCAATATGAAAAGGGGAAGAGTCTGGTCCCACCTGAGATTGAAATGAATCTACCAACGCAAATGCGAAAATGGCATAAGTGGTACCTGCAAGCCGCAAAGGGCACGCAAGATTTTCTCCTTATGAAAATCACAAAGGACCATTTCTTAGGTCAAGACTTGGTGCATATTGAGTTTGATGAATTCTTTCAGCTATTCAATCAAGACGCGCTCGACAAATCTCTCGTCAGTGCCTATGTTCTGTAAGTGATTCATTATTTCTATAAGTCTCTAGCTCAACTCGTTCTTTGCATGTAATTTTTCTCACTACGCTGTTTATTATGCAGAATGAAGAGTATGGAATGTAAGAAAAGGAATGACCTCCAACTTGGATTCATTGATCCAAATCGAGTTAACGGAGCGATGATACAGAGGAATCACAAGGAGACGGAGGATAACTTGCTAGAGTTCCTACTTATGCAGGAATACCGAGCTAGAATACTCTTTCCGTACAACATCAGGTGAGTGTTACTATCTTATACACAGTTACTTTTCCTTACTCGATGTTATAAGTGTAATTGATGAGTTTATTAACTTACATAATCAAACTTGCACGCAGTTACCACTGGATTTTGCTAAAGATTGAACCTGACTATGGAAGGGTTCAAATCTTTGACTCGATGAATAAACCACTTAATGAATACAAAAGCATCTTTGATGTGATGGATAGGTAATTTCAATCATTACGGCATTATATCGGTCTCTTTCGTTCATCTATAACTCATCTATTCATTTTGTTTGCTCGGCAGTGTTTGGAAACGGTTTATACGCACAGTTAAAGGTGAAGGGAAAAATGAGCTGATTTACCGTCAGATCGAGGTAAGTCATACGAGCTAGGTCCACACATCCCTTTAATTCTAGTTTCAAATACCATTAAGTATATCAATCTTGATATGTCACTGACTAAAATCTATTCTCGTAAAGTGTGCGAGGCAGCCTTCGGGGACTAATCTATGTGCATACTACACTTGCGAGAACCTTCGTTCGCAGGTCACTGAAGGAATTGATTTTCAAACAGTAAGTAAACAATATACTGACAAATTCATTTTATTGGCATCAATTTTGTTATGATGATTCATATTCATATTGTTCTTCTTCTTCGTAGTTCGAAGCAAAGCGGAAACTGCTCTCACCGACTGAACGCGTAGTAGGAATTCAAGAGGAATTAGCCGGATTTCTGCTTGAACATGTCATTAACCCAAAGGGTGAATTTCATGCCGGTTTCGATTAGACAATGTTTATAATTAAACACAAGTCGTGATCTTATGTGTGTGAACAAGTTGTATATATACTTGTATGCATGTATATGCTCGGTGAACCAAATATATTATATATATGTATCGTTTTATATATTATGTTGTAATGCTGTATGAATAAGTATATAAGAAAACTTATTTGAAATGAATCAAACAATTGAATGGAGCAAAATACAAATATACCCTAAACCCTAAACCCCTAAATAACAATTGAAATCCAGAAAAATAAAGATGCAGCAGATGCTGCCACGTGTGGACACTTTAGTCCCGGTTCTTAACACGAACCAGGACTAAAGACCTACGCCCACGAGCTCCTGGACCTTGCCACGTGGTCTCTATTTAGTCCCGGTTCGTATAGCAACCGGGACTAAAGATAGGGCATCAGTCCCGGTTGGTTAGTCCCGGTTGCGCAACCGGGACTGAAGGCCCAAACGAACCGGGACTGATGCCCTGTTTTCCACTAGTGCCAGCCACCAGTTGAGACTCGTTGTCGCTGGATTGGAACTCGCCGGCCGCCGCTACAGATCGGGAGGAGAAGGTCCTTGAGGGAATTGGGAGAACGATACTGCAAGGAGGGAGAGACCAAACATGCTACGATACTTCTTCTATCCAAAGGGTTGCGCATCGATATTTCGCGACTCAGACTTCCTGACCTGTGAGACATTGATCCTATGGCTACAAATAGGCTTGTAGCGAGATCGGACGGACAATTATCTGTGTTTTCTAGGATTAACATGGTGCTTCGTACGGTGCCTTCAATTAGTAAATATAAGATATAAGATTTTTTAAAATATATTTGGGCGATGTAAAAAAGATTCAGGCCAATTCTTTTTAATGTCTAGTCTAATGTCTCCCTTTTGTAGAATACATATCACATTCAAGTGCATGGTGTAAAAAGCAAAAAAAGAGAGAGAGGAGAACTCACATAATACATAGGGAATTGTGGAGTTGGAAGAAATTTTCTTCTCCTTCTTTTCATGATTTAGCTTACGTTAACCTTTACATGCAAATGCTCGATCGGGATCTAACCTTTCAGTATGCAGAAGATTCTCGTTATTTCGTTAGACAATCAAGCCAGCACTTGTAATCCGCCAGCTCTCGCATCTGTAATATGCAAGGGATGCGTCCACATAGACCAATTTAGTGAGCCTCCTGAATCGTGCCGCGATAGATGAAGAAGTGTGTCAGCAATATTAGATATATCAGGAACTGGCATAAATCACTAGTGGAAATCCGGGTATTAGTGCCGGTTTGTAACTGGTATTTGCACCGGTTTTGGAACCGGTGCAACGCATCCGGGACTAAAGCCCTCCTCCTTTAGCACCGGTTGCGTTACGAACCGGTGCTAAAAGGGTCTCCACATGGCCTCCCACACGCGCCCCCGCCGGAGGACCTTTAGCACCGGTTCGTAATACGAACCGGTGCTAAAGGTTGGCGACGTGGCAGCCCTAAACCCTAAACGCTGCGGCTGAAACCCTAAACCCTAGCATTTGGAATACGTTTTTTTAGGGTATTTGAAACACGTTGATGCACATATAAAAGAAACCATTATATTACATAATATAGTCATACATATAGAGATCGAAGCTAGTACGTGTCATCTTTCATCGTGCTTGGTCGAACATATTACATAATGGTAAATTCTACACATACATGCATATATACAATATAATTTCGGTTACGATTTTCCAAACTCGTAATGCCGACGGTATTCTCCGGTTGGTGCTATGACCTCATCAAGTAAGAATCCCGCCAGTTCCTCTTGAATTGCTCGTACACGCTCGGTTGCTAGAAGACGATCCCGCTTCAGTTCGATCTAATGTAAAGAAGGGGATCAATATATATGAATGAAGAAACTCAACATAAATGATGGTAATAAAATAAAATTGTGAATATTGTTTACGTACATCTAGTTGTTCTAGTCTTCTCTTCTCATAGCAAGTCTCTTGAATGAACTCGCAGACATAGAATCCACATAAATTATTCCCGTCTTCTTGCTTCAAGAACTTTATGAGAATAGAGTTCAATCAAAATAATAATCAAGGATGATAATGGTATTGAAACTAGAACCAAAGAGATGTGTGGACCTAGCTAGTAGTACTTACCGGTACTTGTTTAAATTCAAGCTCCTTTTTCCAAGGACCCGATGCCTTATCCGTGAACCGTTTCCAAGCACTGCCCGGCAAAGAAAATGAATAAAGAAGTTAGTAATTACTTGATATCGGGAAATGAATGAAAGTTGCTGATATAGTGCCATGCATAATGATTGAAATTACGGCTGGAGTGTATCAATCATGTCTCCGAATGTCTCAAGGGGTTTTTGTTTCGAGTCCATGACTAGTACTCGTCCTCTATCAAGTTCAATAACTAGCAGAATAAAATGATACCTGCGCACACGCATAACACACACTTAACATCGAGTAACCAAAATAGTAATGTGTATAAGACAGTAACACACTCACTTGAAGTTGTAAGGAAATAGTATTTTCGTCATGGTTTCTTGTTTCCTTAACGCCCGTACCAAGTTATTCTCCGTGTCCTTGATATGGTTAAGGAGAGTTAGCTCGTTCACGGTATATGAGTCAATGAACCCAATGTCATAGATTTGTCCTCTTTTGCATTCAAGTTTCTTCAATCTGCATAATATAGTGAGTAAAATTATGCATGCAATGAACGAGATGAGCTAAAGACTTAATTACAAAAATAATACTTACAAACAATAGGCACTGATCATCGATTTGTCGAGGGCGTCATGATTGTATAACTGAAATAATTCAGCAAATTCAATGTTTATGTCATTGTTTCCACGAAAGTAATGCTTATCATTAATTCCCAGTATGATCTAGTTCTGCCCATGCTGTGAGGCATCCGTGTACCACTTATGCAATTTTTGCATTCTTGTTGGTAGATTCGGAATCTCCTCGGGTCTGACGAGAGGGCTCCCGTGCCGGTATTGGTATGCTACTACTTCAGCCGTGGGGAAATCACACCTGCTTAAGTACTGAGCAACAGACATACCTGCAGCTTCGGCCTCCTCTTTGTACAGTGCTATGATATCTGGATCATACTAGACATCAGGAAACACTTGGAGCGGGGGGCACGAGTTCATCTGTTCTCTGAGCTGAGGAACTGATTTACCTTTCGACCGCTTTGCTGCATCTGACTTGAGAATAGTGCGGTCATAGTCTGATGCAAGCCTTGGCTCGGGTTGGTGAAGGTTCTTCAACATTTTTAACACTTTCGGATCTAGAGGAGGCTGCTCGGCGGACTGCTCGGTCTTCTTTCTCTTCAAATTTTCAAAGAAGTTCTTTGATTTCTCTTGTACTTTCGCCACATTTTCCTCTAGAGTATAGTCGTAAGGTCGCTTGGGAGGAACCTTGGGTACTCTTGGGAGGGGCTCCTATCGACGGATCGGTGATCGGTTACGACTCATCAATGGAGCGGCGATGGTACGCTTCCGCTTTTGGCTCTGAGCCTCAGTGGGCGAAGGTGGCGGAGATGGCTCACTAGCTGGAGAAGGCTGATGCGGTGGAGATGGCGGAGAAGGCTGACGCGGAGATGGCAGAGAAGGCTGACGTGGCGGTGGAGAAGGGTGACGCACTGGAGACCTTGGCGTCCAATTTAGAAGCACGATGTATTACTTTAGCCATAGAACGGTGGTCTTCTTGGCTTCTCCCAGCTCATACAAATCCCCTTCACCCGCAGGGTGGTAAAGCTTTAGCTGCTCAAATCCGCCCATAACTTCATCCACCCCGGCAACAGCGTAGCCATGTGGAATCCGGCGATAATGATAAGTTGAATCAGGTCCAATAGGTAAGGCATAGCCGACCGCCACCTTCATGGTTATGTTCACGACCTTCACATGTAGCTCGCAAGATGTCGACTCCGTGATATCATCCACTGGGTAGCGGATCGCTAGTTCATCATCATCCTCTGGGAGGTCCGTGGAAGCCACGCTGCTTTTCTGCTGAGATGGTGGGCCGGTAGCATCATGTCCGGCTTCTATCTGTGGCTGAGATGCGGCGGTTCCTTGCTGGCTTATCCGATTTAACAAGTCTGATTGCCGCTTCAGCTCTTGTTCTATCAGAGACATGCGGTCTGCCTCCCTTTCCTTTCTTCTCTGACGGCTTCTATCGGGAAATTTCTTCCTTTCCACGGGAAACCCGAGTTTCCACGGTTTGGAGCCTGGTATGGTTTGTGTTCGTCCTGGGTGTTCATCATTCCCAAGGGCACGTGTGAGCTCGTCCTTCTCTCTTTCGGGATGGAACCTTCCCTATTCAACATCCTTTGATGCGCTTCTAAGGGCATCAATGGGAAGGGGGTCTTTGTCATGCTTTTTTGTATATATACACTTCCCTTCTGAGTCCAACTTCCCTCCATGCCCATAAAACCAATCCCTTGACCGATCGTTCCATTTCAATCTCTCCGGAATGATCCCTTTAGCAATTAGATCGTCCTCCATTTTCTTCCACTTAGGCTTGCCAAACTTGTAGCCTCCTTGCCCCATAGTATGGTGATACTTCTTTTTAGCAGTATTTTTCTTATTTATTTCTGACCTTCTCTTAGCTTCCTCGAAAGTCTTGTACTCCACGAATGCGTCCCAGTGGTCTTTTATCTTCTCATATTGTCTAGTGAACACCAGAGTCTTTTCTTTGTCGACAAAATCCTTGTACAATATTTTCTTCAAGTTGTTGAATTGTATTGCCATCTTCGAAAGAGTCCACTTCTTGACTTTCCGCTCTATGATATTCAAATGACGATCATCGTCATCTGAATCCTCCTCATTTGGATCCTCCTCATTTGGATCTACCTCATTTCGATCCACCTCTGGCGCCTCTGGTAGGGTAAAATTAACCATGAGCTTCTTCCAAAGAATATTCTTCAATCTATTGCGGACATATTTAACTGTTTCCATCTTTGTCTTCTTCCATTCTCGAAGGGTGGTTCGAATGTTGTCCCTAACAAGAACTCCGCATTGTCTTGTAAATTTACTTGCGTGAGCCGCAGGAGCAATCGGTTCGCCATCTTAATCGATTTCTTCTATCCGGTACCTTTCATGTTCTTCCAACCTTCTGGCCGGACCTCTTTTATTTACAGAAGAGTGGCTCAATCTAGAGGGCTAAAAGAAGAAAGAGCGTTAATATATGTATATACACAAATCAAATAATCCATCTATATAATAGAGGCTTAATTTATTAATACACATCTACCTCGCCGGACTTTGCAATGTTGAAGGTTCTATCGGAGCCGTCGGCTTCTCCCTCGTCAGAGCCGGCGCCTTCGTCCTCACCGGTGCCTCCATCCTCTCTGGCACCTTCTCCCTCACCGGTGCCTCCATCCTCTCCGGCACCTTCTCCCTCATCGAAGCCATCTCTACGGTTTTGTTCGTCTCCCTCACCGGAGTTGTTTAGAAACAACGAGGTGACATCGTCATCATTATCGCGGATGATGTCCTCGATAATATTTTCCTGGAATTCATCTCTTCCGAGATACATAGTTTCTGCAAAGAATTATTACAAATTATTATAATCGATAAGGAGACCAAAAAAAGGGGGCGTTGGCCGAGCGTCGGCGCGGTGGGGGAAGAGTAGGTCTTCCCTCCCCACCATGCCGGCGCCCGGCCAACGCCCCCATTTTATAACGGAACCCTAACCCTAACTAAAAAATCATATTTGTATTACTCTAAATTAATTAAAGGACCCTAACCCTAACTAAAAAATATGATAGAAATTAATTAACTAATCCTAACCCTAACTTCTCCAAACCTAACTAACTAACTCACAAATCCTAAAATAACTAACTAATTAATTAACTAATCCTAAAATAACTAAAGTAATAAAAGACCTAAAATAACTAAATTAATAAAAGACCTATAAAAATAAAATACCTAAAATAACTAAAGTAATAATATACCTAAAATAACTAAAATACCTAGAATAACAAATCTTAGAATTAACTAATCCTAGAATTAACTAATCCTAGAATTAATTAAATACCCAAAATAACTAAATAATAAATTAACTAATCCTAGAATTAATTAAATACCTAGAATAACAAAAAAACTCCAATTATATACCTTGCAGGAACCGCACGGGCGGGCACGGCGGCGACGGCGTCGGTGCGGCGGTGCGGCCAGCGCGGCGGTGCGGCCGACGATGATGGCGTGGGGGCGTGCGGTGCGGCAGAGCGGGCGGTGCGGCCGGTGATGACGGCGTCGGTGCGGCGGAGCGGGCAGTGCGGCGGTGCGGCCGGTGCGGCGGTGCGGCCGGCGCGGCGGTGCGGAAATTCGGCAGCCTGCCGGCATCTCTATGCTCCTAGCGCTGGTCCTTAGCGAAATGGCGATGCGGGGGGGGAAGGGGAAGAGAAGTTATAAAGGTAAGGCCTTTAGCACCGGTTGGTGGCTTCAACCGGTGCTAAAGGGTCTTTAGCACCGGTTGAAGCCACCAACCGGTGCTAAAGCTTCGACCTTTAGCACCGGTTCATGCCAGGAACCGGTGCTAAAGGCTCTTTTGTTGGGCACCGCACCGCCACCCCCTTTAGCACCGGTTTGAGCCACGAACCGGTGCTAAAGGGTCATTTGAAATGTTTTTAAACTTTTTGGTTGTTCCCGCCTTATTCCTTATTGCAGCTATGATCAACATTCCATAAAATGTTGTAAAATAAATAAAAACTAGAAAAATACATATAGCATATCAAAATGTTTATTAGAAAAATATCTATGAAATACTAACACATTGAAAATGCTGAAAATTATTTTGTTAAAAATAGTAGGCTTGCAAACATTTTAAAATCGGTACAGGCCCGCTAGGTTTGAACTACATGTATATGATATAATGCTCATGATTTTTTGTAAAAATGATTTTTAGGTTGACAATATGTTGTTTTATCAGAGATCCACTGCAAGTCTAGCGAGACTCAACCCTGGGCTATGAATCTTCATGCCCGCCATTTTGAATATAATTTCAAACGGGTATAAGAATTTAAAAAATAATCCAAACAACGTGAAACCTTCACGTGGTGTCATATTATGTGTTATAGTTGAAAGGAAACATATTAAACTTGGAAAATTGCAAACATCACAAAAAACCCTTCACAAAATGAGCTATCATGTTCGATGTTTCATGGCTTTTAGGCCAAATGAGCAATGTTATGGCTAGAATGAAAGCATAGTTTGTGCACACATCGAACATGATAGCTTACGATGTTGCAGAAGGAAGTTTCCCTTTTCATCGCACGAAAAAACCATTTTCCATTTTTTAGATGCCAAAAAAAAGTTTTTTTGTGAAGCAACCACCAACTTAAAGTTTCACACATTTTTCAAAAATACTAGACCACCTTAGATGGAAAATTCCCCAGCCGGTGCATCTGAAACCTTTCCGTCCACACCTCATGAAAAAGACAAATTCCGGCCGATTTGGTAGGAGGCCCGCTAGGTTTGAACTACATGTATATGATATAATGCTCATGATTTTTTGTAAAAATGATTTTTAGGTTCACAATATGTTGTTTTATCAGAGATCCACCGCAAGTCTAGCGAGACTCAACCCCGGGCTATGAATCTTCATGCCCGCCGTTTTGAATATAATTTCAAACAGGTATGAGAATTTAAAAAATAATCCAAACAATGTGAAACCTTCGCGTGGTGTCATATTATGTGTTATAGTTGCAAGGAAAAATATTAAACTTGGAAAATTGCAAACATCACAACAAAACCTTCACAAAATGAGCTATCATGTTCGATGTTTGCCATAAATTGGCACATTTAATACATATGGTGACCTAAAATGCCTTGGAGGCCATGAACCCCCCTTCGCGTATCTCCCTTGATTAGGATCGCTTCGGTCGTAACCATGGAGTATGTTCACCATTTAACGCGATGCTTGGGTCAATATTCACTCTGAAGGGCAGAATTTCATCAAACTTATTATAATCTTCTGACATGTCTGTCTTATCCTCAACTCCCACGATGTTTCTTTTCCCTGAAAGAACTATGTGACGCTTTGGCTCATCGTATGATGTATTTGTTGCCTTATCTTTTCTTTTTTTCGGTTTGGAGGACATGTCTTTCACATAGAAAACTTGAGCCACATCATTGGCTAGGATGAATGGTTCGTCTCTGTAACCAAGATTGTTGAGATCCACTGTTGTCATTCCATATAGCTGGTCTACCTCTACCCCTACTCCATCCAGCTTGACCCATTTGCATCGAAACAAAGGGACTTTAAAAGAAGGTCCATAGTCAAGTTCCCATATCTCCTCTATGTAACCATAATAGGTGTCCTTTTGCCCGTTGTTGTTTGTTGCATCAATGCAGACACCACTTTTTTGGTTGGTGCTCTTTTTATCTTGGGCGATCGTGTAGAATGTATTCCCATTTATCTCGTACCCTTGGAAAGTCAATATAGTCGAAGATGGTGACCCGGCCAACAAGTATAGCTGATCTCCAACAATGTTGTCATTTATGAGATGTGTCCGCAACCAACCGCTGAAAGTCGCCATATGTGTAATCCAGGAGTCACACTGAGCCGGGTGTTGGGACCATACAATATTCTTGTGTTCAGTGATATACGGGGCCACCAAGGTGGAACTTTGTAGAACTGTGTAGTGTGCTTGAGTGAAAGAAATCTCGTCCATACAATACATTGATTTCTTTCCTAGCATGCCTTTTCCACGTAGTCTCCCTTCATGCCGTGATTCAGGAACACCAATCGACTTAATGTCAGGGATAAAGTCAACACATAACTCAATGACCTCCTCTGTTCCGTAGCCCTTGGAGCTGCTTCCTTCTGGCCTAGAACGGTTATGAACATATTTCTTTAAGACTCCCATACCTCTCTAAGGGGAACATGTTGTGTAGAAATACAGGACCGAGAATGGAAATCTCTTCGACAAGGTGAACTAGGAGATGCGTCATAATATTAAAGAAGGATAGCGGGAACACCAACTCAAAACTAACAAGACATTGGGCGACATCCTTCTGTAACCTGTTGGAATTATGCCCTAGAGGCAATAATAAAGATGTTATTATTATAATTCTTGTTCATGATAATGTTTATATTCCATGCTAGAATTGTATTAAGCGGAAACTTTAATACTTGTGTGGTTTATGAACAACACCGTGTCCCTAGTATGCCTCTATGGACTAGCTCATTGATTAATTGATGGTTAAGGTTTCCTAACCATAGACATGAGTTGTCAATTAATAATGAGATCATATCATTAGGAGAATGGTGTGATGGACAGACCCAAATAAAGCAGAGCAATTAGATCGTGTCATCGTGTTCATCTTTGCGAAGCTTTTTCCTATGTCAAGTATTGTATTCCTTAGACCATGAGATAATGCAACTCCCTAGTGCCAGAAGAGAGCTTTGAGGTTATCAAACGTCATCCTATGAAAGGGTGATCATAAAGGTGTCTCTCAGGTGATCGGAAAGTATTTGTTGGGTTGCATGTATCGAGATGGAATTTGTCCCTCCCGAGTCGGAGAGATATACTTCGGGCCCACTCGGTAATCGATATCAACATCGCTTGCAAGCACGTGGTTAAGGTGATATCGGATTACAGAACGAGTAAAGTACTTGCTGTGAACGAGATTGAACTAGGTATGCCGATACCGACGATCGAATCTCGGGCGAGTAAAATATCGCGAGACGAAGGGAATACAAATACGGGATTGCTTGAATCCTGACATCGTGGTTCATCCGATATGATCATCGCTGAGTGCGTGGGAGTCAATATGGATTTCCAGATCCCGCTGTTGATTATTGATGGAGATCATGTCCGCGCATTCTCGAACCCGTAGGGTCACACACTTAACGCAAATCAACGCTAGGGTAGTATCGGGATGTATGTGAAAGTGTTTCAAAGAGTTACGGAATTGTTCCGGATGGAAAATACAATGTTTATTAATTGCATGAATTAATAAATATTAATCGATATTTATTTAGAAGAAATAAATAGAAAAAAAAGGCAAAGCAGCGCAGCAGCCATGCGCCTGGCTCGCTCCATCGCACGATGGAGTCGAGGCCAGGGGCGCTGGCGCACGCTCGCATGGCAGGCCAGCCCGGTTGGGCTTGGTGCATGGGCCACGCCACCACTAATGCAACACATGCACATGTTTGGTATTTATAAATTTTGATTGATCTGATCCGGCTGTGAGTTGCATTACGTGTACGGCAAGAACGATCTGATCGATCTAGCTCCCTGTCCAAGGAATTCCGGCTATAAAACGAGTAGAGGCCGCGCGGTTTTGTACGACCTAATCTGCGCAGAGCCGCTGCCCGCTTTCTGAAGCCTTCTTTCTCTGTTCTTCTTCCACCACGCAAACAGGCGAAGCCCTGTCGGCGTATACTCTCCACCATAGACACCACACCGTCGTGCTGTCGATCCCATCTACTACTCCAACATATCTCGCTGGACCGGGAAGGCGGAGTCGTTGGTGCGCTGTACGTGTGCATCTCTCGGAGGCGTCGCCACTTGCGGCGTTGGATCGGATCGGATCGCGAGGAGGAGACGGCTAGTACGACTACATCATCCACGTTCTGTTGAACGTTTCCGCTGTGCGATTTCTTCAAGGGTATGAAGATCTCATCTACCTCTCTCGTTGATTACATCTTCTAGATTAGATCTTGGCTTTCTTGTTCGCATCCGTAGGAAATTTTTTGATTTACTATGCTGCGAAACCCTTCAGTGGTATCAGAGCTAGATCTATGCGTAGATGTGTTTCACGAGTAGAACGCAACATGCTTGTTGCGGGCGTTGATGTTTTCTGTTGCAAACCTCTTTGTTTTGTACTTCTTATGGCGCGGCATAGTGAGATCGAAGCGGTCCAGGCCAACTTTACACGACCTCGTTCGCGAGACCGGCTCCGCACTTGACGTGTGGCTTGTTCCACACATGCGGCTGGTGGATGCCAGTTTCTCTCACTATAGTAGTCATGAGATTTACAACGGATGTTAGCAACCATAATATCACCGTTGTGGCTTTTCGTAGGTAAGAATCGTTCTTAGCTTGTTACTCCCATAAGCCACGTAAAACATGCAACAACAAAGTAGAGGCGTCTAACTTGTTTTTGCAGGGAGTGTTTTGTGATATGGTA
Source organism: Dactylis glomerata (assembly GCA_007115705.1). Classification (NCBI taxonomy): domain Eukaryota; kingdom Viridiplantae; phylum Streptophyta; class Magnoliopsida; order Poales; family Poaceae; genus Dactylis; species Dactylis glomerata. The sequence goes on along the minus strand of QXEO01002028.1, from coordinate 256,975 downwards.
TGGCCCAAGACATGATGTGTATGAATTGAGATGTATGCGATGATCATGTTTTGTAATCTTTCACGACTTGCATGTCGATGAGTTCACAACCGGCAGGAGCCATATGGTTGTCTTTATAATTGTGTATGACCTGCGTGTCAACTTCTTATACGCCATGTAATAGCTTTACTTTATCGCTAAGTAGTTAGCAATAGTTGTAGTTGCTATTCGTGGTGGAGGCAATCATGGTGGAGTGATGGAGATCATGCCGGCGCGCACAAGATGGAGATCATGGCGCGGAGATTGGCTATACCATGTCACATAAAATTATATGCATGTGATGTTTATCTTTTTATGTATCTTATTATGCTTAGATCGCGACGGTAGCATTATAAGATGATTCCTCACTTAAAGATCAAGATAAAATTGTGTTCTCCCCTCGTATGCGCCGTTGTGAAAGTTCGTCGTTTTCAAGCACCTCGTGATGATCGGGTGCTATAAACTCTACGTTCACATACAACGGGTGCAAGCCAGTTTTGCACACGCGGAAATACTTGGGTTTGACTTGACGAGCCTAGCATGTACAGACATGGCCTCGGAACACACGAACCGAAAGGTTAAACATGAGTCATATGAATGATATGATCGACACTTAGTTGTCCACCATTGAAACCACATCTCTTCTCGTGAAGATCGGATTAGGTGTGGTGAATTTGGATCGTGTTCACTAAACAACTTGAGGGATGTTGAATTTAGTGGGAGTTCATCTAGTAATTTGATTAAGTTGAACTAGTTATCATGAACATAGTCTAAAATTGTACTTGCAATGTTGTAGATCAAATGGCTAAGTCCAACTTCAACTTCAACGTGTTTGCTGAGAAAGAAAAGCTTAAAAACAATGGGTCTAACTTCACCAACTGGTTCCGCAATCTGAGAATCATTCTCGCTGGCGGACAAAAAGCCTATGTACTTGAGAAAGCGCTAGGTGACGCCCCTGCTGCTGATGCGTCGGCTGATGAAAAAGCTGTTTATCAGTCACGCAAAGATGATTATGGAGTGATTAAGAGTACCATGTTGTTTGCTATGGAACCGGAACTTCAAAATCGTTTTGAGGAGTTCGGCGGGCCTTATGAGATACTTGAGGAACTGAAAACCATGTTTCAGACTCAAGCCCGTTCTGAGAGATATGCGATCTCTGAGAAGTTCTTTAACTGCAAGATGGAGGAAGGGAGTTCCGTTAGTGAGCACGCCATTAAGATGTCGGGCTACACTCAACCACTACAAGAAATGTGTTGACTAGTGACGTTTTCATCATGACCCTAGAGAAAAGTGTCATAAAGTAATGACGATTTTGTACCAGATCGTCATAGGCTAATTGGGGAGGCCTCTAGCCCTAAAAATTATGACGATTTGAACCAGAAACGTCATAACCCAATGGGCACAAAATCGTCATAACCTATCCCATACAGTATCAGGCCTTATCCAGAGCCACTTACGACGAAAATAGATCATCATAGTCGCTAAATTAAAATATGTTTAAAATAGTTAGACTGCCACCTCACCGGTTTTGCCAACATGTCGTCCATGTGTCTATTTATGCTTATGTGTAATATCCACGTGTCAATTTAGCTTATATATGGTTGCACTAGACATGTAAATATGGGACCCACATGTCATATACTCAGATTTTATGTCTAGCTGATTGACATCTGGGCCCCACCATCCCTACCTGACACGTGGGTCCCACCCACACGTGGCACCTGACAGACGGGACCCACCAACCCACCTAACACACGTGGCACCTGACGAGCGGGACCCACCCGCACCTGACACAGAGGTCCGCCTGTGGCACCTGACGAGCGGGACCCACCCGCACCTGACACAGAGGTCCCACCTAACACACGTGGCACCTGACGAGTGGGACCCACCCGCACCTGACACAGAGGTCCGCTTTGAGAAACCTTAGGCAAAATAAATTCCGCGTTGGGTGGGTATCGAACCCACAACCTCCAACCCGTGCAAAGCATCCCCTTACCACCAAGCTAGACATCACCTTGTGATAACAACCCACGTTACCTTTCTTTTAATTAGAAGATTTCGGTTAGCTGGGCCTCAGCCCTTGGGAATAGTACTTGGGCCGATATGGACAGTACTTGGTGTTGTTGTTTTTTTCCTTTTTTGTCTTTTGCAATTCTTTTAAAATTTAAAGACAAAAGATTTGAAGAAGATTCAATACAAGGCCAAATAAATTCAAACAAACTTTGTAAATTATGTTTATCATACATATAATAACATCAAATCTTTTTCTCCGCAAAAAAGAAGTTATTTACTAGAATGCCATTCTAGTGTATTCAAAATATAGCTAAAACAGCGGGCATGACCATCCCTAGGTCGGGATAGAATCTTGCGAAACTCTTGATGGATCTCTGATAAAATAGATAATGGTGTACCTAAAAATAATTTTTTGAAAAAAACTTGAGCAAACTATGAAGCACCTGTAGTTCAAATTTGACCCGCTTCCAGCTGAATCGGCAGAATTTTGTCAATTTCTTGAGGGGTGTCCAGAAAAATTATTCCATGCAAACAAATGGTTAATTCTGCATAAAATATGGTACAATATCATTTAAAATTTTATTGGTCCATTTTTGAAACTTATTTTTGGTAGATGCTTCACAAAATAACCCATTTTTAGCATTAAGAAAATGAAAAATGAATTTTTTGTGCAAAGAAAATTAATACTCCCCAAAGCAACTTTGTTTGCCATACCAAGATGCACACATGTGCACAATATGGGGTCATCTTAGCAAACTATGCCATGATTATAGCCACAACTAGCTCATCTCGCTTGAAAGCCATGAAACTTTGTATAAGGTAGCTCTTTTTTGTGAACACTTTTTCAAAATGTTTCCAATATTCCAAGTTTGTTATTTTTCCTAGAAACTAGGTCACATAACATGACACAACGCAAAGGTTTTGTATTTTTTTGATTTTTTTTGAATTTGTTATGCACATTTCAAAATGCGACCAAAACGGCGGGCGTGACCGCTCCTAGGTCGGGATAGAATCTTGCGAAACTCTTAATGGATATCTGATAAAATAGATAATGGTGTACCTAAAAATAATTTTTTGAAAAAAACTTGAGCAAACTATGAAGCACCTGTAGTTCAAATTTGACCCGCTTCCAGCTGAATCGGTAGAATTTTGTCAATTTCTTGAGGGGTGTCCAGAAAACTTATTCCATGCAAACAAATGGTTAATTCTGCATAAAATATGGTACAATATCATTGAAAATTTTATTGGTCCATTTTTGAAACTTATTTTTGGTAGATGCTTCACAAAATAACCCATTTTTAGCATTAAGAAAATGAAAAATGAATTTTTTGTGCAAAGAAAATTAATACTCCCCAAAGCAACTTTGTTTGCCATACCAAGATGCACACATGTGCACAATATGGGGTCATCTTAACAAACTATACCAAATTTGCAGCATATTTTTTGGTAGGTGATTAAAAAAACCTAGTTTTGATGCTACCCTCACTCTAGCCAATCAAATGACCAGAATACACCTCCCACGGATCACCCTACTAAAACATCTAAACCGTCGAACCACACCATCCAACGCCCCTCATTTCTCAGAGAAAACACAAAACAGACCCACCCAACCAAACCCTAGACCCCCACAGCGCTCCTCCTGAGTCCGATCCAAACCCTCCCTCGCGCCGCCCTCTCCTCTTCCTCTGGCCCGATCGGATCTGACCCTCATCCACCTCCTCCTCGCCGGCGTCGACCGATGGCGGTGCACGGGCGGCCGACAAAGCGGGCGCGGCGGACGCGGGTCACCGCGGAGTCGTACCTCCTCGACATGCGGGCGTTCCCCGACGCTAAGGAGTACCCCGACCTCAGTCATGGAACTCGATACCCCGGACCAGAAGACGGCGTCATCCGGACAAGGACGAGCAGCTGGCGCTGCTCCACCAGATGCGCCGCCGCCGTAACAAGCAGGGCGACCTGCTGCTGCTGCTCTCGACTTCTGCAGCTCCCGTCTGCCCCGACTACTCCGCCCAAGCTCGCCGTCCCGGAGCACCTCCTCTGCCTACCCTGCAGGCGCCGGCAGCGGCTCCTTCCCGGTAAGCCCTCATAAGTGGTCCTCTCCAGATCTGAGAAAGCAATAAGTTTTCTTGCTCATGCGCATGCTCGTGGTCGTGCAGACCACGAGAACAGCCTCTGTCCCATGTGTTTGATTTAGTGAAATAGAACCCGATTGTAGTCCTCTGACCAAGCCTCTATCCCGTATTGTCAGTAAGATCAATAGTTATATATTTTCATATGAAGATGTTTGATTCGAAAAATTGCTCCACTTAACAACACATACCAAAAATTCTCTGGATCACATCTTCAGAATTGACTAGCGCTCTTCTGTGTCCATGCTCTTGCTGAATTTATGGTGACTTCACCTTGAACTGCAGGGATGCTAAGGAGTTATCTAGCTGTCTTATCCACTCTGTTATATGTTATCTGATAGGACAATTTGCAAACAACATTTATCCAATAGTATAACATTTGTTATCAGTGTAAACTTCTCTTATTTTAGAGATGTCTTACTTGTGCCTGAACACAGATATTTGCAAATCTAATAGAGTTTCTGTAAAGATAAAAAATATTCTAAACAGAAAGGTGTTATCTTATATTTTCCACCCATTTGCACTTACTAGGACAGTCACTGTTTTTTATTACTGCTCAACAACAAATATTCTAAACAGAAAGGTGTTATCTTATAAGCTCGCTCGTGCAGGAAAAATAAATGGTGACATTATCATATAATACTTGATGTCAAGTTGTAAATAATTAAGAGTGCTTCCTGCGTCAGTTTGACTGGTGGTCCTGTGGGCCACAAATCACATTTTGACTTAATTATACTACCAAAATGAATGTCGTTTTGCATGTTCCAGGTGAGGAACAATCTAATAGGAAAACTGCATATTTGGTCATTTTCCAAGTCTTAGAACTGTCAATTCCATGAAGACGTGACTTGTATTGCAATTCTCCAGCCATGCTAATACTAAAATGAGCGGATGCACACACTGTGAAGCTTGATATGATGTATAATACTGTTAATTTTTTTACATGATATGTCCTCCAGGGGCAGCATCTTTAATTAGCTATTAGTCTATTTGTTCAGCCATATTGTTCAAATGATGGAGTTTTTCCCTTATAAGTTGCATATCATCAATTGATAGTTCTGAAATGATTTCACAACTGATTTGGTTACCCATTTTTATTGTTGGTTACCTGGTGCGCTGGGCGAGCAGGAGCATGGAGGCCGGCGATGCGCTGGGCGAGCAGGAGCATGGCAGCCGGCAACGCGCTTGGCAAACAGGAGCATGGTAGCCAGCGAATGGTTGCTGCTAGGTTTTTCAGGTAGAATCTATTTGAATCGACTCACTGATGAACTATTTTTCTTGCCTACCGTTCTAGAACTATTTTTATGGGATGACTTCGTCTCTTATAGTGAAACCGTGTGACGTGTGAACCATGTGAAGTTTGGCTGTTCTGTGAGAGAGTACTACAATTGGTTTGGTGGTTGTGTTCTGCAGGTATCTAGAGTTAAAATCGGGTTGCTGGGCTGGGATGCAGAAATGGCTTGTTGGTGTAGGTTCTTCTATTATATGCTGTGTTGGCATGAGAGATATGGGGTCATTTGTTTTATCACTTTGCACATTGTTTGCTTTGCTTGGAGCCTTTCCATAGTGTACTATGAAATAATTTGTACGTATTCTCCATAGTGTACTATGAATTGTGAGAGCATGTTAGGAGAAGTGGAAGTTTTTTACTAAAAGATATTGCTGGTACGTATTCTCCATAGTGTACTATGAATTGTGAGAGCATGCTTGGAGCCTTCTATTATACTCTGGTACTTCACTCTTGATAGATTTTCTGTATGGTAGAGCTGGAAATAATTTGTACGTATTCTCCATAGTGTACTATGAAATAATTTGAACTCATGTGTCTGAATTTAGATATTGCTGTTAGGGTATTAACAAATGTGAATCTCTTGGTCATCTTATTGATTGAGTTGGCTTATTAGCAGTGACAAGTGACACTTTGTTTCATTTGAGCCGCTGCCATGCTTCTGTGATGCGAGTTCGTGTTCTGATTCTGGTTCGGTTTTGTTGGTGATTCGCAGGTTGGCAAGGACGGTGGTGAGAAGTGGAAGTCCCCGACCGATGCTGTAAGTAAAACTGTCCCCTCTCCTCCCCTCAAACTGCTGGATGCGATGCTTGTTTTCATCTGATGTATAATTACCTTTTATTGTTCTTGTTCTTATCCTTGATCAGTATCAATTGTGAGAGCATGCAATCTTTTAATCTATGATTGTCCTATGAGTTAATGCCAATATTTTTGTCTGGTAAAATTATTCATATGGTTCAGGCTGTTTGTTGTAGATATATAGTTATAATGACGTGCGATCTGGAACAATGCATCTCTTTATGTAAAATTATGCGCATAGTTGAACTGCATTGTATGTCAGCTCACACTTCTCTTTTATCTCCACCGATAATATTTGCTTTGTGAGATCGTCCTGAATCAGGCTGTTTTGTATTGTATTGTATTGTATCTAATTCTGCATCTGTTACTTTGGTGCTTAAATGTGTAGCTGGTAGCTGGGACGCGATGGTGGAGGGAACGGTGCACACTGTGAGAAGTCGGTAGGTTGTGGGTTTGAAGGCAGATCCCTGTCATGGACCTGGAGATTGGGAGCCAAGTCTGGTCTCGTAGAAGCACATGTTTTTGGTTCTGTGATATATTGTATATATTGTATATGGTCATGCGGTGGATTTACATAGTTGCCTAGAATCAGTTTCAGCCTTGTATATATTGTATATATGTGCCTGTGGAAATTTTGTTATGCTTGTGAAAAGAATTTTATCTATTCATTGTTTCTATCTGGTATTTAATTGTTGTCAAATTGTGGGAAAATAAGACCTGATCAGTGGGACCTGTATGATAATACGAACTGACAAGTGGGACCAGTGCGAGAATTGACAGGTGGGACCAGCCCAGTAAAAAGTTAACTGTAAAAAATATAAAAAGGATGTAAAAAAGCTATACGGCCCAATAGAGATATTGACCAAAACAAGGCTAAGGCCCAGAAAAAAGGCTAGACTTATTGGGCTTGGCCCATATAGATTACTGAAATGGACTGGGTTGATTTCGATTTACATGTCTGCCACGTGTATGCCACCTGTATTCCACGTCGGATTGCTGATGTGGCCTCTTGCCACGCGTATGCCATGTCGGATTGCTGATGTGGCCTCCTCAAATTGCCCATGACGATAATGAATCGTCATAAGCGTTATGACGGTCCAATATCGTCATAGACGGTTATGACGATCTCAGTGAATTCGTCATGTTCGATCATCAACGACGCCTCGTTTTTGACGATGATTTTTTTGTCATAAAATCATTACAAATCAACCATTATGACGATTTTATGATGAATTTTAAGCGTCAGTAGTCAACATATTTCTTGTAGTGAACGCCTTGAGCAACTGGACTGCAAGATTCCAGAAGAGCTCAAGATTGACAGAGTTCTGCAATCACTCCCTCCTAGCTACAAAGGCTTTGTAGTTACTCACAATCAAATTGGTTCCACTGATACGATCACTGAGCTCTTCGCCAAGCTGAAAGCTGCGGAGGTGGATATCAAAAAGGATAATCATGTGTTGATGGTCAACAAGACCACTAGCTTCAAGAAAGCTAAGGGAGCAAAGGGATCCTTCAAGAAAGGCAGCGGCAAGCGCGTTGCCCCTGCTGAGAAGAAGCTCAAGTCTGGACCTAAGCCGGACACTGAGTGCTTCTATTGCAAGGTCAAGGGTCACTGGAAGCGCAACTGTCCAAAGTACTTAGCGGACAAGAAGGCTGGCACCATCAAAGGTATATTTAATATACATGTTATTGATGTCTACCTTACTAGCGCTCGTTGTAGTGCCTGGGTATATGATACTGGTTCAGTTGCTAATATTTGTAACTCGAAACAGGAGCTACGGAATAGACGGCAGCTAGCAAGGGATGAGGTGACGATGCGCGTTGGCAATGGATCAAAAGTTGATGTGATGGCCGTCGGCACGCTCTCCTTAGTTTTACCTTCGGGATTAGTTTTAAACCTTAATAAATGTTATTATGTGCCTGCGTTGAGCATGAACATTATATCTGGATCGTGTTTATTGCAAGACGGTTATTCATTTAAATCTGAGAATAATGGTTGTTCTATTTATATGAATAACATCTTTTATGGTCATGCACCTATTGTGAATGGTTTATTTCTTCTGAATCTCGAAAGCAATGAAACACACATCCATAACATTGAGGCTAAAAGATGCAAAGTAGATAGTGATAATCCAACTTATTTGTGGCACTGCCGTCTAGGTCATATTGGTGTAAAACGCATGAAGAAACTCCATTCCGATGGACTTTTGGAGTCTCTTGATTTTGAATCATTTGACACGTGCGAGCCATGCCTTATGGGCAAGATGATCAAAACCCCGTTCTCCGGAATAATGGAGCGAGCAACGGACTTATTGGAAATCATACATACCGATGTGTGCGGACCAATGAGTGTTTCGACGCGCGGTGGATATCGCTATTTTCTCACTTTTACTGATGACTTAAGTAGATATGGGTATATCTATTTGATGAAACATAAATCTGAAACATTTGAAAAGTTCAAAGAATTTCAGAACGAAGTGGAAAACCATCGTAACAGGAAAATTAAATTTCTACGATCCGATCGTGGAGGTGAGTATTTGAGTTATGATTTTCTCACGCATCTTAAAGCAAGCGGAATCGTTTCGCAACTCACGCCACCCGAAACACCACAGCGCAATGGTGTGTCTGAACGCCGGAATCGAACTCTATTAGATATGGTGCGATCAATGATGTCTCTTACAGATTTGCCGTTATCATTTTGGGGTTATGCATTAGAAACCGCTGCATTCACTTTAAATAGGGCACCATCTAAATCCATTGAGACGACACCGTATGAACTATGGTTTGGTGCTAAACCTAAGTTGTCGTTTCTTAAAGTTTGGGGATGCGAAGGTTACGTCAAGAAGTTGATGCCGGACAAGCTCGAACCCAAAGCGGAGAAATGCGTCTTCATAGGATACCCTAAGGAAACGATTGGGTATACCTTCTACCACAGATCCGAAGGCAAAGTGTTTGTTGCAAAGAACGGATCCTTTCTTGAGAAGGAGTTTCTCTCGAAAGAAGTGAGTGGGAGGAAGGTAGAGCTAGACGAGGTTATTGAACCTTCTCTTGAGTTGGAGAGTAGCGCAGCACCTGAAGTTGTTCCGGTGCCGTCTACACCAACAAGAGAGGAAGCTAATGACAAGGATCATGAAACTTTGAACGATGCTACTACTGAACTTCGCAGGTCGACAAGGTCACGTGCCACTCCTGAATGGTACGGCAACCCTGTCTTAACAGTCTTGTTGTTAGACAACAGTGAACCTGCAAACTATGAGGAAGCAATGATGAGCCCAGACTCTGAGAAATGGCTAGAGGCCATGAAATCCGAATTGGGATCCATGAGCGAAAACCAAGTGTGGACTTTGGTGGACCCTCCTAGCGACCGTAAGGCCGTTGAGTGCAAATGGATTTTCAAGAAGAAAACGGACGCGGATGGTAATGTTACTGTCTATAAAGCTCGGCTTGTCGCAAAAGGTTTTCGGCAAGTTCAAGGTGTTGACTACGATGAGACTTTCTCTCCCGTAGCGATGTTTAAGTCCATTCGGATTTTATTAGCAATTGCTGCGTTTCATGATTATGAAATATGGCAGATGGATGTCAAGACTGCGTTCCTCAATGGCAACATTGATGAAGAGTTGTATATGATGCAGCCCGAAGGTTTTATCGATCCTAAGGATGCTAATAAAGTGTGCAAACTTCAGCGTTCCATTTATGGACTGAAGCAAGCATCTCGGAGTTGGAACCTTCGTTTTGATCAAGTGATCAAGAGTTTTGGATTTGTTCCAAATTGCTACGAAGCTTGTATCTACAAGAAACTGAGTGGGAGCTCGGTGACATTTTTAGTACTATATGTGGATGACATATTGATTATTGGAAATGACATCGGTATGCTTAACGATGTGAAGAGTTATTTGAATAAATGTTTTTCAATGAAAGACCTAGGGGAAGCTGCTTATATATTAGGCATCAAAATCTATAGAGATAGACAAAGACGCCTAATAGCTTTAAGCCAAAGTACATACCTGGACAAAGTTCTGAAGAGGTTCAGAATGGATAAAGCAAAGAAAGGTTCATTGCCCATGTTGTCAGGTAAGATATTGAGCAAGGCTCAGTGTCCAGCTACGGTAAAAGATAGAGAAAATATGAGCAAAGTGCCATATGCCTCGGCCATAGGTTCTATCATGTATGCCATGCTGTGTACTAGACCGGATGTGTCCAATGCTCTTAGTTTGACGAGCAGATACCAAAGTGATCCAGGAGTGGAACACTGGACAGCCGTAAAGAACATCCTAAAGTATTTAAATAGGACTAAAGAAATGTTCTTGGTCTATGGAGGTGATGAGGAGCTCGTCGTAAAAGGTTACGTCGACGCTAGTTTCGACACCGACCCGGATGATTCTAAATCTCAGACAGGATACGTTTATATTTTGAATGGTGGAGCTGTGAGCTGGAGAAGCTGCAAGCAAAGCGTGATCGCGGGATCTACAACCGAAGCGGAATACATGGCTACTTCGGAAGCATCAAGTGAAGGAGTTTGGATCAGGAACTTCATCACTGAACTTGGTGTGGTTCCAAATGCCTTGGACCCACTGGAGATATTGTGCGACAACACTGGCGCCATAGCACTGGCTAAGGAACCAAGATATCATCCAAAAACCAAGCACATCAACCGCCGTTTCCATATAATTCGAGATTATATATCAGATGGAGATCTGAAGATTAGCAAAGTACATACGGATCTGAATGTCGCAGATCCGTTGACTAAACCTCTTCCACGAGCAAAACATGATCAGCACCTTAATGCCATGGGTGTTAGATTGTTGCCAGATGTAAACTAGATTATTGACTCTAGTGCAAGTGGGAGACTGTTGGAATTATGCCCTAGAGGCAATAATAAAGATGTTATTATTATAATTCTTGTTCATGATAATGTTTATATTCCATGCTAGAATTGTATTAAGCGGAAACTTTAATACTTGTGTGGTTTATGAACAACACCGTGTCCCTAGTATGCCTCTATGGACTAGCTCATTGATTAATTGATGGTTAAGGTTTCCTAACCATAGACATGAGTTGTCAATTAATAATGAGATCATATCATTAGGAGAATGGTGTGATGGACAGACCCAAATAAAGCAGAGCAATTAGATCGTGTCATCGTGTTCATCTTTGCGAAGCTTTTTCCTATGTCAAGTATTGTATTCCTTAGACCATGAGATAATGCAACTCCCTAGTGCCGGAAGAGAGCTTTGAGGTTATCAAACGTCATCCTATGAAAGGGTGATCATAAAGGTGTCTCTCAGGTGATCGGAAAGTATTTGTTGGGTTGCATGTATCGAGATGGAATTTGTCCCTCCCGAGTCGGAGAGATATACTTCGGGCCCACTCGGTAATCGATATCAACATCGCTTGCAAGCACGTGGTTAAGGTGATATCGGATTACAGAACGAGTAAAGTACTTGCTGTGAACGAGATTGAACTAGGTATGCCGATACCGACGATCGAATCTCGGGCGAGTAAAATATCGCGAGACGAAGGGAATACAAATACGGGATTGCTTGAATCCTGACATCGTGGTTCATCCGATATGATCATCGCTGAGTGCGTGGGAGTCAATATAGATTTCCAGATCCCGCTATTGATTATTGATGGAGATCATGTCCGCGCATTCTCGAACCCGTAGGGTCACACACTTAACGCAAATCAACGCTAGGGTAGTATCGGGATGTATGTGAAAGTGTTTCAAAGAGTTACGGAATTGTTCCGGATGGAAAATACAATGTTTATTAATTGCATGAATTAATAAATATTAATCGATATTTATTTAGAAGAAATAAATAGAAAAAAAAGGCAAAGCAGCGCAGCAGCCAGGCGCCTGGCTCGCTCCATCGCACGATGGAGTCGAGGCCAGGGGCGCTGGCGCACGCTCGCATGGCAGGCCAGCCCGGTTGGGCTTGGTGCATGGGCCACGCCACCACTAATGCAACACATGCACATGTTTGGTATTTATCAATTTTGATTGATCTGATCCGGCTGTGAGTTGCATTACGTGTACGGCAAGAACGATCTGATCGATCTAGCTCCCTGTCCAAGGAATTCCGGCTATAAAACGAGTAGAGGCAGCGCGGTTTTGTACGACCTAATCTGCGCAGAGCCGCTGCCCGCTTTCTGAAGCCTTCTTTCTCCGTTCTTCTTCCACCACGCAAACAGGCGAAGCCCTGTCGGCGTATACTCTCCACCATAGACACCACACCGTCGTGCTGTCGATCCCATCTACTACTCCACCATATCTCGCTGGACCGGGAAGGCGGAGTTGTTGGTACGCTGTACGTGTGCATCTCTCGGAGGCGTCACCACTTGCGGCGTTGGATCGGATCGGATCGCGAGGAGGAGACGGCTAGTACGACTACATCATCCACGTTCTGTTGAACGTTTCCGCTGTGCGATTTCTTCAAGGGTATGAAGATCTCATCTACCTCTCTCGTTGATTACATCTTCTAGATTAGATCTTGGCTTTCTTGTTTGCATCCGTAGGAAATTTTTTGATTTACTATGCTGCGAAACCCTTCATAACCTTGGTAGAATATCTGGATTGATTACCTTCTGAGATATTGCATTGAGGAATGCACATAGCTTAACAATGGGTACGTGGTGCCTTCTTGACATGGGAGCTTATTCTTCTTCAGTCCCCGGCAACGGCGCCAGAAAAGAAGCTACTGGCGTGTAGTTGACAGTCCTTGTGCGTGGTGAATGACCAGCCCGTTGGGAACCCCAAGAGGAAGGTGTGATGAGTATAACAGCTGGTTTTCCCTCAGTTAAGAAACCAAGGTTTATCGTTCTTGGAGAGGAGAGACAAACGACTGAAGGTGATGCAGACTGGCTTAATAGCACTCCAACAAGGGCGCCGTTTAACGATACTTGTTGACTCGTCTTCGGCCAGTAGCAACGTGGAACCTGCATACAACACAACCAAGTACTTTGTTCCCAACTTGTGATGAGGTTGTTAATCTCACCGGTTTGCTTGAAACAAAGGTTATGAGTGTATCGAGTGGAAAACAGTAGAATATGCGAGTAAAGTAAACAGTGCGAGTAAAGTAAACAGGTGATAGCAATATGATGGAAATAGGACCGGGGTCCACAGTTCACTAGTGGTGTCTCTCCATAAGATAAATAACATATGCTGGGTAAACAAATTACAGTTGGGCAATTGATAGAATAAAGATAAACGTGATATGTCAAGAAGATCACTATGAGATTTACTCTGGGCATTACAACAAAATACATAGACCGCCATCCAACTGCATCTATGACTAATAATCCACTCACGGGGATATCATCCGAACACCCCATGAGTATTAAGTTGCGAACAACAGATAATTGCATTAAGGAAAGTGTGTAATGTAAACAAAGCATATGCCCTTGAGCATATGAATGTTGTTTTCTCCCTAGTAGCAACAGCACATCTACAACCTTAGAGGTTTCTGTCACTCCCCCAGGTTAAATAGAGGCATGAACCCACTATCGAGCATAAATACCCCCTCTTGGAGTCACTAGCAACTACTCGGCCAAGATAGCTACTAACAACGGAGAGCATGCAAGATCATAAACAACATAGAGATAACAAAAGATATAATTCAGTACAACAACTCAATCATAACACCAATATTCATCGGATCCCAACAAACCAAACATGTAGAATTACATAACGGTGATCTCAATCATGTAGGGCAGCTCATGAGATCAAAACATGAAGCACATGGTGGAGAAGACAACCATCTAGCTACTGCTATGGACCCATAGTCCAAGGTAGACTACTCACTCATCGCTCCGGAGGCAAGCATGGCGATGAAGAAGACCTCCGGTGGTGATTCCCCTCTCCGACAGGGTGCCGGGAAGAGCTTCTGGACCCTCCCGATCTTCGGGTCGACGGCAGCGGCGGATCGCGATGTGTTCTGGAAAATTGATCGGGTACTTATGTTTTTTCCGTCGGGGGTCTTTATAGGCGAAGGGGCGATGTCAGAGGTGGGGCCAGGTGGCCTCACACCTGGCTGGCGCGGCCAAGGCCCTATCCACGCCGGCCTGGTGTGTGGGGCCCCTGTGGCCCCCCTCCTACTTCTCTTCGGATCTCTGGAAGCTTCCGGGTAAAATAAGACTTCAGGAACTTGTTTCGTCCAATTCTGAGAATATTTCCTGTGTATCACTTCTGAAACACAAAAATAGCAGAAAACAGGGAACTGGCACTGTGGCAACTCGTTAGTAGGTTAGTTTCGGAAAATGCATTAAAGTGCCACGAAGTGTAACGAAACAGTAGGCAAATGGTGTAAAGACAAGCATGAAGCATCAAAAATTATAGATACATTGGAGACGTATCAAGCATCCCCAAGCTTAACTCCTGCTCGTCCTCGAGTAGGTAAGTGATAACAAAAGAATAATTTTTGAGGTGACATGCACCTACACAATCTTGATCATATATGTAAGCATTTGTGAGCTAGGATCATAAGAACTTAAAACATGGGCATGAAGATATAATCTTGACAATAAAAACTTAGCAACCATGTTATAAACATGCAAATGAACACAAACAAAAGATCATGAAAATGAAACAATGAAAGTCAAACATGTGTTCAAATCATAAGGAAAAACATACAAATGGTTTTCAGCTTGTCCTTCAAAGAGAGCAAAACATAAATGCATAGGACACCTTCAAGTTTAAGAGGGCGACTAGATACAAATAATTTGAGAACAAGTGAAACCAACAATATGGATCAATCAATGAAAACTTTGGGACAATGCACATTATACTAAGAATGACAACTATGCTCTCTTAATGGTGCATAAAGATAGAAGGTGGTGACTCAACATAAAAGTAGAAGAAAGGCCCTTCGCAGAGGGAAGCAGTGATTGCAAGTTTTATAACCTTCAAAAATTATGGTACTTACCGGCTTTGAGCTCTCATTGCCCCCATCATAAGCATCTTGAATGGTTAAAGTTAATGCGAGAACAATTATGATGCATATGCTTGACAAATCATAAGTTGAAAACCTCGTGTCCCGTGAATACGAGTACCCAAACCTCATGCTACTTTACTTAGAGTCCCAAGCAAGGCTCCTGTCATTGTAAATATATGCATATCATTGAGAACCGCCAATGGGGTACCTCCCTGCCCGATGACATGGAACAAGCCCACACCAAAATGATAGGACAAGCAGACAATGAACACCTCGACATCTCTTTTATTTGCCATTTGTTTAGCTTTTTATTGTGAGATGCGTCGTCGAATGTTCACCATGGGTATGCTGCAAATTTCCACCATGAATTATGCATGGCTTAGATTAGCGGCCCTGCGTTTCCCTAACACATATACAAACTCCATGATCCCCACAAGATTCCCAATTCATTTCACACCGCGGGCATCCATAAACAAAAGATCACGATATCAACTCAATTAAGAAGTGCAATGTTGAAAGCTTGCCCATGACTGCATGGCTGGGCTAGTCCCCAACTTACAACTTGCAAGCATAACAACTCAACATAAGAGACCACAATGTCAAATTTTTAAGAACAGGAAAAAGTAAAGTGTGCCTTCCGGTTCGTGAGAGCTTTACTAACCGAATTTCGCATAACACTGGTAAGAGTTTAATTTGAAGAGAAAATAAAAGCAAGTCAAATTTACTTGGAATAGCAAATTGCTAGTAGGTATGTATGGTGGACACTTTGGAAAACTTTGGCTTTTAGGAGTTGGATGCACGAGTAGAGCTCATACTCAGTACAAGGCGAGGGCTAGCAAAAGACTGGGAGCGACAAACTAAGAGAGCAATAATGGCCATAATCATGCAAAGCGACAAAGCGACATTAAAAGAAGCATAAGATGGCATCAAAAGTCAAAAACTAAATGATCATAGAGGCTATTGGCGACTTTGTAAGAGTCTAACATGTGTGAGCATGCGCCAAGTCAACCCAAATAAAGCATCAAGGAGAAAACCAAAATAATGCTTCCATACAATAAAAACAACGCATGATTTTTTCAAAGGCTCATTAAGCAATCTCAGTTATTTGAGACAAGTCATGCTACAGCAAAACCACTAAGCATACTATCAAAAATACATCAAGCATGATATGAAAAAGCCTAAGCCGCAGTCTACACAAGCTCCTTCTTGTACCACTATTTTGCATAAAGCTTTTTCTCTTTTCCAACACCATTTGAAATTTTTAAAGACACCTCTTTTGATGAAAACCAATAAAGATCAGAGGCAAAAATACACCTTGATGAAAAGATATGACAAGGTCTGAACGCAAATCAAGGCAAAAACGAAAACCAAAAGCAGTAGCGGAAAAAGAAGAACACTCGGTTTTTGATAAGAGTGAAAACTAGAGCGTTCTTGGCAAATGAAAACGAGTACATCTCCTCCAAAGGAAATTTGTTGGGGTCCAACCATTTATTGCAGCAAACAAAACAAACTAACAAAAAAAACTAAAACAACTGACGCTCCAAGAAAAACACATAGTGCATGAAGCAATAAAAATATAGTGTCTTGAAAGGTGACCTAATTTTTGCCGATGAAGAAGGGGTGCCTCGGGGGCATCCCCAAGCTTTGACGCTTGTACTTCTTGAATATTTCTTGGGGTGATGCATGGGCATCCCCAAGCTTGAGCTTTTGTCCATTCTTCAACTCATCTCATCATTCTCCAATCCCTACACTTGAAAACTTCCTTCATACAAAACTAAACACAATTCTATTAGCAACATTAGTGCAAGCATAACATATAATCAACCTCTTTTTGCTTCAGGTGTCAACTCAAAACCACCACATATAAAGCAAATACTACTGTAGCAACTTCCCCAAAAGTTCCGTGATCAAAAGAACTCAAAAGAAAGCGATAAAGTGGCAAACACAAATATTGGCAGAAATCTGTCAAAACTGAACAGCTGACAAAGGTCGAATTTTTGAGGGGTTTTATGTTGCTCAAATCAAAAAGTGTTCAACTAACGAAAGTTTGGATATAACCTGGGGAATATGCACAAGAAATAGCAGGTCCAGAAGATATACAGAGAATTTATACGAATTTTTACGGTGCAGCACCAAAAACAGTTTCAGGACAGCAACATCCCCAAATCTTTACCTCACTCGAATTAGAGGCTTCTCTTGGCACAAAAACGAAATAAACAAGATAAGGAGCAGTCATTACAGTAGTAATGACTTCCAAGACTCAAATAAAAGAAAAAGTACTGAAATTAAAACATTGGGTTATCTCCCAAGAGTGCTTTTCTTTAACGCCTTTGAGCTAGGCGCAGAAAATTGCGAATCAAGTAACATCAAGTGATGAAGCATCAAGCTCATAATTTGCTCTAAGAATAGAGTCAAAAATTAATTTCTTTATTTTCCTAAAAATTTATATTTGATAGTGCCTTCCCTCATATCAATGATGGCACCTACAGTTCATAAAATAATAGGACATGAAGCATGGCATTCAACGTCCATAACAAGAAAATCAACGGGAACAAGGTTATTGTTAACCACAATAAGAACATCATTAATTCTTCCCAAAGGTTTCTTCTTAGCAACATCAGCAATAGGAATATCAAAATAACATTTTTCAAGTGGTGGTAAATCAAGCATGTCATAAATCTTTCTAGGCATGATAGAAATACTAGCACCTAGATCACATAAAGCATGGCAATCATAACCATTAACATGCATATCAATGATGGGTTCCCAACCATCTTCTAACTTCTTGGGAACGGAAGCTTTTTGCTTCAACTTTTCATCCCTAATTTTTATGAGAGCATTGGTAATATGCTTAGTAAAAGCAACCTTTAAAGCACTAGCATTGGGAGTCAAAGAAAGCTTTTGCAAGAACAAAATAACTTCAGATATATTGCAGCCATCAACATCAAAATCATTAAAAGAAGTAGAGCTATCATCTCCTACACTCCGAAAAATTTCAGCACTCTTTTGAGAAAAAGTTTTGGTAGTTTTAGGCTTTTTAACACAAGGAGTGGGAGTTTTCTCTACACCAATCAAAGTAAGAGGATTGCTAGCATTAGGAGCATCATCATTAGAGGTAGTAATGGTACATACCTTCATCTCTCTAGCCATCTCATCTTCTCTTTCCCACCTGGCATGCAATTCCACTAACAATCTAATATTTTCATCAATTCCAACTTGAATAGCATTAGCAGTAGCAAAAACATTGTTCTATTTCACATCATTATGGCATTGTTCTATCAACTTTAGAAGCAAGAATATCAATTTTGCCTAACTTTTCCTCAACAGACTTATTAAAAGCAGTTTGCTTACCGATGAAGTCCTTGAGCATTACCTCAAGCTCGGAGGGCGCGGCCCTAGTGTTGTTGTAGGAATTACCATAAGAATTACCATTACCATTACCATTGGTAGAAGGATACAGCCTATAATTGTTACTAGCAAAATTGTTCCTATAAGCATTGTTGTTAAAATTATTGTTTCTAATGAAATTCACATCAACATGCTCTTCTTGAGCAACCAAAGAGGCCAAAGGAACATTATTAGGATCAACATGAGTCCTATCATTAGCAAGCATAGCCATAATGGTATCAATCTTATCATTCAAGGAAGAGGTTTCCTCAACAGAATTTACCTTCTTACCTTGTGGAGCTCTCTCGGTGTGCCATTCGGAATAATTTACCATCATGTTGTCGAGTAGCTTTGTTGCGGCGCCCAAGCTAAGGGACATAAAAGTGCCTCCAGTAGCTGAATCAAGTAGGTTCCTTGAAGAAAAATTCAGTCCTGCATAAAAAGTTTGGACAATCATCCAAGTAGTCAGTCCATGAGTGGGGCAATTCTTTATCATAGATTTCATTCTTTCCCAAGCTTGAGCAACATGTTCATTATCAAATTGAGTAAACTTCATAATATTTCTACGCAAGGATATAATCTTAGCAGGAGGATAGTATCTACCAATAAAAGCATCCTTACACTTAGCCCATGAATCAATACTATTCTTAGTCAAAGACAGCAACCAATCTTTAGCTTTTCCTCTGAAAGAAAAAGGAAACAACTTGAGCTTAATAATATCACTTTCTACATCCTTATATTTCTGCATCTCACATAGCTCAACAAAATTGTTGAGATGAGCTGCAGCATCTTCAGTACTAGCACCAGAGAATTGCTCTTTCATAACAAGGTTCAAAAAGGCAGGCTTAATCTCATAAAAGTTTGCAGCAGTAGCAGGTGGCTTAATAGGAGTGCAGATAAAATCACTATTGTTTGTGCTAGTGAAGTCACACAACTTGGTGTTTTCAGGATTGGCCATTTCAACAAAACTAAAGTAAACAAGTAAAAACAACTACCAAGGATTCTATTTTTTTTGGGTTTTTGATATAAAACGATGCAGGTAAAGTAAATAAAGTAAAGCAAAACAATAACAAAGTAAAGGATGTGCGTGTGAAAACTCCCCTTGCAGAAGTCTTCTACTTCCTCCCTGGCAACGGCGCCAGAAAAGAAGCTGGTGCCTTGTTGACGTGGGAGCTTATTCTTCTTCAGTCCCTGGCAATGGTGCCAGAAAAGAAGCTGCTGGCGTGTAGTTGACAGTCCTTGTGCGTGGTGAATGACCAGCCCGTTGGGAACCCCAAGAGGAAGGTGGTGAATGACCAAGGTTTATCGTTCTTGGAGAGGAGAGACAAACGACTGAAGGTGATGCAGACTGGCTTAATAGCACTCCAACAAGGGCGCCGTTTAACGATACTTGTTGACTCGTCTTCGGCCAGTAGCAACGCGGAACCTGCACACAATACAACCAAGTACTTTGTTCCCAACTTGCGATGAGGTTGTCAATCTCACCGGTTTACTTGAAACAAAGGTTATGAGTGGAAAACAGTAGAATATGCGAGTAAAGTAAACAGTGCGAGTAAAGTAAACAGGTGATAGCAATATGATGGAAATAGGACCGGGGTCCACAGTTCACTAGTGGTGTCTCTCCATAAGATAAATAACACATGCTAGGTAAACAAATTACAGTTGGGCAATTGATAGAATAAAGATAAACGTGATATGTCAAGAAGATCACTATGAGATTTACTCTGGGCATTACAACAAAATACATAGACCGCTATCCAACTGCATCTATGACTAATAATCCACTCACGGGGATATCATCCGAACACCCCATGAGTATTAAGTTGCGAACAACAGATAATTGCATTAAGCAAACTGTGTAATGTAAACAAAGCATATGCCCTTGAGCACATGAATGTTGTTTTCTCCCTAGTAACAACAACACATCTACAACCTTAGAGGTTTCTGTCACTCCCCCAGGTTAAATAGAGGCATAAACCCACTATCGAGCATAAATACCCCCTCTTGGAGTCACTAGCAACTACTCGGCCAAGATAGCTACTAACAACGGAGAGCATGCAAGATCATAAACAACATAGAGATAACAAAAGATATAATTCAGTACAACAACTCAATCATAACACCAATATTCATCGGATCCCAACAAACCAAACATGTAGAATTACATAACGGTGATCTCAATCATGTAGGGCAGCTCATGAGATCAAAACATGAAGCACATGGTGGAGAAGACAACCATCTAGCTACTGCTATGGACCCATAGTCCAAGGTAGACTACTCACTCATCGCTCCGGAGGCAAGCATGGCGATGAAGAAGACCTCCGGTGGCGATTCCCCTCTCCGGCAGGGTGTCGGGAAGAGCTTTTGGACCCTCCTGATCTTCGGGTCGACGGCAGCGGTGGATCGCGATGTGTTCTGGAAAATTGATCGGGTACTTAGGTTTTTTCCGTCGGGGGGTCTTTATAGGCGAAGGGGCGATGTCAGAGGTGGGGCCAGGTGGCCTCACACCTAGCTGGCGTGGCCCAGGCCCTGGCCGCGCCGGCCTGGTGTGTGGGGCCCCTGTGGCCCCCCTCCTACTCCTCTTCGGATCTCTAGAAGCTTCTGGGTAAAATAAGACTTTAGGAACTTGTTTCGTCCAATTCTAAGAATATTTCCTATGTATCACTTCTGAAACACAAAAACAGCAGAAAATAGGGAATTGGCACTGTGGCAACTCATTAGTAGGTTAGTTCCGGAAAATGCATAAAAGTTCCACGAAGTGTAACGAAATAGTAGGCAAATGGTGTAAAAACAAGCATGGAGCATCAAAAATTATAGATACGTTGGAGACGTATCAGTACGCGAACATTTTCTGGTAGAAGCCCCCTTAATGCAACCGGAAGCAACTGCATCATAATCACATGACAGTCATGAGACTTGAGGTTTTAGAATTTTTTCTCTGTCATATTTATTATTCCCTTTATATTTGACGAGAAGCCAGATGGCACTTTGATACTTGAAAGGACTTCAAAAAAGATTTCCTTCTCTGCTTTGGTAAGAGCGTAGCTGGCAGGACTTAAGTGACGCCCTTTATCCATCTTGCTCTGTGGATGCATGTTGTTTGGGTCTTTCATACGTTGCTGATCCTCCCATGCTTCTGGTGTATCTTTTGTTTTTCCATACATGCCCAGAAAGCCTAGCTGGTTCACGCAAACATTCTTCGTAACGTGCATCACGTCGATTGAAGAGCGAACCTCTAGGTGTTTCCAATACTCAAGCTCCCAAAATATAGATTTCTTCTTCCACATGGGTGCGTGTCTGGTAGCAACATCAGTTGGAATAGATTGACCGCCAGGACCCTTTCCAAAGATTACTTCTAGGTCCCTGACCATATCAAATAAATCATCACTAGTACGGAGTTCAGGCTTTTGCCGGTGATCTGCCACACCTCTAAAATGCTTGCCTTTCTTTCTTACAGAATGCGTGGTCGTAAGAAATCGACGATGCCCCAAGTACACAATCTTCTTGCATTTTTCCAAATATATAGCATCAGTCTTATCTAAATAGTGCATGCATGCATTGTATCCCTTGTTCGTTTGTCCTGAAAGGTTACTAAGAGCAGGCCAATCATTGATGGTTACGAAAAGCAACGCTCGTAGGTCAAATGGCTCCTGTTTGTGCTCATCCCATGCATGTACACCTGGTTTGGCCCATAACTATAAGAGTTCATCAACTAATGGTCTTAGATACACATCAATGTTGTTGCTGGGTTACTTCGGGCCTTGGATGAGCACTGGCATCATAATGAACTTCCGCTTCATGCACAACCAAGGAGGAAGGTTATAGATACATAGAGTTACAGGCCAGGTGCTATGACTATAGCTCTGCTCCCCAAAAGGATTCATGCCATCTGTACTTAGACCAAACCTTAAGTTCCTTGCGTCGCCTGCAAAGTTTGGGTAGTCTCTCTCAATTTTTCTCCACTGCGACCCATCAGCGGGGTGTCTCAACATCGCGTTTTTCTTATGGTCTTCTTTGTGCCATCGTAACAACCTGGCATGCTCTTTGTTTCTAAACAGACGTTTCAACCATGGTATTATAGGAGCATACCACATGACCTTGGCAGGAACCCTCTTCCTGGGGGCTCGCCATCAACATCACCAGGGTCATCTCGTCTGATCTCATACCGCAGTGCAGTGCATACCAGGCATGCTTCCAAATTCTCGTACTCCTCACTGTGGTAGAGGATGCAGTCATTAATGCATGCATGAATCTTCTGCACCTCTAATCCTAGAGGGCAGAGAACCTTCTTTGCTTCGTACGTACTGTCAGGCAATTCATTATCCTTTGGAAGCTTCTTCTTCATTATTTTCAGTAATTTCTCAAATCCCTTGTCAGATAAACCAGTCTCTGCCTTCCATTGCAGCAACTCCAGCGTGGTACCGAGCTTTGTGTTTCCATCTTCACAATTTGGGTACAACTTCTTTTTGTGATCCTCTAACATACCCTTTAACTTCTGCTTCTCATTTACACTTTTTGCTTCTTTGTGTGCATCAACGATGGCCCGCCGAAGATCATCATTAGGCTCATCTGATGCCTCTTCATCTTCAGCTTCTCCTGTCCCTTCAGCTTCCCCCATTGCAGTATCACCGTATTCAGGGTACATATCATCATCTTCTTCTTCTTCATTGTCTTCCATTATAACCCCTCTTTCTCCGTGCTTGGTCCAACAATTATAGCTAGGCATGATACCTTTCTGAAGCAGGTGGGAGTGAAGGATTTTCTAGGAAGAGTATTCCTTCTTGTTCCCACAGTCAACACATGGACAACACATAAAACCATTCTGAATATTTGCCTAGGCCACATCGCCAAAATTACAAAGACCTTCAATGAACTCGGAAGTGCGTCGGTCACCGTACATCCATTGTCGTTGGTTCATCTGCGTCATATAATTAGGTTTACCAATACTATTATCGAACATCATAAATAGTGAAATGACCACTGTATATCGAAACATGCATTTGCATCAATGACAAATGAAAGGATAGAGTTGCTAACCTCGATCGAGGAGGAAAGAATGCGGACAAGACCTAAGTATCGCTCGGTCACCTCATATCATTTTTATTTTGTGTGAGCTTAAGTTGGTTCATGCTCTTAGGCATTTCATCAAACACCTCTTGTGCATAGGGGAAAAAATCAAACTAGCACACCCCCTCTCACACCTTCCAAAGGAAAAAAACAGAGGAGAAGGCTGGTGGGCGGCTATATTTATAGGAAGGACCTCTAGCACCGGTCCGTGTCCAAAACCGGTGCAAAAGGGTAGCCTTTAGCACCGGTTCGTGCCACGAACCGGTGCTAAAGGTCTGGCGCCTGCCACGCGGCAAATGCAACACCTTTAGCACCGGTTCGTGGCACGAACCGATGCTAAAGGTTCCTAACGAACCGATGCTAGTGCTCCACTGGCTCCATTTAGCTCTCTGGCAGCTCGAACCGGTGCTAAAGAACCCCTTTAGTCTGGGTTCGTAAGACAACCAGTGCTAATGCCATTTGCAGCTCTGAACGAAAGCCCTATTTTCTACTAGTGAATCCGGCGACCTGGCTAGATCGATGTGTCATGTTATCCCGCAAGCAGATATGCATCAGATTGGAATGGTTTAGCAAAATAGTTCTTCATTGCTGTATCTAGCTACATCTAAAATAAACATGGAATGGATGTGATCTAGGATATTACCTATACTTGACGATGGCATTTTGTTATGCTTCTTTGATCCGTTGGACGTTTTCTGACTTCTCGGCTCCGTACTGACTGCTTTCCTATCTAGCCATGGTCGGCCGGCATGGACACGTACTCTATGCATCGCTGCCATGATGTCGTTGATCAGCGCGCAAAAGTGTACTGAATGCGTTGCTTCTGTTCTTCATATTAGGTTGGCACGTCATAGAGCCGTCCCAAGTGTTCAAGCTCTGAATGGTTCGACGTGCGTTCAGAGGTGTTGAGGTTCCGACGTGTGCGTGGAGCTTCTCCATCTCGTCGCAGTCGCAAGGCATTGGTGGCGAGAGAGGTGAGAGAGAGATATTGATTAGTCGCAGACCTAATTGTCTCTCTGTTCTGCTTCCATACGGCTGGTAGTCCACTTGAAATCATGTTCCAACGTATCTTAAAACGGGTAGTGCAAAGGACGTGACACAATCAGTTACGTAATCAAGTTGTGTTAGTTTCCTACTTAGACATGGATCCTGTTTAATATCTGAGCCGTTCCTTTGCAATGTTACCTCTTGTCAAATCTTAGCCGTTCATTGTTAGTTGTTTTAATAATATAATAGATCAACCATGTAAATGTTGTCCTCAACATGCCCAACACAAACCAACTTGAGATTATCACTCCTAAAGACTTTCACATAATTATAAGTAAAATAACAATCATAACCAATGCTTTCAAGGTGACAAATTGAAAGAATATTATACCCAAGGGTGTCAACAAGCATAACATTCCCAAGGGACAAGTCCTTTGAGATTGTCAACTTGCCTCGACTCAACACCTTTCCTTTTGAGTTATCTCCAAAGATGATGCATTGAGTTGAATTTACATCTTCAACGATGCTGAAGCACCTCTCTTCCTCCAGTCATATGATTAGTGCACCCACTATCAAACAACCATTTTGGCCCACCAGAGGAATAACCCTACAAAATCAATTCTTAGGTTTAGGAGCCCATTGGGTAATGGGTTTTCGATGCTCTGGACTAGGGGATCCCAGCACCTGTTGATGGCCCAATCCACGAAGGCAAAGGATAAGGATTCGCCGAGCGCCGGCCGGACCAAGGCACTGCCGGATGGTCGGCTAGCGCTTCCCAACGGCAAAGAGCTGTCCGCATTCCCACTTGCAGGAAGAAGACGAAGGCAGCCGCTGTCCAGGCTACATATAGCCAGGGCCGTGGCACTCATCCCCCATAGGAGGTGGGAGAAAACCAGCTGAGAGCAGCGCAAGGCTGGAGACACCAAAGGCATGGTGAAGGCAAGGGCTGCTCCTGCGACGGAGCTTCTCAAAGATGTCGTGAGAGCTCCTCGACCGGCATCTTTGGAAGCTCTGCCATGGTGGCATCCCTTTGCCCCTAACCATCTCCTGGAAGGAGTCCAGGAGTGACGCCTGCAGTAGGTTCCCCGGGAAGCTCTCCTCACGGCATGCAGTCCGACAAGGCATTGCCGGGCACCAGGCAAGGCCCTTCCCCTTGCCGGGAAGGAGGAGATGAAGGCCTCTCCCCCTTTGCGGGGAGGTAAGCTTACGAGAGAAGGCATCTTCCCTAGCCGGGAGAAAGTGGCGTACGAGAGAAGGCTCGGGACCTGTCCTAAAAGACAAGACTTTCGGGCGCGTGGCAAGCGAATCCTGCCAGGATCTCCGTGTCACCCCCCCGGGAACGCGCATGGAGGACGCGCGGTGGAAGTCCTCTGCGGTGGACTTGTAGAGGGCATTATTACCATGCCAGGCGCAGTAATGATGGACAGGACTGATACGTCTCCAACGTATCCATAATTTTTGATGCTCCATGCTTGTTTTTACACCATTTGCCTAATGTTTCATTACACTTCGTGGCACTTTTATGCATTTTCCGGAACTAACCTATTAACAAGTCGCCACAGTGCCAGTTCCCTGTTTTCTGCTGTTTTTGTGTTTCAGAAGTGATACACAGGAAATATTCTCAGAATTGGATGAAACAAAATCCTGAAGTCTTATTTTACCCAGAAGCTTCCAGAGATCCGAAGGAGAGTAGGAGGGGGGCCACCAGGGCCCCACACGCAGGGGTGGCGCGGCCAGGGGCCTGGCCGCGCGAGCCCCGCGTGAGGGCACCTGGCTCCTCCCCTCACGACGCCCCTTCGCCTATATAAAGCCTCGGTACGGAAAACCCTAGAGGAGTCGGCAAAATTTCCAGAACAGTTCCGCACCGCCGCCACCGACGAATTTCGGGGGACAGAAGTCTCTGTTCTGGCACCCTGCCGGGACGGGGAAGTGCCCCCGGAGCCATCTCCATCGGTCTCCATCGCCGTCTCCGCTGTCTCCATCGACCTCACCGCCATCTCCATCAACCTTGCTGTCTCCTATGATGAGGAGGGAGTAGTTCATCCCCGGGGCTGAGGGCTCTACCGGTAGCTATGTGGTTCACCTCTCTCTCCCATGATGTGATCTTTATGTGATCGTGAGCTTTGTATCATGTTGAAAAAGTAGATGTTATTATTCAGATATTATGTGTACTCTAGTGGTATTATTAAAGTAATCTATTCCTCCTACCATGGTGTAACGGTGACAGTGCGTGCATCATGGTGGTACTTGGTTTAGGCTATGATTGTGATCTCTTGTGGATTATGAGAATAATTATTACTATGATAGTATTGAAGTGATCTATTCCTCCTTTCATGGTGTAATGTTGACAGTGTGTGCACCGTGTTAGTACTTGGTCTAAGTTGCAATAATATCTATCTTGAGTTGTGCTTTGATTTGGATATCTCTATGAGTGGTGTTTGTCAAGTACTTGATGAACTTTAAGGGGTGCTTCTGTAGCCACTACACAATGATTAGTGTTATTCAATAGGAGAGTAATTCAGAGTACCATAGTGGAGAGACGTTATTTATTTGTTCATTCATGTTATATTGTTGGGAGTGTGTCCACTAGTGAAAGTATGATCCCTAGGCCTTGTTTCCAAGCATTGCACACCGTTTACTTGCTGTTTTGTTACATGTTTGCTCGCAGCGATATTTATTTCACATCATGTTTGCTACTTATAATCATCACTACTACTTGTATTTCACTATCTCTTCGCCGAACTAGTGCATCTATACATCTGACAAGTGTATTGGGTGTGTTGGGGACACAAGAGACTTTCTGTATCGTAATTGCAGGGTTGCTTGAGAGGGATAGCTTTGACCTCTTCCTCCCTGAGTTCGATAAACCTTGGGTGATACACTTAAGGGAAACTTGCTGCTGCTCTACAAACCTCTGCACTTGGAGGCCCAACACTGTCTACAAGAACAGAAGCGTGTGTAGACATCAAGCTCTTTTCTGGCGCCGTTGCCGGGGAGGTAAGGTAAAAGGTACTCACATCCTCCTGTGTGAGTGCTCAAAGTTATTTCCTTTAGATTCTGCAATTACATCTTTTTGTTTCTTGTTTTTATTTTCACTAGTTAGGCTTAATGGAAAACAATGAGTTCTTTAGTCTTTTTCCTGAGTTTAGATATGAAGTGTTTGAAGAGAAAATTGAAAAACCTTTGGAGCTTATTTCGCATAGCAATGTTATTAGTACGAATGCTTTGAATACTGTTAATGCTAATGCTATAGAAAAGTCTAAGCTTGGGGAAGCTGGTTTTGTTAAGCATGATATTTTTAGTTCCCCAGCTTTAGTGGAGAAAGTTTGTTCTGATAATATTTTATCTCCCATATGTGATGTTCCTTCTTATGATGATATGTTTGAAGAATATGCTTTGCGAAATAGTTGCTCTCTAGCTTGTGATGATACTAAACCTCTAGTTTGTGATGGTTATGATGATGAGTATAATATTTTCAGTTCACCTACTATTGAGGATAAAATTAGTTATGATTACAATATGCCTCCTATTTATGATGATTATGGTGATGAGAATAATTATTCTATTGAATTTGCTCCTACTACTATTGTTCCTGTGGTGAGTATTAATTCTTTTATGCATGTGGCTCATGATAGGGATGCTTTATGTGATAGTTATATTGTTAGTTCTATTCATGATGCTACTGAAAGTTATTATGAGAGAGGGAAACATGGTTTGATGGATCTCAACAATATTAAGTTTCCCCTCTTTATGTTGCAAATCTTGAAGTGGCACTTGTTTTATCTATCCATGCTTGCTACTATGTGCCTCGTTGATTTATTTTCTTGCAAGATTCCTATGCATAGGAAGTGGTTCAGATATAAATGTCTTTCACATTTGCTTTTTGATGCTCTCTATTGCTTTAAGTTCCTATATGGCGCCTTTGCCTCAAGCTCTTATATGGTGCCCACATGAGCATCTTTGCAAATTACTGCGCCTAGCTCAAAGGCGTTAAAGAAAAGCACTCTTGGGAGATAACCCAATGTTTTTACTTTCAGTACTTTTTCTTTTAATTGAGTCTTGGAAGTTATTACTACTGTAATGACCGCTCCTTATCCTTTTTATTTTATTGTTGTGCCAAGAGAAGCCTCTAATTTGAGTGAGGTAAAGATTTGGGGATGTTGCTGTCCTGAAACTGTTTTCGGTGCTGCACCGTAAAAATTCGTATAAATTATCTGTATATCTTTTGGACCTGCGATTTCTTGTGCATATGCCTCAGGTTATATCCAAACTTTCATTGGTTGAACACTTTTTGATTTGAGCAACGTAAAACCCTCTAAAAATTCGACCTTTGTCAGCTGTTCAGTTTTGACAGATTTCTGCCAATATTTGTGTTTGCCACTTTATCGCTTTCTTTTGAGTTCTTTTGATCACGGAGCTTTTGGAGAAGTTGATACAGTAGTATTTACTATATATGTGGTGGTTTTGAGTTAAAACCTGAAGCAAAAAGAGGTTGATTATATGTTATGCTTGCACTAATGTTGCTAATAGAATTGTGTTTAGTTTTGTATGAAGGAAGTTTTCAAGTGTAGGGATTGGAGAATGATGAGATGAGTTGAAGAATGGACAAAAGCTCAAGCTTGGGGATGCCCATGCATCACCCCAAGAAATATCCAAGAAGTACAAGCGTCAAAGCTTGGGGATGCCCCCGAGGCACCCCTTCTTCATCGGCAAAAATCAGGTCACCTTTCAAGACACTATATTTTTATTGCTTCATGCACTATGCATTTTTCTTGGAGCGTCAGTTGTTTTAGTTTTCATTGTTAGTTTAGTTTTGTTTGCTGCAATAAATGGTTTGATCACATCATGTTGTTTTGGAGGGAGACGAACTCCGTTTTTCATTTGCCAAGAACACTCTGTTTTTCACTCTTATCGTTTCAATGAGTGTTCTCTTTTTCTGCTACTGCTTTTGGTTTTCGTTTTCGCCTTGATTTGTGTTCAGATCTTCTTATATTTATTTATCAAGGTGTATTTTTGCCTCTGGACCATGTTGGTTTTCCTCAAAAGAGTTGGATTAAAAAGGTTTGAATGGTGTTGGAAAAGAGAAAAAGCTTTATGCAAAAAAGTGGTACAAGAAGGAGCTTGTGTAGACTGCGGCTTAGGCTTTTTCATGTCATGCTTGATGTCTTTTTGATAGTATGCTTAGTGGTTTTTCTGTAGCATGACTTGTCTCTAATAACTGAGATTGCTTAATGAGCCTTTGAAAAAATCATGCATTCTTTTTATCGTTTGGAAGCATTATTTTGGTTTTCTCCTTTGATGCTTTATTTGGGTTGACTTGGCACATGCTTACACCATGTTGACTACAAAATAAGTTGCCTATAGCCTCTATGATCATTTAGTTTTTGACTTTTGATGCCATCTTATGCTTCTTTTAATGTTGCTTTGTCGCTTTGCATGATTATGGCCGTTATTGCTCTCTTAGTTGGTCGCTCCCAGTCTTTTGCTAGCCCTCATTTTGTACTGAGTATGAGCTCTACTCGTGCATCCAACTCCTAAAAACCAAGTTTGCCATTGTGTCCACTAAAAATTCCTATGCATGGTATTTGTAAGCCATTCCAAGTAAATTCGCATGTGCTACCTTTGAAAAAACCTTCAAAACACTTCTCGTTTTGTGACACTGTTTTCAGCTCATGGGGACGTAGTGGTCGGATTTGCTATCTTCCATATTGCTTATTCCAAAAAGAAAAAAAAAGAGAAAAAAGAAAAGAAAAAAGGCACTCCTCCATGGAATGTGAATGTTGGTGGGCACCCGATGGAATCAGTTAGCCATGGTTTGAGAAAGGAAAAAAGGTGGGGAGGAGTGCCAAGCTTTATAAAAGAGCACAAAAGTGCCAATCTCTCTCTCAAAAACTTGCTTCATTTTTGTATGGAAGATAGTAAGAACCCCATTGCCAGTCGTTGACAAAGACAACCACCTCTCAAAACCAATTTTTATCTCTCTGCTTTACAAATGAAAAGCTCTAGCACATGTTTAATCACTGCTTCCCTTCGCGAAGGGCCTTTCTTTTACTTTATGTTGAGTCACCACCTTCTTTCTTTATGCACCATTAAGAGAGCATAGTTGTCATTCTTAGTGTAATATGCATTGTCCCAAAGTTCATTGATTGATTCATATTGTTGGTTTCACTTGTTCTTAAATTATTTGTATCTAGTCGCCCTCTTAAACTTGAAGGTGTCCTATGCATTTATGTTTTGCTCTCTTTGAAGGACAAGCTGAAAACCATTTGTATGTTTTTCCTTATGATTTGAACACACGTTTGACTTTCATTGTTTCATTTTCATGATCTTTTGTTTGTGTTCATTTGCATGTTACAACATGGTTGCTAAGTTTTTATTGTCAAAGATTATATCTTTCATGCCCATGTTTTAAGTTCTTATGATCCCAGCTCACAACGCTTACATATATGATCAAAATTGTGATGGTGCATGTCACCTCAAAAATTATTTCTTTTGTTATCACTTACCTACTCGAGGACGAGCAGGAGTTAAGCTTGGGGATGCTGATACGTCTCCAACGTATCCATAATTTTTGATGCTCCATGCTTGTTTTTACACCATTTGCCTAATGTTTCGTTACACTTCGTGGCACTTTTATGCATTTTCCGGAACTAACCTATTAACAAGTCGCCACAGTGCCAGTTCCCTGTTTTCTGCTGTTTTTGTGTTTCAGAAGTGATACATAGGAAATATTCTCGGAATTGGACGAAACAAAATCCCGAAGTCTTATTTTACCCGGAAGCTTCCAGAGATCCGAAGGAGAGTAGGAGGGGGGCCACCAGGGCCCCACACGAAGGGGTGGCGCGGCCAGGGGCCTGGCCGCGCGAGCCCCGTGTGAGGGCACCTGGCTCCTCCCCTCACGACGCCCCTTCGCCTATATAAAGCCTCGGGATGGAAAACCCTAGAGGAGTCGGCGAAATTTCCAGAACAGTTCCGCACTGCCGCCACCGACGAATTTCGGGGGATAGAAGTCTCTGTTCCGGCATCCTGTCGGGACGGGGAAGTGCCCCCGGAGCCATCTCCATCGGTCTCCATCGCCGTCTCCGCCATCTCCATCGACCTCACCGCCATCTCCATCAACCTTGCTGTCTCCTATGATGAGGAGGGAGTAGTTCATCCCCGGGGCTGAGGGCTCTACCGGTAGCTATGTGGTTCACCTCTCTCTCCCATGATGTGATCTTTATGTGATCGTGAGCTTTGTATCATGTTGAACAAGTAGATGTTATTATTCAGATATTATGTGTACTCTAGTGGTATTATTAAAGTAATCTATTCCTCCTGCCATGGTGTAACGGTGACAGTGCGTGCATCATGGTGGTACTTGGTTTAGGCTATGATTGTGATCTCTTGTGGATTATGAGAATAATTATTACTATGATAGTATTGAAGTGATTTATTCCTCCTTTCATGGTGTAATGTTGACAGTGTGTGCACCGTGTTAGTACTTGGTCTAAGTTGCAATAATATCTATCTTGAGTTGTGATTTGATTTGGATATCTCTATGAGTGGTGTTTGTCAAGTACTTGATGAACTTTAAGGGGTGCTTCTGTAGCCACTACACAATGATTAGTGTTATTCAATAGGAGAGTAATTCAGAGTACCATAGTGGAGAGAAGTTATTTATTTGTTCATTCATGTTATATTGTTGGGAGTGTGTCCACTAGTGAAAGTATGATCCCTAGGCCTTGTTTCCAAGCATTGCACACCGTTTACTTGCTGTTTTGTTACATGTTTGCTCGCAGCGATATTTATTTCACATCAGGTTTTCTACTTATAATCATCACTACTACTTGTATTTCACTATCTCTTCGCCGAACTAGTGCACCTATACATCTGACAAGTGTATTGGGTGTGTTGGGGACACAAGAGACTTTCTGTATCGTAATTGCAGGGTTGCTTGAGAGGGATAGCTTTGACCTCTTCCTCCCTGAGTTCGATAAACCTTGGGTGATACACTTAAGGGAAACTTGCTGCTGCTCTACAAACCTCTGCACTTGGAGGCCCAACACTGTCTACAAGAACAGAAGCGTGTGTAGACATCAAGGACCGGCTGGTCAAGTCCCATCGGTGCAGCGCACCAGACGGAGTGAGAGACAGCTCAGGGCCTAGCCCTGCATGGCTATGCCACCGCTCAGAGTCGCGTGACATCTGTCGCGCATGCAATCCGGCCACTGTGGTATCCCCTTGAGTTTAAAAGGAGGGCTAGGCCACAATGAGAAGGGCAAGCATGCAGAGAGGGGAGGCAGAGCAGTAGAACACCAACAGAGCTCAAGCAATGGGCAAGAGAGTTGTAGTGAGGCTAACTCAGGCCTTTGAGAGAAGAGGGTAGAGACCTACAAGATCTACATCTTGTAAGCTCTTGAGAGAGGACTGGGAAGGATCAACTCCCAGATCCGTTGAGTTATCTCCTTCTCATCCAGGGAGATAGGGTAGTGTAGGTGTAGTTAGGCCTCTACGGTGGTTGGATGCCCTCAGGCACAACCTCCGGCCGCTTTGTACACCCGGCATCGACATCTTCATCAATAAGATCAGACATGCTGGACGTAGGGTTTTACGCGAGATCCCCTCTCGTGGCCTAAACCAGGGTAAATCGCTATGTGCTCTGTGTTTGCTTTGCGGAGGCGACAAAGGCGTCTCACCTGCGCACTTACCAAACAATCTAGGGGGTGTATCCCCCGGTGTCCGTGGACGCACCCACGACCTTGACCTCTGTATCTTCGATGACTCCTCTTCTCCTTTCCCTTAGTCATGCCTAGGGGAGGAGACGGTGTGGCCTGCCCGGCCACCTCGCCCGACAAGGGGCGGTGGGTGCCCCACCCTGTTGCTTTGGCAAGGTAGCACACTTAGGAGGCGGGGAGGCATGCCCCCGCATCGCCCTTGGTGGCTGTCGCGGAGACACCACCCCCTAAGCCGGATGCTGCCCTGCCCCGAGGCGAGGGTGTTGGGGCCCAACCGCAGCGGAGCCTCTCAGAGGTGAAGGAGGCACCATTGGCCACAGGGACACTGGGGGAGCGTGCGCCCCGTCGCTCACCCAGCTCAAGGGTCCGTGCGCTATGAGGGCCTGCACCGGCCCGTTGAGGGAAGAAGGGGGGAAAATGCTGGAACGGTGGTGATCCCTCACCCCGACTCGGTCCCGCGAGGTGTAAACAACCTTGGAGAGGCCCTGGCCACCATCTTCTCTCTCGCTTCTTTCCCTCCAATGCAGGGGCTCCAGCGTACAAGCCTTGGGAAACGAACCTCTAGGAGCTGTCTGGGTACATGCAGCGCTATCCCGTCGTGGGACGGCACGACTCCTCTCCTCTCACTTGAGAGGCAGGGGCAGTGGTTGCACCCGATGGTGGAGCTTCTCGCACTCGGCGCGCAAGGCTACGGCGGGGCTCACCGCGACTTGCCCCACCCAGCCTGGCACCGCATCGTCCTGTCTAGCAGCATCCGTTGTGACGCCGGCCCGGCCAGTCCTGCCAATAGAAGATCCTGTTCTAGCAAAGGCGAGGGCTGTGGTCGTCACCTTGCTTCACTGTGAGGAGAGCCGAGGTGCCGCTGTGCATCATCAAAAAGAGCGGCGCGTGCCAACCCAGGGGGCGCAAGCCCCTCCATGTGTGGTGCCCGCTGCCGCAAAGAAGAGGGCGAGCAAGCAGGCCTCCGAGAAGCCCCTGGCTTTTGAGCCAGGACCCGCCACTGCGGTGGGAAGAAGAGCTGGGGCCGATGATCCCGCAGGCGTAGCCGCGGAGCCGACACCCCAAAAGTGGTGCCCTCTGTATGAGAGAAGCCTCCATGATGTCACGGCTTGTCACCACATTGGGTACCTAGTGAAGATCCGGAGGGAGCGCCTTACAAAGCGTGCAGCTATGGGGGCGACTCACAGCTGTTACGAGTGTGGCCAGGCCGGCCACTGGTTGCACGACTGCCCCGGCAAGGTCCCTCTTCTAGAAGGACCGGGAAGTCAAGGAGAAGGCCTGGTGGGAGCCCGGCCAGGGTACGCGTGCACCATGGCCTCCCAGGAAGGGCTCCCTGGGGCTGAGGCAGCTGTTTAGCCATGGCAGGCGACCCAAGAAGAAGAACCGAAGAGCACCTGGGGGATGCTGTGACAACCTATGATGGGGATGCATTGCCTCCTCGCCCTGGTGCGCTCGGGCACTCTCCCAGAGGACTCGCGGGGCTTGAGATCCCCTCAGCCCCATTGAGTGTTGTGGCCCGAGGCCAGCACTGGGAAAAGAAGCATTCCTTCCTGGAACCTTCACGCCCCAGCCACTGGGACCTCGACGCTGTGGAAGTAGAGATTCACCGGGTGTTCACGGAGACTCGCCAAGCGCTCCATGCCATGTGGGAAGTGCCTGCATCACCAACGCACGCTACCCCAGGGCTATGCAGACTCGCGTGGCGCTGTTAACCCTTGAAGGTCTGGGGGATGGAGGCTCTTCCAAGCTACCCACCTCAGGTCAGGTGTCAGCCAGAGAATCAGAGCCAGAGGAAGAAGCTTCCGGTAACTGGGTTGCCCACTTCGACGGCACTCAGTCCCGAGAAGGTTTGGGGGCTGGCGTGCTTCTGGTCTCGCCCACGGGCTAGCTTCACAAGTACATCATCTAGCTTGCCTTCCCTCGAGAAGGATGTGCCGGCAGCATAGTAGAATGTGAAGGCCTGCTAGCTGGTCTGAGGATCGCCGCGGGGATGGGAATCTCTTGTCTCTCTATTCGGGGCGATTCCCATCTCACGGTCGGCCAAGCAGAAGGAGTCGAGCTCAGTCCGTTGATGAAGGCGTACGCGGGCGAGGTGAAAAAGCTTGAGTGTCACTTCAACAGCCTCAAGCTATAACATCCCAAAATTTGAAAAGATTCAAATTTGCATTCATACCATCATTTCATGCACATGCATTCATGCCCTCACTTTATGCACATGAGTACCTAAGTTTTGATTTACTTTTCTTTTGAATTAAAAATATTTCCCTGCAAGTTTCAAACAACAGGGGAAATTATTTTACAAAATTCAAAATTGGTTTGAATCAATTTGGGATCTTTTTGCAAAATTTCACAAAAAGAAAAACAAAAAAGAAAAAGAGAAAAGATTAGAAAAGAAGAAAAGGGCCCCGGGGCAAACTCTGGCCCAGGCCGGGAAAACGGCCTGTGGCCCAGTTAAGCAGAAATCCCGAATCGGTACCCTCTCCCCTTTCTTTTCTCGCTGACGCATGGGCCCCACCTGTCAGGCCACTTCGGATCTTGAACCTTTGTCCGAAATCCTCATCCGAGGACTGCATGATCTCCTCTTCTTAATCCACGTGATTTCTTTCTGATTTCCTCTCCTTCTCGCAGCTATAAAACCCCCCTCCCTCCTGCACACCTCCTCTCTCAAAACCCTAGCTAAAATTGCCGCCAGGCTGCCCAAGCCAAAGGTCGCCGCATTGCCACTACTGCCAGTGGGCATCTCCAATCTCCGGTGAGCCGCGATCTCCTCTTGATCTCTTCCTGCACCTTCTCCTCTAACTCAACCTAGCGCACCTCCCTAGCACCGTTTTGTAAATTCTTGCACGCCAGATCGACGTAAACATCCTCGACTGCATCTTGCTGCCGCAGACAAAAAACTTTGATGAGGAATTACCAGCGAACCAAAGCACCCCCGCCCTACCTACTTCGCCATCAGGCCCGCCTCGTCAACCTGAACGTCGTGGTAAGATCGCCGCCTCCCAGATCTCTCTGTGCTTGCCGATATCCTCCATGTTCTGCACAGCACCACAGCGCCACTAACCTCCAGCTGCCCTCCACCATCCCTGTAGGAATCGTTCGAGCTCTCCGACCGTACCATCACCGTCGTCTACTCACGCTGAACGTCGTTGTGTGCTTCATCGTCACCGGAGATCATCGGAACCACCTTGCCATCGAATTCCAGTAGCGCCAGATCTTGTCGTCGATGTTCTGCGGTGAGCCTCCCCTCCTTTCTTCCCATAGCTGTCGGATCTAGATCTTGCGGGTGAAAACAGATCACTTACCGAAGGGGTAAGATTGGATCTGGGCCACCCGATCTTATTTAGATCCAACGGCCTAAATCGGCGATCCGCCCAAATTGGTACGGGCCACTCAGAAGCGCCACGTGTCAGCTCCTGGTTAAACCCGAGACTGTTTTTGTTTTAAACTTTTCAGAATATGTTTAAACTTCAAAAATTCATATCTTGAGTTCTGTGCATCCAAATTTAGCAAACTTTGCGTCTCTAGATTCAGGAAAATGAGTAGAATCTATTTCCAGTATAAAATATTACTTTCGCATCTGTTTTATACATGGAATTACTGCAAGCTTTATTTAAGTGTTTTAGCTATTAAAAATAGTTGTAAAATTTATTTTTCAGCATATCCTTTTGATTTTGTTCTATATGAAACCTCTCAGTACTGTAGCACGTCCAGAATATTTTCAGTACCTTCTATTTTACCTTTGTAGTTTTAGCTTGTTTAAATTGTTCTATGTGTGTTAAAAATATTTTTGAGCTTTATAAATAACTCTAAAATTTTGATCATGGCATCATGCATATAGCTAACAACCAGGAAACTTGTTAAGTGTCTTTGTGGTGTTTAAAATCACATATTGCATGCATATTTTCCTTTCATGAGTGTTTTATGAATGCTATGTGCTTATGACTGCAATATTTTGTGTAGATTGTGCTGAGTGCAATGAGTGCCTTTGTGACGAGTGCACCAACTCCTCTCCTCACCAAGGAAAGTGTCACCATGTTCCCTTGTCCCACTGAAAGTTTTGTCACTTGTAGCTTTTCTAGTAGAAGATGCATGTGTAGGTGATTTTATAAGTTGTGTCTTTTG
The DNA here is from genome assembly GCA_007115705.1 of Dactylis glomerata. Taxonomy (NCBI): domain Eukaryota; kingdom Viridiplantae; phylum Streptophyta; class Magnoliopsida; order Poales; family Poaceae; genus Dactylis; species Dactylis glomerata. Next base: position 219,519 of record QXEO01002028.1, on the reverse strand, counting down.
CTTGCTAGATTTTATGCTAAGTCTTTTGTCGAGCTTTGCCTAGCTTTGTATCTGCTAGTAGAAGTGCTGCTGCTATAAGACTTGTTTTACACTTGTTGTGGGAAGGGTTATCACATGTTTTTGGCTAAGTGTTAAAAATTAAGTTTTGGAAAACTAAGAAAACAACTAAGTTAAAGAACCACCTGGGTGGATGTGGCTTTGAATGGTTTATGTTGAGTGGTTCCCTGGGGTCATGTCGTTGAACCTCTGAACCACCAGGTGTATCTCACTTGTGGAAGGCCACCCAGGATCAAAGAGATTGGAGATGTTCAAGTCATGAAGCTTCCAGTGCAACCACAAGACATATGGGCTCTGTCTTGGCCAACTAAGCTGCAAGAACTCAAGCCAGGCGGGCAGAGGGTGGTAGATGTTGATAGGATGGAACGCATCCGTTTTGGTCTGAGGGAATGCTTCTGAAAGGTCTCATCTTAGTTTTCACTTGGCCATTTGAGGCAAAATGAGTCTCATGGCAAAGTGGGTTAACTAAGTCCTGTTGGAAAAGTGTACCACCTCTGCAGAGTGTTTAGAACTAAGTACTTAGCCGTGTCCCCGATTATGGACAATTCTGAGTGACATGACGTTGAAGCTGTTGAAGAATCTCCTCACCCCAATTTCTCTAAGTTAAAACTTGATGGGTAAACTTGGGTAGTATAAGTTTCTTCTTGTCAAAATTTTGCTAAGGAAAACTTGAGTTTTTACAAAGATAGGAAAAGCTTGCTTTTGCTAAGTAAAACTCCACCTAGCCAAATAGCACATAAGTGTAGGTGCCATTGAGTCCACCAAAGTGACATCTTGCCAATACATTCAAAGTATTGACCCTCCGTGGCTGCTACGTATCATGTTGTAGGTGGCTACTATGAAGATTGAAGATTGCTGCGCTTCGGTCACGAGTCTTCGTCCAACACGTCCGCCTGCGGAGCTATGAAGAAAAGAAGACTTGTAGTTTCATTTACTTAGTCATTTCTGGAGTTGTAATAAGTTTGTGGCATTGTGCTTTTTGAGTTGTAAAAGAACTATGTTATTTGTGGATCAAGCGTTGTGTGCTAGCAGTTGATCCGGGACTAGCACAAACAAAGCACAGGTACACTACAGATGGTATCAGAGCAAAGTGTTGCCCTTAGGTTCGTGACCCTTGGATTGGACAAAAAACCCTTAGGAAAATTTAGGAGTGTTCTTGTTTCTCCTTGTTGCTAACACTTAGGAATAGTTTTGACTTCTCGTTTACTTTTGTTCAGCATTTTGTTAAGATTTTTTTAATTCGGCTTACTAACTTGTCATGTTCCAACGTAAAGATGTCAACCTTCTACATCACCAAGCCCGACAGTTTCAAGGACTTCAGCTTCGTAGAGCGCCTCATCGACATCGTCATGGCCTTGTCCCTGCCTACCCCGTTCATCAATAAGAGCGAGATGACCAAGTTTCACAAGAAGGGCGTCTGGGTCATCCACATCACACAGCCAGGGCGCGAGACAGAGCCAAAGACTGAAAAAATCAAGTTCAAGACCTTCCACACCGACAAAGAAGCGGGCGCCCATCTCCTCATGCAAGAACTGATAGCACGCCTCTGCGAACGTCACTTCTAAAAGCTCCAGAACCACTACTCCCACCCCTACGGCCGACGTGATGAGAAGGGCATGGTCATCAGGCTATCTGACAGCAAACATGACCCCATGCGCATCCACCTCGCCGAGTTAGAGTACCTCGTCATGGACGTCGACGTTGAGAGGTACAATGAGTTGTTTAACAACGACGAGCTATGCTCCCAGCTTGCTGAGAAGGACAAACAACACATGGAGCAGGAGCAGAGGATCAAAGAGATGGAGGCAAAGTTTGAGACTCAAGAGAAGCAGCAGAAGAATTAAGAGAAGAGGATCCAAGCTAGGAACAAGGAAGTTAGAGAGCTGAAGCAGAAGTTAGAGTGCAACGACTTCGAGCTTGAAGCGGACCACGATCTGATCGAGAAGCTGCGTGCCAACAAGAGGGGAGCTTCAAGAGAAGGTCGACATCCTAACTGAAGACCTGCAGGACTACAAGAGGCTACTCAAGGAGAATGGCTTTGATGTTGAGGAGGAGGACGTCGCCATGGAAGAGTAGAGTAGTTAGAGAGACTACCCCACTTTATCCTTGAGTTGCGTATGCCCTGACTGCTTGTGGTATGGCATTAGACATTGTATCCCTTTAGACTTAAATGTTTGCGTACCTTCAAACTATTGTGAGTTGTTTATGGCATTCTTGGTTTAAAGTTTTCTCCTATGCTTGTGTGTGCTTATGTATGTGTTCTTTTAAGGATTCTTTATATGCATGTGGGTAGGAAACTTTATTCCTTTAGACTCTATCCCTAAGTCTAACCTCGCCTATTTCAAACCCAACAGATGCCTCCTCGTCGTGCTCATGAGGAACAGATGCAGCAGATGATGGAAGCCCAGGCTCAACTCATGCAAGTCATGACTCAGTTTTTGGACAACGTTCAGAACAACAACAATAATAACAATAACAACCCTCCACCACCACCACCCCCTCAGGTCGACATGCTTGCAAGGTTCTTAAGGCTTAGCCCTGCCAAGTTTTCACGTGCTGCTGAACCACTGGAGGATATGGATTGGCTCCGTTCTGTCAACAAAGACTTGGTGACAACTGGTTGCACTGACGCTGAAAAGGTCAGGTTTGCAGCTCATCTGTTGGAAGGACCAGCAGCAAGCTGGTGGGACACTTATCACATCACCCATCCCATTGACGGTGTGACATGGGACTCGTTCCAGGAAGGATTTCGGGCTGTACACATTTCCTCTGGGCCTGAAGAAGAAAGAGTTCCGTGATCTCAGATAGAAGTACCGCAGCGTGTCTGAGTACATTGATGAGTTCACCAATCTGTCACGCTATGCACCGGACGACATAGACACTGATGCAAAAAGGAAGGAGAAGTTCCTAGAGGGCCTCAACGACGAATTGTCAATCCCTCTGTCTGTTGCCTACACTCCTACTTTTCAGTCTCTGCTTGATCAAGCTATAATTCTAGAGAGCAAGATGAAGTAGTCTGAAAACAGAAAGAGGAAGCATCATGTTAGCAAGTACCAAGAGCCTGTGCACAAGTGAAGCTACCACAGTGACCATGGGAGCTCTGGATTCCATAAGAATGGAGGAAACCACCACAACCATAATGGTGGAAACGGGCACCAGCATCACAAGGGAAATGGCCACCACCATAATGGCCACAGGAATCACAACAATCATAACATCACCAGGACAAATGGCCATAACAATGGCAATAACAATGGTAGAAACAACAATGTCCCTGAGAAGAGGGATATTAGTCAGGTGGAGTGATATAAGTGTCACAAAACTGGGCACTATGCAAATGATTTCCCTCAGAAGAAAGATGACGGAAACAAGCCCAATCCATTCCAGAAGGGGCATGTTAACCACATCAATGTGGAGGAGATTTATGATGAGCCTGACGCCGTATATGGTATGTTCCTGCTCAATAAGTTTTCAACACTTGTTCTTTTCGACACTGGTGCATCGCATTCATTCATATAAAGAGCATTTGTGGTTAAGAACAAAATACCCACCGAAACAATAGGTTGTCCTATAAGGGTAATTTCTCCAGGGGAGAGTTGATAGTAAATGCCGGTTGTAGAGACCTAGTCCTAGAAATTGGAAAACACAAGTTTCCAGCTAACCTCATTGTCCTAGACTCACAAGGATTAGATGTCATCCTAGGCATGGATTGGATGACCGCATTTGAGGGAGTCATAGATTGTGCAAACAAAACCATCACACTTACCACCCCTGAGAAGAAACGCATTCGCTTCAAATCGACCTTCGAGCTTAAAGGGTCTAAGGTTAATTCTCTTAAGGGGGTTAGTATGGATGAAGTGCCAGTTGTGAAGGAGTATCCCGATGTGTTTCCGGAGGAGCTACCAGGAATGCCACCAGACAAAGATGTCAAGTTCATCATTGAGTTGCTGCCTGGAACAGGACCCATAGCAAAGAGGCCATACAAGATGGACATAGAAGAATTAAAGGAATTAAAGAAGCAGCTCAAGGAATAGTTGGACAAAGGTTTTATCCAACAAAGTTCATCATCATGGGGAGCCCCTGTTTTGTTTGTAGAGAAGAAAGACTCTAGCAAGAGATTAGTTGTGGACTACCGATCTCTGAATGAAGTGACAATTAAGAACAAGCACCCATTGCCCAACATCAATAACCTGTTTGACCAATTGAAAGGAGCAAAAGTGTTCTCCAAGATTGATCTCCGATCAAGATATTTCCAGCTAAAAATCTGAGAGCAAGACATACCCAAGACAGCCTTTACCACCAGATATGGTCTATATGAGTATACCGTCATGTCCTTTGGACTAACATGCCCCGGCATACTTCATGACCATGATGAACAAGGTATTCATGGAATACTTGGATAAATTCGTAGTGGTGTTCATTGATGACATCCTAATTTACTCCAAGGATGATAAAGAACATGAGAAGCACTTACGCTTAATCATGGAAAAGCTCAGGGAGCATAAGCTATATGCAAAATTTAGCAAGTGTGAGTTCTGGCTGGGCAAGGTGGGTTTTCTTGGACACATAGTTTCCGCAGAAGGAGTCGCGGTGGATCCAAGCAAGGTAGCGTCCGTTACCGAATGGGAGTCACCGAAAAATGCGGGAGACATCTGGAGTTTCTTAGGCCTTGCGGGATACTATCGGAGATTCATTGAAAATTTCTCCAAGATCGCCAAGCCAATGACTGAACTATTGAAGAAAGACAAGAAATTTGAATGGACCGACTCATGTGAAGCTAGTTTCCAAGAGCTGAAGAAACGACTAGTAAGTGCACCAGTTCTATGCCTGCCAGACATACAGAAAGATTTCCAAGTTTACTGCGACACTTCTCGTCAAGGACTTGGTAGCATTCTAATGCAGAATGGAAAGGTGGTAAGTTATGCCTCGCGCTAGCTCAAGCATCACGAGAGAAATTACCCCACCCATGACTTAGAGCTAGCATCTGTTGTTCATGCTCTAAAGGTGTGGAGACACTATTTGATGGGAAAGTATTGTGATGTGTTCACTGACCACAAAAGCTTGAAGTATATATTCACCCAAAAGGAACTGAACATGAGACAAAAAGATGGTTGGAACTCATAAAAGACTATGATATGAACCTACAATACCATCCGGGAAAAGCAAATGTTGTAGCTGACGCCTTAAGTCGTAAAAGCTATGTAAATGGACTCACAGCAGGAGAGTTGCCTGAAGAATTATGTGAACAGTTCAAAGAGCTCAGACTAGAAATTGTGCCAAAAGGATTTTTGGCATCACTTGAAGTTCAACCTACACTGATGGACAAGATCAAGGAAGCTCAGAAGCTAGATAAGGAGATAGAAGAAATAAAGAGTAATATGAGTAAAGGGAAGGCGAAGGGATTTCGCGAAGATGAGCAAGGAATTGTATGGTTTGAGAAGCGTGTTTGTGTACCACAGGACCCTGAACTCAGAAAGTTGATTCTACAAGAAGCACATGATTCACCCTATTCCATTCATCCTGGAAACACCAAAATGTATATGGATTTGAAGGGTAGATTTCGGTGGAGTAATATGAAAAGGGATGTCGCCGAGTACATTGCCCTATGTGATGTGTGCAACAGAGTCAAGGCAGAGCATCAGAAGCTAGCAGGATTACTGCAGCCGCTGCCTATACCAGAATGGAAATGGGATAACGTTGGCATGGATTTCATCACAGGATTACCAAGGACCAAGTCTGGATATGATTCCATCTGGGTTGTAGTTGACCGTTTAACAAAGTGGCTCACTTTATTCATGTGAAGACCACTTATACCAGTGCCAGACTAGCCAAAATATACATGAACCGGATAGTGTGCTTACATGGAGTGCCTAAGAGCATTGTGTGTGATAGAGGTACTCAATTCACCTCTCACTTTTGGCGCCAACTCCATGAATCCTTGGGCACTAGACTAGAGTTCAGCATAGCATTTCATCCTCAGACTGATGGGCAAACAGAAGGGTGAATCAAATTCTAGAAGACATGTTGAGAGCTTGTGCCTTGGACTATGGGTCTAGCTGGGATGATAATTTGCCATATGCAGAGTTTTCTTATAACAATAGCCATCAAGCCAGCATTGAGATGGCACCATTTGAAGCTCTATATGGAAGAAAGTGCACTACACCATTGCTTTGGAGTGGTGTTGGTGAACGAAGTCCTTTCATTCCAGACATAATAAAAGATGCCGAGGAAAAAGTTTGTTTGATCAGAGATAGACTCAAGATAGCTCAGTCCAGACAGAAGAGCTATGCTGATTCAAAGCGTAGAGAAGTGACCTATGAGGTGGGCGATAGAGCTTATCTTAGAGTATCGCCACTTCGTGGAGTGAAAAGATTTAGAGTCAAAGGAAAGCTAGCACCTCGCTTTGTAGGGCCATTCAAGGTTTTGGCTCCCAAAGGAGAAGTTGCATATGAGCTAGAACTACCAGAATCCTTGTCTGCAGTGCATAATGTGTTCCATGTAAGTCAGTTGAAGAAGTGTCATCCAGAGATGGCAGATACCCCACTCAGAGACACAATACCACTGGAGGAAGTTCAGTTGGAAAGTGATCTCACGTATGAGGAGAAGCCCATCAAAATATTGGAGACATCAGAAAGGGTTACTCGAACCAAGACGATCAAATTTTGCAAGGTTCAGTGGAGTCACCACACAGAGGAAGAAGCAACTTGGGAGCAAGAAGATGAACTTTGAGAAGACCACCCGTACCTATTTGCTAGCCAACCTGAATCTTGAGGGCAAGATTCATCTTAAGGGGGTTAGACTTGTAACATCCCAAAATTTGAAAAGATTCAAATTTGCATTCATACCATCATTTCATGCACATGCATTCATACCCTCACTTTATGCACATGAGTACCTAAGGTTTAATTTACTTTTCTTTTGAATTAAAAATCTTTCCCTGTAAGTTTCAAACAATAGGGGAAATTATTTTACAAAATTCAAAATTTGTTTGAATCAATTTGGGATCTTTTTGCAAAATTCCACAAAAAGAAAAACAGAAAAGAAAAAGAGAAAATATTAGAAAAGAAGAAAAGGGCCCCGGGGCAAACTCTAGCCCAGGCCAAAAAAACGGCCTGCGGCCCAGTTAAGCAGAAATCCCGAATCGATACCCTATCCCCTTTCTTTTCTCGCTGATGCATGGGCTGATACGTCTCCAACGTATCTAGAATTTTTGATGCTTCATGCTTGTTTTACACCATTTGCCTACTGTTTCATTACACTTCGTGGCACTTTTATGCATTTTCCAGAACTAACCTATTAACAAGTTGCCACAGTGCTAGTTCCCTGTTTTGTGCTGCTTTTGTGTTTCAGAAGTGATACACAGGAAATATTCTCGGAGTTGGACGAAACAAGTTCCTGAAGTCTTATTTTGTCCGGGAGCTTCCAGAGATCCGAAGGAGAGTAGGAGAGGGGCCACCAGGGGCCCTCATGCCAGGCTGGCGCGGCCCAGGCCCTGGCCGCGCCGCCATGGTGTGAGGAGGCCTGGGGCCACCTCTGACATCGCCCCTTCGCCTATAAAGACCCCCCCCCCCGACGGGAAAAACCTAAGTACCCGATCAATTTTCTAGAAACACATCGCGATCCGCCGCCGTCATCGACCCGAGATCGGGAGGGTCTAGAAGCTCTTCCCGGCACCCTGCCAGAGAGGGTAATCGCCACCGGAGGTCTTCTTCATCGCCATGCTTGCCTCCGGAGCGATGAGTGAGTAGTCTACCTTGGACTATGGGTCCATAGCAGTAGCTAGATGGTTGTCTTCTCCACCATGTGCTTCATGTTTAGATCTCATGAGCTTCCCTACATGATTGAGATCACCGTTATGTAATTCTACATGTTTGGTTTGTTGGGATCCGATGAATATTGGTGTTATGATTGAGTTGCTATACTAAAATATATCTTATGTTATCTCTATGTTGTTTATGATCTTGCATGCTCTCCGTTGTTAGTAGCTATCTTGGCCGAGTAGTTGCTAGTGACTCCAAGAGGGGGTATTTATGCTCGATAGTGGGTTGATGCCTCTATTTAACCTGGGGGAGTGACAGAAACCTCTAAGGTTGTAGATGTGTTGTTGCTACTAGGGAGAAAACAACATTCATATGCTCAAGGGCATATGCTTTGTTTACATTACACACTTTGCTTAATGCAATTATCTGTTGTTCGCAACTTAATACTCATGGGGTGTTCGGATGATATCCCCGGGAGTGGATTATTAGTCATAGATGCAGTTGGATGGCGGTCTATGTATTTTGTTGTAATGCCCAGAGTAAATCTCATAGTGATCTTCTTGACATATCACGTTTATCTTTATTCTATCAATTGCCCAACTATAATTTGTTTACCCAGCATGTGTTATTTATCTTATGGAGAGACACCACTAGTGAACTGTGGACCCCGGTCCTATTTCCATCATATTGCTATCACCTGTTTAGTTTACTCGCACTGTTTACTTTACTCGCATACTTCTACTATTTTCCACTCGATACGCTCATAACCTTTGTTTCAAGCAAACCGGTGAGATTGACAACCTCATTGCAAGTTGGGAGCAAAGTACTTGGTTGTGTGTGTGCAGGTTCCGCGTTGCAGCTAGCAAGCAAAGCTTGGACGAGGCACCATATATAAATTGTCCGAAGCTGTCGCAAACTAGCAAGCATCACCTTCAGTTGTTTGTCTCTTTTCCTCAAGAACGATTAAACCTTGGTTTCTTAACTGAGGGAAAACTAGCTGCTATACTCATCATACCTTCCTCTTGGGGTTCCCAACGGGCTAGTCATTCACCACGCATCAAGCTAATTTTCTGGCGCCGTTGCCGGGGAGAAGAGTGGAAGACTTCTGTGAGGGGAGTTTTCGCACGCACATCCTTTACTTTGTTTTATTGTTTTGCTTTACTTTCTTTATTTTACCTGCATCGTTTTATATCAAAAACCCAAAAAAAATAGAATCCTTGGTAGTTGTTTTTACTTGTTTACTTTCATTTTGCTGAAATGGCCAATCCTGAAAACACCAAGTTGTGTGACTTTACTAGCACGAACAATAGTGATTTTATCTGCACTCCTATTGCACCACCTGCTCCTGCTGCAAACTTTTATGAGATTAAGCCTGCTTTGTTGAACCTTGTTATGAAAGAGCAATTCTCTGGTGCTAGTACTGAAGATGCTGCAGCTCATCTCAACAATTTTGTTGAGCTATGTGAGATGCAGAAATATAAGGATGTAGAAAGTGATATTATTAAGCTCAAGTTGTTTCCTTTTTCTTTGAGAGGAAAAGCTAAAGATTGGTTGCTGTCTTTGACTAAGAATAGTATTGATTCATGGGCTAAGTGTAAGGATGCTTTTATTGGTAGATACTATCCTCCTGCTAAGATTATATCCTTGCATAGCAATATTATGAAGTTTACTCAGTTTGATAATGAACATGTTGCTCAAGCTTGGGAAAGAATGAAATCTATGATAAAGAATTGCCCCACTCATGGACTGACTACTTGGATGATTGTCCAAACTTTTTATGCAGGACTGAATTTTTCTTCAAGGAACCTACTTGATTCAGCTGCTGGAGGCACTTTTATGTCGCTTACCTTGGGCGCCGCAACAAAGCTACTTGACAACATGATGGTAAATTATTCCGAATGGCACACCGAGAGAGCTCCACAAGGTAAGAAGGTAAATTATGTTGAGGAAACCTCTTCCTTGAGTGATAAGATTGATACCATTATGGCTATGCTTGCTAATGATAGGACTCATGTTGATCCTAATAATGTTCCTTTAGCCTCTCTGGTTGCTCAAGAAGAGCATGTTGATGTGAATTTCATTAGAAATAATAATTTTAACAACAATGCTTATAGGAACAATTTTGCTAGTAACAATTATAGGCCATATCCTTCTACCAATGGTAATGGTTATGGTAATTCTTATGGTAATTTCTACAACAACACTAGGGCCGCGCCCTCCGAGCTTGAGGTAATGCTCAAGGACTTCATCGGTAAGCAAACTGCTTTTAAGAAGTCTGTTGAGGAAAAGTTAGGCAAAATTGATATTCTTTCTTCTAAAGTTGATAGCCTTGCTCATGATGTTGAACTTCTAAAATTAAAAGTGTTGCCTAATGATGTGAAATAGAACAATGTTTTTGCTACTGCTAATGCTATTCAAGTTGGAATTTATGAAAATATTAGATTGTTAGCGGAATTGCATGCCAGGTGGGAAAGAGAAGATGAGATGGCTAGAGAGATGAAGGTATGTACCATTACTACCTCTAATGATGTTGCTCCTAATGCTAGCAATCCTCTTACTTTGATTGGTGTAGAGAAAACTCCCACTCCTTGTGTTAAAAAGCCTAAAACTGCCAAAACTTTTTCTCAAAAGAGTGCTGAAATTTTTCGGAGTGTAGGAGATGATAGCTCTATTTCTTTTGATGATTTTGATGAAGATGGCTGCAATATATCTGAAGTAATTTTTTTCTTGCAAAAGCTTGCTTTGACTCCCAATGCTAGTTCTTTAAATATTGCTTTTACTAAGCATATTACCAATGCTCTCATGAAAATTAGGGATGAAAAGTTGAAGCAAAAAGCCTCTGTTCCCAAGAAGTTAGAAGATGGTTGGGAACCCATCATTGATATGCATGTTAATGGTTTTGATTGCCATGCTTTATGTGATCTAGGTGCTAGTATTTCTATCATGCCTAGAAAAATTTATGACATGCTTGATTTACCACCGCTTGAAAAATGTTATTTTGATGTTCCTGTTGCTGATGTTGCTAAGAAGAAACCTTTGGGAAGGATTAATGATGTTCTTATTGTGGTTAACAATAACCTTGTTCCCATTGATTTTCTTGTTATGGACGTTGAATGCCATACTTCATGTCCTATTATTTTGGGAAGACCCTTTCTTCGAACTATAGGTGCCATCATTGATATGAGAGAAGGCACCATCAAATATCAATTTCCACTCAAGAAAGGTATGGAACACTTCCCTAGGAAAAGAAAGAAATTACTTTTTGACTCTATTCTTAGAGCAAATTATGAGCTTGATGCTTCATCACTTGATGTTACTTGATTCGCAATTTTCTGCGCCTAGCTCAAAGGCGTTAAAGAAAAGCACTCTTGGGAGATAACCCAATGTTTTATTTTCAGTAATTTTTCTTTTATTTGAGTCTTGGAAGTCATTACTACTGTAATGACCGCTCCTTATCTTGTTTATTTCGTTTTTGTGCCAACAGAAGCCTCTAATTCGAGTGAGGTAAAGATTTGGGGATGTTGCTGTCCTGAAACTGTTTTCGGTGCTGCACCGTAAAAATTCGTATAAATTCTCTGTATATCTTTTGGACCTGAGATTTCTTGTGCATATGCCCCAGGTTATATCCAAACTTTAGTTAGTTGAACACTTTTTGATTTGAGCAACAGAAAACCCCTCAAAAATTCGGCCTTTGTCAGCTGTTCTGTTTTGACAGATTTCTGCCAATATTTGTTTTTGCCGCTTTATCGCTTTCTTTTGAGTTCTTTTGATCACGGAACTTTTGGGGAAGTTGCTACAGTAGTATTTGCTATATATGTGGTGGTTTTGAGTTGAAACCTGAAGCAAAAAGAGGTTGATTATATGTTATGCTTGCACTAATGTTGCTAATAGATTTGTGTTTAGTTTTGTATGAAGGAAGTTTTCAAGTGTAGGGATTGGAGAATGATGAGATGAGTTGAAGAATGGACAAAAGATCAAGCTTGGGGATGCCCATGCATCACCCCAAGAAATATCCAAGAAGTACAAGCGTCAAAGCTTGGGGATGCCCCCGAGGCACCCCTTCTTCATCGGCAAAAATCAGGTCACCTTTCAAAACACTATATTTTTATTGCTTCATGCACTATGTGTTTTTCTTGGAGCGTCAGTTGTTTTAGTTTTATTTGTTAGTTAGTTTTGTTTGCTGCAATAAATGGTTGGACCCCAACAAATTTCCTTTGGAGGATATGTACTCGTTTTCATTTGCCAAGAACGCTCTAGTTTTCACTCTTATCGAAAACCGAGTGTTCTTCTTTTTCCGCTACTGCTTTTGGTTTTCGTTTTCGCCTTGATTTGCATTCAGACCTTGTCATATCTTTTCATCAAGGTGTATTTTTGCCTCTGATCTTTATTGGTTTTCATCAAAAGAGGTGTCTTTAAAAATTTCAAATGGTGTTGGAAAAGAGAAAAAGCTTTATGCAAAATAGTGGTACAAGAAGGAGCTTGTGTAGACTGCGGCTTAGGCTTTTTCATGTCATGCTTGATGTCTTTTTGATAGTATGCTTAGTGGTTTTGCTGTAGCATGACTTGTCTCAAATAACTGAGATTGCTTAATGAGCCTTTGAAAAAAATCATGCGTTGTTTTTATTGTATGGAAGCATTATTTTGGTTTTCTCCTTGATGCTTTATTTGGGTTGACTTGGAGCATGCTCACACATGTTAGACTCTTACAAAGTCACCAATAGCCTCTATGATCATTTAGTTTTTGACTTTTGATGCCATCTTATGCTTCTTTTAATGTCGCTTTGTCGCTTTGCATGATTATGGCCATTATTGCTCTCTTAGTTGGTCGCTCCCAGTCTTTTGCTAGCCCTCGCCTTGTACTGAGTATGAGCTCTACTCGTGCATCCAACTCCTAAAAGCCAAAGTCTTCCAAAGTGTCCACCATACATACCTACTAGCAATTTGCTATTCCAAGTAAATTTGACTTGCTTTTATTTTCTCTTCAAATTAAACTCTTACCAGTGTACTTTTTCCTGTTCTTAAAAATTTAACATTGTGGTCTCTTATGTTGAGTTGTTATGCTTGCAAGTTGTAAGTTGGAGACTAGCCCAGCCATGCAGTCATGGGCAAGCTTTCAACATTGCACTTCTTATTTGAGTTGATATCGTGATCTTTTGTTTATGGATGCCCGCGGTGTGAAATGAATTGGGAATCTTGTGGGGATCATGGAGTTTGTATATGTGTTAGGGAAACGCCGGGCCGCTAATCTAAGCCATGCATAATTCATGGTGGAAATTTGCAGCATACCCATGGTGAACATTCGACGACGCATCTCACAATAAAAAGCTAAACAAATGGCAAATAAAAGAGATGTCGAGGTGTTCATTGTCTGCTTGTCCTGTCATTTTGATGTGGGCTTGTTCCATGTCATCGGGCACGGAGGTACCCCATTGGCGGTTCTCAATGATATGCATATATTTACAATGACAAGAGCCTTGCTTGGGACTCTAAGTAAAGTAGCATGAGGTTTGGGTACTCGTATTCACGGGACACGAGGTTTTCAACTTATGATTTGTCAAGCATATGCATCATAATTGTTCTCGCATTAACTTTAACCATTCAAGATGCTTATGATGGGGGCAATGAGAGCTCAAAGCCGGTAAGTACCATAATTTTTGAAGGTTATAAAACTTGCAATCACTGCTTCCCTCTCCGAAGGGCCTTTCTTTTACTTTTATGTTGAGTCACCACCTTCTATCTTTATGCACCATTAAGAAAGCATAGTTGTCATTCTTAGTATAATGTGCATTGTCCCAAAGTTTTCATTGATTGATTCATATTGTTGGTTTCACTTGTTCTTAAATTATTTGTATCTAGTCGCCCTCTTAAACTTGAAGGTGTCATATGCATTTATGTTTTGCTCTCTATGAAGGACAAGCTGAAAACCATTTGTATGTTTTTCCTTATGATTTGAACACACGTTTGACTTTCATTGTTTCATTTTCATGATCTTTTGTTTGTGTTCATTTGCATGTTTACAACATGGTTGCTAAGTTCTTATTGTCAAGATTATATCTTCATGCCCATGTTTTAAGTTCTTATGATCCCAGCTCACAAATGCTTACACATATGATCAAGATTGTGTAGGTGCATGTCACCTCAAAATTATTCTTTTGTTATCACTTACCTACTCGAGGACGAGTAGGAGTTAAGCTTGGGGATGCTTGATACGTCTCCAACGTATCTATAATTTTTGATGCTCCATGCTTGTTTTTACACCATTTGCCTACTGTTTCGTTACACTTCATGGCACTTTTATGCATTTTCCGGAACTAACCTATTAACAAGTTGCCACAGTGCCAGTTCCCTGTTTTCTGCAGTTTTTGTGTTTCAGAAGTGATACACAGGAAATATTCTCGGAATTGGACGAAACAAGTTCCTGAAGTCTTATTTTGTCCGGGAGCTTCCAGAGATCCGAAGGAGAGTAGGAGAGGGGCCACCAGGGGCCCTCACGCCAGGCTGGCGTGGCCCGGGCCCTGGCCATGCCGCCATGGTGTGAGGAGGCTTGGGGCCACCTCTGACATCGCCCCTTCGCCTATAAAGACCCCCCCGATGGGAAAAACCTAAGTACCCGATCAATTTTCCAGAAACACATCGCGATCCGCCGCCGTCGTCGACCCGAGATCGGGAGGGTCCAGAAGCTCTTCCCGGCACCCTGCCGGAGAGGGGAATCGCCACCGGAGGTCTTCTTCATCGCCATGCTTGCCTCCGGAGCGATGAGTGAGTAGTCTACCTTGGACTATGGGTCCATAGCAGTAGCTAGATGGTTGTCTTCTCCACCATGTGCTTCATGTTTAGATCTCATGAGCTGTCCTACGTGATTGAGATCACCGTTATGTAATTCTACATGTTTGGTTTGTTGGGATCCGATGAATATTGGTGTTATGATTGAGTTGCTATACTGAAATATATCTTATGTTATCTCTATGTTGTTTATGATCTTGCATGCTCTCCGTTGTTAGTAGCTATCTTGGCCAAGTAGTTGCTAGTGACTTCAAGAGGGGGTATTTATGCTCGATAGTGGGTCATGCCTCTATTTAACCTGGGGGAGTGACAGAAACCTCTAAGGTTGTAGATGTGCTATTGCTACTAGGGAGAAAACAACATTCATATGCTCAAGGGCATATGCTTTGTTTACATTTCTGAAAGGAATATGCCCGAGAGGCAATAATAAAGTTGTTATTATATTATTCCGTGTTCATAATAGATGTTTATTTTTCATGCTAGAATTGTATTAATCGGAAACATTAATACTTGTGTGATTAATAAACTAAAAGGGTTCCTAGTAAAGCCTCTCTTTTATACTAGCTCGTTGATTAACTGATGATCAAGGTTTCCTGATCATGAACATTGGATGTTGTTAATAACGGGGTCATATCATTAGAGGAATGATGTGATGAACACACACACCCACAGTACGAATAGCAATACGATCAAGTCATCAAGTTCATTGCTATATCAAACTCATGCGAAGTAGTTCTAATCCTTAGACCATGAGATCATGTTAATCACTGATACCGGAAGGGTACTTTGATGATATCAAACGTCACACCATAATAGGGTGATTATAAAGGTTGATTTGGGTACTCTGAAAGTATTAGTTGAGGCTCATGGATCAAGAGTGGGATTTGTCCATCCGGATGACGGAAAGATATTCTCTGGGCCCTTCTCGGTGATATTGCATTGGAATCGCTTGCAAGCATGTGACTAGGTCATAGGAATGCATTATCACGGAACGAGTAAAGAGACTTGTCGGGAACGAGATCGAACTAGGTATGGTTGATACCAAATGATCGGATCTCGGACAAGTAATAATATCGCGAGACAAAAGGAATTAACTATGTTCGTTACCGGTTCACACGATCACTAGTTCATCGTTGAGTAAGTGGGAGTCATCATGGATTTCCAGATCCCGCTGTTGATTATTGATCAGAGAGGAGTCTCGATCATGTCCACGTTATTCACGAACCGTAGGGTGACACACTTAAGGCTCGTCGTCGTTTTTGAGTGGATACGATACTCCGATCGAATTATAGGACAGCATAAGGGTTGTTTCAGAAAAGTACCGAAACTGTTTCGGGATATCGAAATAACTCAAGGGTGTATTTGTTAATGTTTGTTAATTGAATGAATTAACAAATATTAAAGAAATAAAAATGTTTTATTAAATCAATAAGTGTGAATTTTAATTGGCATGAATGTCATGCATTGAAATGGGGGTTACCTCATGTTGATGAGGGTGTAATCACCATAATGGGAATGAAGAAGGGGAAATGAAGAGGAGGGGGCACCTTGGCCGGCCACCCCTTGGCTGCCCCTCCTCCTCTATATAAACCCCCCCTTCTCTCCCTTGAAACACACTTCTTGATCCTCCCTCCTTTGCATAGTTGCTGCCCACTTTCCGTCTTGGCTTAGTGAAGCTCTGCCGGAATAGTAGTTCGTAGTTCACACACTTGGAGAAGTGTGTGGAGGAGTGTCCGGCGGATCCTTTCTTCCGCTGCCCCGCTGGACCGAGGGCGTGGAGGAGTCGACGTCGAGCTGCACGTGTGTGCGAGTACGGGGGCGCTGCCACTTGTGGCGCCGGCTACACGATCTTGTGATCGTCAAGTGAACCACGACGTCGACTACATCAAGTGAACAACTACGTCGACTACGTGCGTCTTCACCAACTCTCCATTGTCAACGTTTGTGCGGGAACGTAATCCCCGCTCACGGTCGTCGAGGGTGAGTATCCGTTGCTACCATCTCGTAGAGTATCTTGGCCAGTTTATGCGTTCATGCGTAGGAAAATTTTTGTTTTCTATGCTACGAACCCATCAGTGGTATCAGAGCCATCTCTATGCGTAGTTGGTATGCACGGTTAGAACACATGTGGATGTGGACGTTGATGATCATGTTATTGCAATTTTTTGGTATTTTGGATCATAGTGGCATAGTGGGATTGAAGCTGCCCGAGACTAACCTTACGTGACCACGTTCACGAGACTTGTCCCACACTTGACATGCTTCGGCATATGTGGCTTTGCGGGTGCACGTTTCTCCCACTATAGTTATGATCTATTTTACAAAGAGTTGTTAATAATATTTTTATCACCGTTGTGGTTCTTGTTCGTAGGTAAGAACGGTTCTTCCTAGAAAGCCCCAAGCCACGTAAAATATGCAAGACAAATTAGAAACGTCTAACTTGTTTTTGCAGGGGCATGTGATGTGATATGGTCAAGTTGTTTATGTTACAAATTGTATGCGATGATCCTTTTTGTAAGATATAAACAACCGGCAGGAGCCATATGGTTGTCTTTACATTTAAATGGCCTGCGTGCCGTATATATATATCCAAGTGATATATTGTAATGGAGGAAGACAACCAAGTTGGCGCACCATGGACCTTGGTGCTACGCCGGTGGAATGATGGAGATCATGCCATGACGCACAAGATGGAGATCGAGTGCGTGAAGGACCATATCATATCACATTATATATGCATGTGATGTTTATCCTTTTATGCATCTTATTCTGCTTAGATTTGATCGCGCGGTAGCATTATAAGATGATCCCTCTCACATAAATATCAAGATAAAATGTGTTCTCCCATAACATGCACCGTCACGAAAGTTCGTCGTTTTGAGACACCTCGTGATGATCGGGTGTGATAGACTCTACGTTCACATATGACGGGTGTAAGACAGTTTTACACACGCAAATGTTATGGTTCTACTTGGCGAGCCTAGCATGTACAGACATGTCCTCGGAACACGAACCGAAAGGTTAAGCATGAGTCATATGGTTGATATGATGAACATGGTGATGTTCGCCTTTGAAACTATACCGTTGCACGTGATGATCGGTTGCGGTATAGTGGATTTGGTTCGTGTAATCACTTAAGAAAACTAGGAGGGATGTTGTTTTTAAGTGGGAGTTCACGTAGAATTTGATTTAACCTGAACTCATTCTATTATGAACTTAGTCTAAGTTAACTTTGCAAATAATTTGTAGATCATGGCACCACCTGCTCTGAATTTCAATGCGTTCATGGAGAAAGAAAAACTAGCCACCAACGGTAGCAACTTCACCAACTGGGCACTTAACTTGAGGATCCTCCTCAATGCCTCTCAAAAGGGCTATGTGCTTGAGGCACCGCTAGGTAACCCGCCTGCAGAAGATGCTCCCGATGAAGAGAAAAATGTTTTTCTGACTCGTAAGGAGGACCACAGTTTAGTTCATTGCGGCATACTGTATGGACTTGAGCCGGAGCTGCGAAAACGTTTCGAGAACAGCAACGCTTATGATACAATGGGAGAGTTGAAACTGATCTTCGACTCCCATACTGCCGTAGAGAGTTATGATGCTTCAGAAAAGTTCTTTAGCTGCATGATGGAAGAGAACAGCTCCGTTAGTGAGCACGTACTCAAAATGTCTGGGTACGCCGATAAGCTCATCTCCATGGGAATAACGATTCCCAATGAGTTGGGAATACATCGGGTTCTCCAATCTCTCCCACCTAGCTTCAAGAGCTTTGTGATGAACTACAACATGCAGGGCATGAGGAAGTCTCTCCCCGAGCTTCTCTCAATGCTTAAGACTGCAGAAGTGGAGATTAAAAAGGAACATCAAGTGTTGATGGTCAATAAGACCACTAGTTTCAAGAGAGGTAGAAAGGATAATAAGTCCAAGGGTAGAAACAAGAAGGACGACAAATCTGTTGCCGGTTCTGAGAGGAAACCCAAGGCTGGTCCTAAACCTGAAACTGAGTGTTTCTACTGCAAGGAAACGGGGCACTGGAAGCGCAACTGCCCAAAGTATCTGGCGGATAAGAAGAACGGGAAGATTAACAAAGGTATATATGATATACATGTTATTGATGTGTACCTTACTAGTAGTCGCAATAGCACCTGGGTATTTGATACCAGTTCGGTTGCTCACATATATAACTCGAAACAGGGGCTAAGGAATAGGCGGCAACTTGCGAAGGATGAGGTCACGATGTGCGTCGGCAATGGATCAAAAGTTGATGTGATCGCCGTCGGGATGCTGCCTCTACATTTACCATCTGGATTAGTTTTAAACCTGAATAAATGTTATTTGGTGCCTGTGTTGAGCATGAACATTATATCCGGATCTTGTTTAATGCGAGACAATTATTCATTTCAGTCTGAGAACAATGGTTGTTCGATTTATATGAATAATATATTTTATGGACATGCACCTGAGAAGAAAGGTTTATTTCTTTTGAATCTTGATAGTAATGAAACACATATTCATAATGTGAATGCCAAAAGAATTAAGTCAAATGATGATATAGCCGCATACATGTGGCACTGCCGTTTAGGTCATATTGGTGTTAAACGCATGAAGAAACTTCATTCGGATGGACTTCTGGAATCACTTGATTATGAATCATTTGAAATATGCGAGCCATGCCTTATGGGCAAGATGACTAGAACGCCGTTTTCCGGTTCAATGGAACGGGCGACAGACTTGTTGGAAATCATACATACCGATGTATGTGGACCTATGAGTGTGCCGGCGCGTGGTGGATATCGTTATTTTGTTACTTTCACTGATGACTTAAGTAGATATGGGTATATTTACTTAATGAAACACAAGTCTGAAACGTTTGAAAAGTTCAAATAATTTCAGAGTGAAGTAGAAAATCATCGTAACAGAAAGATTAAATTTCTACGATCCGATCGTGGAGGAGAATATCTTAGTTACGAGTTTGGCGCACATATGAGAGAATGTGGAATAGTTTCACAACTCACTCCCGCTGGAACGCCACAACGAAATGGTGTATCCGAACGTCGTAACCGTACTTTATTGGATATGGTTCGGTCTATGATGTCTCTTACCGATCTGCCACTATCTTTTTGGGGTTATGCGCTAGAAACAGCCGCTTTCACTTTAAATAGGGCTCCATCTAAATCCGTTGAAACGACACCGTATGAATTATGGTTTGGAAACAAACCTAAGCTGTCATTTCTAAAAGTTTGGGGATGCGATGTTTATGTGAAGAAACTTCAGCCTGATAAACTCGAACCCAAAGCGGAAAAATGTGTCTTCATAGGATACCCTAAAGAAACAATTGGGTACACCTTCTATCACAGATCCGAAGGCAAAGTGTTTGTTGCTAAGAACGGATCCTTTTTGGAGAAGGAGTTTCTCTCGAAAGGTGTGAATAGTAGGAAGGTAGAACTCGATGAGGTTATTGAACCTCCTCTTCATGAATTGGCGAGTGGCGCAGCGCCGGAAACCGTTCCGGTGGTGACTTCACCAAATGAAGTGGGAGCTAATGATAAAGATCATGAAACTCCAAAAGAGGATACTACCGAACCTCGCAGGTCGACAAGAACACGCGCTGCTCCTGAATGGTACGGTGATCTTGTCGTAAATGCCATTGTTGAGAACGATGACCCTGCGACGTATGATGAAGCGATGATGAGCCCAGATTCCAACAAATGGCATGAAGCCATGAAATCCGAAATGGAATCCATGTATGAAAACCAAGTATGGACTTTGGTGGAAATTCCCAATGACCGAAAGGCCGTTGAGAATAAATGGATTTTCAAGAAGAAAACAGACGCTGATGGTAATGTGACCGTCTATAAAGCACGACTTGTCGCAAAAGGTTTCCGACAAATTCAAGGAATTGACTACGATGAGACTTTCTCACCCGTAGCGATGCTAAAGTCTGTTAGGATTATGTTAGCAATTGCTGCATTTTTCGATTATGAAATTTGGCAGATGGATGTGAAAACCGTGTTCCTTAATGGTAACATTGAGGAAGAGTTGTACATGGTACAGTCCAAGGGTTTTGTTGATCCTAAGGATGCTAACAAGGTATGCAAGCTTCAGCGATCCATTTATGGACTGAAGCATGCATCCCGGAGTTGGAATCTCCGTTTTGACGAAGTTATCAAAGGGTTTGGATTTGTCAAAACTTATGGAGAAACTTGTATTTACAAGAAAGTGAGTGGGAGCTCTGTAGCATTTCTAATATTATATGTGGATGACATATTGCTGATTGGAAATGATACGGAACTTTTGAAGAGCGTAAAAGATTACTTAAACAGTAAGTTTTCAATGAAAGACCTTGGTGAAGCGGCGTATATTTTAGGCATCAAAATCTATAGAGATAGATCGAGACGCTTAATTGGGCTATCGCAAAGTACATACCTTGACAAGATTCTAAAGAAGTTTAGAATGGAAGATAGTAAGAAAGGGTTCTTACCTATGTTGCAAGGAAAGATCTTGAGTAAGACTCAAGGTCCGGCTACAGCTGAAGATAGAGAAGAAATGAATAAGATTCCCTATGCCTCTGCCATAGGCTCTATCATGTATGCCATGTTATGTACAAGACCAGATGTGGCACATGCTATTAGTTTGACTAGTAGGTACCAATCTGATCCAGGTTTGGAACACTGGACGGCGGTTAAGAATATCCTTAAGTACTTACGAAGGACTAAGGATATGTTTCTCGTATATGGCGGTGAAGAAGAGCTCGTCGCAAGTTGTTATGTCGATGCTAGCTTCGACACTGATCCAGATGACTCTAAGTCTCAATCCGGGTACGTATTTGTTATGAATGGAGGAGCGGTAAGCTGGAGGAGTTCCAAGCAAAGCATGGTAGCGAGATCGACTACAGAGGCGGAATACATTGCTGCTTCAGAAGCGGCAGAAGAAGCAGTTTGGATGAAGGAGTTCATATCCGAACTGGGTGTGGTTCCGAGTGCATTGGATCCAATGGTTATCTATTGTGACAACAATGGTGCCATAGCCAATACTCAGGAGCCAAGGTCTCACAAGAAATTCAAGCATGTAAAGCGCCGATTTCACTCCATCCGTGAACATGTCGCGGATGGTGATGTAAAGATTTGCAAAGTGCACACGGATCTGAATGTGGCAGACCCGTTGACTAAAGCTCTCCCCAAGGCAAAACATGATCAGCACCAGAACTCAATGGGTGTTAGATTCATCACTATGTAATCTAGATTATTGACTCTAGTGCAAGTGGGAGACTGAAAGGAATATGCCCGAGAGGCAATAATAAAGTTGTTATTATATTATTCCGTGTTCATAATAGATGTTTATTTTTCATGCTAGAATTGTATTAATCGGAAACATTAATACTTGTGTGATTAATAAACTAAAAGGGTTCCTAGTAAAGCCTCTCTTTTATACTAGCTCGTTGATTAACTGATGATCAAGGTTTCCTGATCATGAACATTGGATGTTATTAATAACGGGGTCATATCATTAGAGGAATGATGTGATGAACACACACACCCACAGTACGAATAGCAATACGATCAAGTCATCAAGTTCATTGCTATATCAAACTCATGCGAAGTAGTTCTAATCCTTAGACCATGAGATCATGTTAATCACTGATACCGGAAGGGTACTTTGATGATATCAAACGTCACACCGTAATAGGGTGATTATAAAGGTTGATTTGGGTACTCTGAAAGTATTAGTTGAGGCTCATGGATCAAGAGTGGGATTTGTCCATCCGGATGACGGAAAGATATTCTCTGGGCCCTTCTCGGTGATATTGCATTGGAATCGCTTGCAAGCATGTGACTAGGTCACAGGAATGCATTATCACGGAACGAGTAAAGAGACTTGTCGGGAACGAGATCGAACTAGGTATGGTTGATACCAAATGATCAGATCTCGGACAAGTAATAATATCGCGAGACAAAAGGAATTAACTATGTTTGTTACCGGTTCACACGGTCACTAGTTCATCGTTGAGTAAGTGGGAGTCATCATGGATTTCCAGATCCCGCTGTTGATTATTGATCAGACAGGAGTCTCGATCATGTCCACGTTATTCACGAACCGTAGGGTGACACACTTAAGGCTCGTCGTCGTTTTTGAGTGGATACGATACTCCGATCGAATTACAGGACAGCATAAGGGTTGTTTCAGAAAAGTACCGAAACTGTTTCGGGATATCGAAATAACTCAAGGGTGTATTTGTTAATGTTTGTTAATTGAATGAATTAACAAATATTAAAGAAATAAAAATGTTTTATTAAATCAATAAGTGTGAATTTTAATTGGCATGAATGTCATGCATTGAAATGGGGGTTACCTCATGTTGATGAGGGTGTAATCACCATAATGGGAATGAAGAAGGGGAAATGAAGAGGAGGGGGCACCTTGGCCGGCCACCCCTTGGCTGCCCCTCCTCCTCTATATAAACCCCCCCCCCCTTCTCTCCCTTGAAACACACTTCTTGATCCTCCCTCCTTTGCATAGTTGCTGCCCACTTTCCGTCTTGGCTTAGCGAAGCTCTGCCGGAATAGTAGTTCGTAGTTCACACACTTGGAGAAGTGTGTGGAGGAGTGTCCGGCGGATCCCTTCTTCCGCTGCCCCGCTGGACCGAGGGCGTGGAGGAGTCGACGTCGAGCTGCACGTGTGTGCGAGTACGGGGGCGCTGCCACTTGTGGCGCCGGCTACACGATCTTGTGATCGTCAAGTGAACCACGACGTCGACTACATCAAGTGAACAACTACGTCGACTACGTGCGTCTTCACCAACTCTCCATCGTCAACGTTTGTGCGGGAACGTAATCCCCGCTCACGGTCGTCGAGGGTGAGTATCCGTTGCTACCATCTCGTAGAGTATCTTGGCCAGTTTATGCGTTCATGCGTAGGAAAATTTTTGTTTTCTATGCTACGAACCCATCAATTTCACACTTTGCTTAATGCAATTATATGTTGTTCGCAACTTAATACTCATGGGGTGTTCGGATGATATCCCCGGGAGTGGATTATTAGTCATAGATGCAGTTGGATGGCGGTCTATGTATTTGGTTGTAATGCCCAGAGTAAATCTCATAGTGATCTTCTTGACATATCACGTTTATCTTTATTCTATCAATTGCCCAACTATAATTTGTTTACCCAGCATGTGTTATTTATCTTATGGAGAGACACCACTAGTGAACTATGGACCCCGGTCCTATTTCCATCATATTGGTAGCACCTGTTTACTTTACTCGCACTGTTAACTTTACTCGCATACTTCTACTGTTTTCCACTCGATACGCTCATAACCTTTGTTTCAAGCAAACCGGTGAGATTGACAATCTCATCGCAAGTTGGGAGCAAAGTACTTGGTTGTGTGTGTGCAGGTTCCGCGTTGCAGCTAGCAAGCAAAGCTTGGACGAGGCGCCATATATAAATTGTCCGAAGCTGTCGCAAACTAGCAAGCATCACCTTCAGTTGTTTGTCTCTTTTCAACAAGAACGATTAAACCTTGGTTTCTTAACTGAAGGAAAACTAGCTGCTATACTCATCATACCTTCCTCTTGGGGTTCCCAATGGGCTGGTCATTCACCACGCATCATGGGCCCCACCTGTCAGGCCATGTTGGCGTCTTCAACCTTCGTCCGAAATCCTCGCCCGAGGACTGCGTGATCTCCTCGTCTAAATCCACGCGATTTCGTTCCAATTTCCTCTCCTCCTCGCTGCTATAAAACCCCCTCCCTCCCGCACACCTCCCCTCTCAAAACCCTAGCTAAAATCGCCGCCAGGCCGCCAAAGCTAGAGGTCGCCGCGCCGCCACTACTGCCTGAGGGCATCTCCAATTTCTGGTGAGCCATGATGTCCTCTTGATCTCTTCCTGCACCTTCTCCTCTAACTCAACCTAGCGAACCTCCCTGACACCATTTTGTAAATTCTTGCGCGCCAGATCGACGTAAACATCCTCGACTGCATCTTGTTGCCGCGGACAGAAAACTTTGGTGAGGAATTACCGACGAACCAGAGCACCCCCGCCCTACCTGCTACGCCATTAGACCCACCTCGTCAACGTGAACACCGTGGTAAGATCGCCGCCTCCCAGATCTCTCTGTGCTTGCCGATATCCTCCATGTTCTGCATAGCACCACAGCGCCACTAACCTCCAGCCGCCCTCCACCGTCGCTGCAGGAATCGTTCGAGCTCTCCGACCGTACCATCACCATCGTCTACTCACGCTGAACATCGTCATGTGCTTAATCGTCACCAGAGATCGTTGGAACCACCTTGCCGTCGAATTCTAGGAGCATCGGATCTCGCCATCGATGTTCCGCGGTGAGCCTCCCCTCCTTTCTTCCTGTAGCCGTCAGATCTAGATCTTGCGGGTGGAAACAGATCACTTACCGAAGGGGTAAGATTGGATCTGGGCCACCCGATCTTATTTAGATCCAACGGCCTAAATCGGCGATCCGCCCGAATCTGTACGGGCCACTCAGAAGGCGCCGCGTGTCAGCTCCTGGTTAAACCCGAGTCTGTTTTTGTTTTGAACTTTTCAGAATATGTTTAAACTTCAAAAATTCATATCTTGAGTTATGTGCATCCAAATTTAGCAAACTTTGCGTCTCTGGATTCAGGAAAATGAGTAGAATCTATTTCTAGTATAAAATAATACTTTCGCATCTGTTTTATACACTGAATTACTGCAAGCTTTATTTAAGTGTTTTGGCTATTAAAAATAGTTGTAAAATTTATTTTTCAGCATATCCTTTTGATTTTGGTCTATATGAAACCTCTCAGTACTGTAGCACATCCAGAATATTTTCAGTACCTTCTATTTTACCTTTGTAGTTTTATCTTGTTTAAATTGTTCTATGTGTGTTAAAAATATTTTTCAGCTTTATAAATAACTCTAAAATTTTGATCATGGCATCATGCATATAGCTAATGATAAGGATCAAACCGGTGATCCTATGAGTTTTGTCCCGATCTTTCACAGCGAGTTTACCCGGATATAAATCTTCCAATAACGCGAAGAACGTCACCTGAAGAAGAGGAACGAATCCAGCAAGCAACATGATAAAGATCACCACGCCTAAAACCTGAGCCTGATAATCCTTGATGAACACAAGAACCTTCACAGCAATATATTTGATAAACACGGCAGCGCCGTCCCCGGAGGGATGCAACACGTAGCACACCACTCTTTGGTTTAACTCTAATTTTTGAACCCCCCTCAACCCTAGACTGCTGGCCTCCTTATATAGATGGCCAGAAAACTATTGGACTTGGATAAGCCCAAACCCAAAATACAAATAATTCTAAGTGGCCCACAACTTGACCTAGCTACGAAATAACATAAGCATGAATATAAATTGCTGACACAACCTTAGACTAATTATTACATATCGTAGGTTGTCCTGGCGTGCCAATCTTCAAGCTGCCCTCATCCTGGTGGAGTCCTAAAATTGGACTTCACCTCCTCCGTCGTGCCCATAGCATCCTCCCCACCTTCAAAAAGCATTGTCCCCAACGCGTGAGGGTCTGCTCGAAAGGGTGGCGGAATATCAATAATAGCACCACACATATTCGCCGTCTTCAAGTCTTGCTTGCCTTCCTCACCACATCCTCCCTCTTGGCCTGCTCGACTTGATACAACCCTGGGTGGTTGCACCTCTTTTCTTTGCCAAATGAACTTGTACTTAGGTGCCTCCACCTTCA
The DNA here is from genome assembly GCA_007115705.1 of Dactylis glomerata. Taxonomy (NCBI): domain Eukaryota; kingdom Viridiplantae; phylum Streptophyta; class Magnoliopsida; order Poales; family Poaceae; genus Dactylis; species Dactylis glomerata. The sequence goes on along the minus strand of QXEO01002028.1, from coordinate 193,198 downwards.
TCATATCAATCCTTGCTGGAACCTTGCGTTGCTGAACATGAACCTTCTTAGTATGACCCTGCAAAGTGGTAATGCCTGGGCCACACAACAGACGAACACGTCCATCTTTACCTGTATGCACACGCACTGCTGCTCCAACAAAACGTCTCCGAGGTGTCCTCACAAAACTTTGGCTGACTACCCGCGGCACCATATGCACCGAAACACGATCAGCACCACCGTCATCGGTCTGAACACCCATGTCAACACGAACTAGAAGTGGAACACATGTTGACATATCCTTCCCTTCATCAATAGGAGGCTTGACTTCAACCGGCTTGTCACTAACAAGAACAACTGGCTTGTCATCTACAGGCTTGGCTGAAACAATATCAGCACCGACGCTTTTCGCATCATGCTCCTCATGCTGCATCTTAGCTAGCCCTCATTGTGGCTTAGCTTTATGCAACTTCTCCTTGTGAACCACCAACACAACATCGGACTTGATGTGATCATCACTCATAGGCTTCAAAGTCCACTGTTTGCCATCATGCATAAAGGAATATGTATTTGCTCTCCCAGCATGCATAGCATTGCGATCATACTGCCATGGACGTCCAAGTAACAGCCCACATACCTCCAATGGCAACACATCGCATTCCACCTCATCAACATAGTCACCAACTGTAAATGGCACACGCACCTTGTGAGTAATCTTCAGCATACCACAGCTATTAATCCACTCAACATGCCTCGGTTCGGGAATACACCATGTGGATAAACCCAAAGCCCCCACAACTGACTTGCTAATGCCATTACAGTAACTACCACTGTCAATCATCAACTTGCATGCTTTGCCTCTGATTATGCACTGCGTCTGAAATAAATTCCATCGCTGGCCTCTATCCGTTGTCATACAAGTCTCATCATGTACTCTTTTGAGTTGCATATTCAGCCCACTCAATGGTACAACCTCCTCCACGACGTCCTTTACAACATCAGCCTTGACAACATCAACCGCTGACAATTCAGTAATCGTGGCTGCCACCTTGCTAACTGTCGGCAATGGAACAACTGTCAACTTCTCATAAAGAGTCACAGCTGTCGCGACCTTCGGTATAGGAGCTATGCTCTTGCAACATCCTCTAGCCCATGCACAAACTTGGGTGGCTGCTCTATTTCCTCCATATACGGTAACACAAAACCATCACGGAGAAATTTCTTGAAGTCCTCCCAAGTACAATCAAACTCATTTCTTCCAACCGCCTTGCACCACCATCTGGTTACTTCAGTGTCCACATGCCGGTAAGCAAGACCATATCCATCATAGCTACGAAACTTGTCATTGTATGTGCAACATCGACGGAAACCCAGTTCCATGTGCCTTTCCCAATCGTGGTACTCCGCAATTGTCGCAAATTGATGTAAACACCAGCTAGGCTTGGGATAGCGGCACTCCCTTCTTCATATCAAGATAATCATTGAAAACATCACTAGACTTCTTGCCAAGATAGCACCTATTGCCAAAAACATCTCCCAAAAAAGAAGCCATATTGTTACTATTTTGTCCCAGACTCAGTGATTTTGTTATGAATCTTGTATTGCTCCTAGTGATCGAGTAAACCGTGGAAATCTAGCGATCACAGCCAACGCGCTGAACCAGACACAGACGCCCCTGAAGTCTGATAGATAGCGATCAATTCCCAGCTTATTCGAGCGAGCGAACTCGATCCTGATGTCCTGGCACGAGCGAGTGATCCCAGGCGCTCTTGCTTGAGGGCGGAGATTGTCTGGGGCCTAGCGACCCTGGACGGTCACTCCCAGGCATGGACGAGCAACCCGAGTGGGCCGGCCCACGTTGCAAGGCGCGAGGACCGTGCGGGGAAGTCGATCACCAGGCACTGCGCGGGGAACGCGATCGCCAGGCACGCGCGGCGAACGCGATCACCAGGCACGCGTGGGCGGCTGCCTCTTTTTTTTTGTTACTGGTAGCGATCGGCCAGGGCAGCACACTTGCGATCAGATCAGATCTTCGATCACCTGGGCACGTCGGACGAGCGACCAGTCAATGGGCCGGCCCACTGTGGCGAGTGCGGGAGCGCCAAGCACGCGAGCGAGTCCCGACGGGGCGCGGGCGAGCCTCACTCGACCCCAGACGACCTCTCCCGTCAGGCGCGATGGCATGCGGAGCAAGATCCTCTTTTTTTTCTTTCATGTGATCGCTGGCTGGAACCCTGGCAGATTAGGCGATCCCAGCGAGGAGGTTCCCCCGATCGAATCTGGACAAACTCGAGGGGTACTGGGACTATCCGATCCCTGGCGACCAACGATGTAGCAATCCGATCTGAAACCTTCGACGAAGAACAATTTTGCAAAATCCGATCTACAACGCTCTGCTCTAATCTCTCCAATCTAACAACTGCCTGTATGATAAACAATCAGCAGATCAATCTCGCCGTGAGCAACCTAGTAATCTGATACCACATGATAATGATCACACCGGTGATCCTATGAGTTTTGTCCCAATCTTTCACAGCGAGTTTACCCGGATATAAATCTTCCAATAACGCGAAGAACGTCACCTGAAGAAGAGGAACGAATCCAGCAAGCAACGTGATAAAGATCACCACGCCTCAAACCTGAGCCTGATAATCCTTGATGAACACAAGAACCTTCACAACAATATATTTGATAAACATGGCAGCGCCGTCCCCGAAGGGATGCTACACGCAGCACACCACTCTTTGGTTTAACTCTAATTTCTGAACCCCCTCAACCCTAGACTGCTGGCTTCCTTATATAGATGGCCAGAAAACTATTGGGCTTGGACAGGCCCAAACCCAAAACACAAATAATTCTAAGTGGCCCACAACTTGACCTAGCTACGAAATAACATAAGCATGAATATAAATTGCTGACATAACCTTAGACTAATTATTACATATCGTAGGTCGTCCTGGCATGCCAATCTTCAAGCTGCCCTCATCCTAGTGGAGTCCTGAAATTGGGCTTCACCTCCTCCGTCGTGCCCATATCAGCTAACAACCAGGAAACTTGTTAAGTGTCTTTGTGGTGTTTAAAATCACATATTGCATGCATATTTTCCTTTCATGAGTGTTTTATGAATGCTATGTGCTTATGACTGCAATATTTTGTGTAGATTGTGCTGAGTGCAACGAGTGCCTTTGTGACGAGTGCACCAACTCCTCTCCTCACCAAGGCAAGTGTCACCATGTTCCCTTGTCCCACTGAAAGTTTTGTCACTTGTAGCTTTTCTAGTAGAAGATGCATGTGTAGGTGATTTTATAAGTTGTGTCTTTTGCTTGCTAGATTTTATGCTAAGTCTTTTGTCTAGCTTTGCCTAGCTTTGCATCTCCTAGTAGAAGTGCTGCTGCTATAAGACTTGTCTTACACTTGTTGTGGGAAGGGTTATCACATGTTTTTGGCTAAGTGTTAAAAATCAAGTTTTGGAAAACTAAGAAAACAACTAAGTTAAAGAACCACCTGGGTGGATCTAGCTTTGGATGGTTTATGTTGAGTGGTTCCCTGGGGTCATGTCGTCAAACCTCTGAACCACCAGGTGTATCTCACTTGTGGACAGCCACCCAGGAGCAAAGAGATTGGAGACGTTTAGGTCATGAAGCTTCCAGTGTAACCACAAGACATATGGGCTCTGTCTTGGCCAACTAAGCTGCAAGAACTCAAGCCAGGAGGACAGAGGGTGGTAGATGTTGATAGGATGGAATGCATCCATTTTGGTCTGAGGGAATGCTTCTGAAAGGCCTCATCTTAGTTTTCACTTGGCCATTTGAGGCAAAATGAGTCTCATGGCAAAATGGGTTAACTAAGTCCTGTGAGAAAAGTGCACCACCTCTGCAGAGTGTTTAGAACTAAGTACTTAGCCGTGTCCCCGGTTACAGACAATTCTGAGTGACATGATGTTGAAGCTGTTCAAGAATCTCCTCACCCCAATTTATCTAAGTTAAAACTTGATGGGTAAACTTGGGTAGTAAGAGTTTCTTCTTGTCAAAATGTTGCTAAGGAAAACTTGAGTTTTTACAAAGATAGGAAAAGCTTGCTTTTGCTAAGTCAAACTCCACCTGGCCAAATAGCATATAAGTGTAGGTGCCATTGAGTCCACCAAAGTGACATCTTGCTAATACATTCAAAGTATTGACCCTCCGTGGCTGCAACGTATCATGTTGCAGGTGGCTACTATAAAGATTGAAGATTGCTGCGCTTCGGTCACGAGTCTTCGTCCAACACGTCTGCCTGCGGAGCTATGAAGAAAAGAAGACTTGTAGTTTCATTTACTTAGTCATTTCTAGAGTTATAATAAGTTTGTGGCATTGTGCTTTTCGAGTTGTAAAAGAACTATGTTATTTGTGGATCAAGCGTTGTAATAAAGACCTTTGTATTCTTGATATTTCATCTTGTAACTGTGTGTGCTAGCAGTTGATCCAGGACTAGCACAAACAAAGCACAGGTACACTACAAAAGCTCAAGAACGTCCCCCGCGGATAGGATGCATCCGCAAAGAGCTGTCCCAGATTGCCGCCAGGGATTTGCCAGTCCCAGTAGGAGTTGTTGTTGAGAAGTTGTCCCGTCCATCAGCCGTCCTAGAAGATGAAGAGCATGGACTCCCGCCAGCACCTGAGCAGGAGGTTCCATCAGCCATGTAGCAGCAATGAAGCACGACAAGCCCGACAAGCGAGCGGTGCACCTTACCCGTTCCAGCTTGCCAGACCTACTGAGAAGTAACGCCGCCTCGAGCGAAGACGGGCACTGTGAGCCCGAAAGGGTGGCAGCACCGAAACCACCGGTGACACCTCTATAGAGCAGGGGAAGGACTGCATTAACCATGGGGCTTAATTATAGATTCTCTCAGATAGCTGCTATGGCGGCACCAAGCCCTTCGCAAGAAGAGTCTTCGGCATCATCACCTTCCTTGAGAGGGTTTGCAGCCGGGTGAATGTGCGATTTGTCTGCTATTTGTAAAGGTTCTCGCAGCCAACACGGTGGGCGTGGCCGACCCGGGAGTTCTAATGGGGAAACCTTGTTTGACGGTGCCCTAAGCCCCGGAAAGCATAGGATCTCTCCCCTGAAAGTGGGATGGTTAGCGTAGAGTGTTGCATGTCCTCCGGCAGGGCAATGCCAGACCAGGAAGACCAGGGTTGATAACCAGTGAGGGGCTCGTGGAACATCGGGTTCATCCTAACCTACAATCCTAAAAGTGCCCACTCGCGCACGGCCTTAGACTAAAGCACGGCTGCGGATGCGCACGCAGAAATGAACATCGACCAGCGTGGTTGTGGGGACACCCACTTGTAAACCGCTGCCCAAAAGATGAGGGGATGCGAGAGTAGCTTGGCCCCCTGCATTTGTAATCTGGAGGACAGATGTTCATGTCACTCTGCCAGAATCAACGAAGCTAGAGTTGGGGCAAGTTTGGGCCTTGTTGAGGTGCCATCTTGACACACAGCCTTAAGGCTACTTGATATCCTTATCTTGACCTTGAGCAGGAGAACCGACTCTAAATCAGTGCACACATTTGGGGAAGCAGCGGCGTGTGTAGCTCTTGATTATGCCTCCCGTATTGACGAAAGCACTGCTCCTGGTCGAGGTCTGAATATCTCCAAGTCTGGGGAAGATCGGCTTGATCGGACTACTAATGGTGTTTTGAGAAAGATTTTACAAAAGCCCCTTTCAAAAGAAAAGATTTTCGCAAAACCTCTTTGAAAAGATTTGCAAAAACCTATGATGCGGGAATTTCATGAAAATGGTCTTCGAAAAACCCGCTTTACAAAAAGGAGCTTTTCCAAAAATAGTTTTTCAAAAAAAATCCTCTTTGCAAAAGAAACCTTGCAGGAATCACAACAAGGACATGGTATGATCGGAGAATCAGCTGGAATTAATCTTCATCCTAACCTTCCTCCGGGAAGAGAAGGTATATAAGCGCGGGAAGGCAGATGAGTACCCATTGACACAACTTTTACCTACTGCAAGCATTGCATTGTATCGTGAGTCATTTTTTAGCATGAACACATTCAGGGTGCATACATGGCATACATATCAGCATAACATTCATGACATGATAGTATCATCAAAGTATTAAACACATATAACCATGCAAGCCTCTTTGAAGCAAATTGCAGGAACAAAAGTACATAAAAGAAAAGAGGTCGGGGGCTCAGGGCTCGGGCATGTGTCGACTGACCCGCTGTAGAAGCTGGGGGACTACCTCGGCCACTGTGGCCCAGGCAGTCTCTACAGCTGCCCTCCCGGTAGCATCGTCACCGAATCCCTCAAAGATCCGGGCGAACGAGAAGTTGGGAGCGAAACGGTGCACGCGCATAAGGATGAGGCTGCCAACTAAGCTGACAATGCACTCTCCTTTCATCCGTAGCACCTGCCTCAACCTCACCGGGAGAGAGCCGATCCGCCCTATGATGTCCGCAAACTAGAGAGCGATGCTTCCATCTGGTTCAGAAGGGATCAGTGGTGGCTCAAGGCCCAGCGCTTCCAGCACTAGCCTCACTTGGACTGCAAGGCCTCGGAAGGTGCAGATGGTTTCGGCCAACGCTGCTCTGGCATGAGCCAAAGCAACGGAGGTGGCTGTCTCGTTCTTGAGGGGCCTCTCTAGCTGCGTCGTGATGAGCGTGATGCTTGCATCTCGCTTAGCCGCGATTGCCGCACGCGACTTCGCTGCCGCAATAGCGACGCGCAGTTCGCCCTGTAGCGCAGCGTTCTGGATGTTTAGGCTCGCCTGATGCTGCAAAGTAGCATTGAGCTGTCGTTGAACACTGTCGACGCGGGCTATGACTCCCGACTCCAGATTGCACAGTGCCTCACGCAAATTGGTGTTGGTCGAGGCTAGCTCGTCCAGACGCCCTTCATACAACCGGGCCCTATCGTCCAGATCAAAGATCTGGGCTAGGAATTCGCTCTCCCGGTCCTAATGCTCCAGCTCCAGCTCAACCATTGTGGCACCAGGGTCCGCCACCTCGTGGCCAGGCTCCGCCCGGAAGACATGATGCGTACCCGAGCCTGGATGCACAGCGTCAAGCTCATGCAGTGGCATCCACGGACTGTCTTCCGTGGCATCCACGGTGCGAGAAGGTGCATGGCTAAGGGCTACCAGAGCGGTGGTTCTCGGGGCCATGGTAGCAACCTGGCCCGGGACTCCCTCTTGGCCGCTCTCCTTGGAGGCCCCATCGGCGTACTTTGTCGTCCCAATATCTGTTCGGCATGGGGATGAAGCGCATCACCATGCTCGGGTAGAGGTGGAAGGAGAGGCAGTCGAAGATGGCACCGCTAGCATCGAGGTGCGCCTCAAAGAAGACGCGGAAGACGGTCACCGAAGGGCGTACCCTAACAAACGCCTCACACATGTACTGGAAAATGGCTAGTGTGAGGAGGGTGTCGGTGTTATGGATACCGGGGTATCCCGGTCCACCTGCTCCTGGGCCACGTCATCGGCCCATCTTCAGAATCAACAACTCAAGCTGCGGAGAAGACCCTCACGAGGAGGCGCCTCGTGAGGAGAACGACGACATAAACGGCTAAGGACCAGAAGACCTCCTCACGAGCCCCCGCTGGTGAGGAGAGGAAGCACGCCCACGTCAGCTCAGCACGTTTGCGTGCAGAGCAAGAAGATAACGGGCAGAAGACCGTGTACCGCCCACGCTACCCCCGACAGGGAGGAGACCAACTTTCGCTGTGCCTGCCCAAAGCGGCACAGTGGTTGTTGGCCACCCCCCTAAAAATAGCGTGGACGGTGCAGGGCGCCAGAGGAGGACGTCAGCTTCCTCCACCCACTCCTGTGGACCGGCGCCACTACTCTACGAAGACCATGTCTACAGAAGAGTGTAGTCTACAGCTGTCCACCCTCCTTAGCCGTATGTGTGGCAACCCCTTCCCCAAGAAGATAAGGGGAAGGAGGACCTTGGCGCTATAAAGGAGGGGGAGGCCACCCCTTAGAGAGGGATCGGATCTTCATCTTCTTCAAGCTGCTAGCTGGGCACGCAGGTTCTTCAACCTCTGGCCAGCTAGAGCTTTGTAATCAAGACCTTGTACTCCTCGCGAGGTGTCGCGTTGTAATACAAGAAGGCAGGAAGTAGGGGTGTTACCTCACCACGAGGACCCTGAACCTGGGTAAAGCTCGGTCTCTCTCTCTGTAGTGCGTTGCGCGTTCGACACTCGAGGCTTCTGTCACCGTGTTTCGTTGCGATCCAAGATCTCACACGTTCAGCCCCCTGCGTTCGAATCCTTGGGTCCGTCGCGTGGTACCCCGTGTTCTTGCGACACGAAATCCATCGACATTTGGCGTGCCAGGTAGGGGGCTGTGGTGTGTTTCCTTCAAGATCTGCTTCGACATGGGTGACGATCGTCATCACCGTCTCCGCCTTCGTGCTGTCTACGCAAGTCGTCGCCGAGAACGTCTCCAAGTCCTCGATGGTCTGGAGGCCATTGGAGAGGGTGAGCCAGAGGTCGGCGACCTCGGCTTTGGGGGCTTCGCGGCGCTCGCCGGGCCACTTCGCCGCGCAACATGGCCGCCTCGCTTCAGACCGGATGTTGGCGTGCGTTACGACGGGTCTTCCGATCCCGTGGAGTTCCTGCAGCACTACGCGGCTAGTGTTCGGGCGGCTGGAGGCGATGGGCGTGTCATGGCCAATTGGTTCATGATGGCGACAAAGGGAGAGCCTCGCCGGTGGCTCTATGGGTTACCGCCAAGATCCATCTCATCCTGGAGAGACCTCTGCGAGCGCTTCCTCGACAGATACGCACCCCTGGGACCTGAGCCAGAGGACGCGTAGGCCTGCGCCGTCCTCGATGGCCCCGTCCCCTGGTGCCTGAAGATTGGGCAGGGGGGCTTGAGGAGCTCACCCCCTTGCCTCCGCCTGAGGAAACGGAGCTTGTCATCTACATAAGGAGCAAAGTATAACGGCAAGCCTCACTCGCCATTAATCCTTTCTAATCTGTGGAAACTGCCTGGAATCGTGAGTTTTGGCTCCACCAGCCTCGCAATTTCAGCTAAATGCGGCTTAACGCGAAAGTGAGTTTTCGCTCGGCTGCCTTTCGAGAAAGAGCCGGAGCACGGTGTCCGCGCTGGGGCCTTCGCCCGGAAAACAGCAGGCCCGCAAAACCCAGAACGGATCGAGCTCTGACTAGGGAAGGGACCCGCTACAGTCACCTCATACGATCCATGGTGCTCTCTCCTCTCGAGCGACACTCGAATGAAGGCGCATGAGCGCGCGAGAGTCGCACAATTCGTGTAGATTTCTCCAAGTCTTCTGCTGTCCTTGTCTGCGGCCTTGTGCTTCTTCTCCTGGAATCGCCTTTGTTGTGTTTGGACGCCTGGGGGGCTGCAAGGAGATAGTCTTGTATGCCATCACAGTCACCTCTAGAGCGCCAGTGCCCGCTAGCCTTGCACCACGAGCTGCATACTAAGCGTCAGGCTGCTGTCCCGCTCGGAGGCTGGCCCCTAAATGGCGTAGAGCATTTCCCAGACAAAGACGAAGCAAGGAAAAATGTGCAAGGGTGCAAATAAGGACAATTTGGCGCATGACGCCTTAAGTGCGATTAAAACTTAAACTGGCCCAGTAGGGCAATGTCTGACGGCTGCCAAGTGTCCAGCTAACTTAATTCCTCTGGAGGAGGTCTAGGAGGAGCTTACTGGGCGACCGCTGCGTCGCCCTCGCCATCGCCGGTGCTTTGGCTGGAGCCTGAGGACGCGTCTCCGCTGGACTCTGACGACCCGCCGTCTTCCTCCTCAGCTTCCTCGTTGCCGGACTCCCCGGAGCCAGAGGTGTCGCCGCCGGAGGAGTCCTCCGGTGCAGGCGCTCCGGGGCGGGCATAGATGGCCTGCAACCGTCGCAGGGCTATGTCCCGGCGCGCCGCCCTGGACACCGCTACGCGATCAGGAGTTCCTGGCGGAGGAGGCGGCGGCCTCTGCAGCACTTCTTCCAGGTTGAGGTCGGGGTGAAGGCGTTGGAGGTTGGTGAAGATTCGCGTCCCCGCGAGCCCCAGCAGCTCTCGGCACTCGGCGTCGATGAGCTCCAAGACCCTCGCCGACGCGCCGTCTAGCTCTTCAGCCAGCTGGCTGAAGAAGAGCAAGATCGACCCGTCGTCCTCAGGGACGGTGGGCAGTGTCAGCCCGTGGATGCCCAGGCGGTGCGCCGCCGCCATGACGCGGGCCGAGAACCCGCGGAACATCTGCACCCGCTGCCTTCGCAGCACGCGAGCCTCCTCTTCAGAGTCCCTAGCCTCCTGGAGCTCCCTGGAGGTCTCCACGCCCTGCAGGGCCGACGCCACGTTCTCCTCTTCGAGCCTCTGCACATCGCGCCGGAGCGAGGCGACGGTGGCATCCGCTTCAGCAAGGGCGCGCTCGGCACCCCGGCGCGCCTCGTGCGCCCCCCTCAGCTCGGTCTCCAGGTCGCGGACCTGGCGCTCCAGGGTCTCACGCTTCTGCTTGTACATCGCCAGGGCGTCGTCGGTCTTGGAGCGGAAGTCCGCGCGGCATGCCTCGATGAACTCGGAGCGCCTCCGCTCGAACTCCTGCTCCATGCTGACCCGTCGCTGGTTCAGCATGTGGTCCATCTTCGCCTGAAGGGAGGCCTCGCGCTGGTTCAGCGCTTCTTGGCGCCGGATCAGCTCGTCGTTGGACCGGCTGGCCATTGCCTCCCGGCTCTCGAGGTCCTCTCGCTCCCTGTTGAGCCGATCCTTGAGGGCATGGAGCTGCTCCTCTCGGAGGCAAAGTCCCCGCTCGAGTTCGCGAGCCTCCGCTTCTCGGACAGTGAGCCCAGCCTCTTGCCGGCTCAGGCTCTCCGCCCGGGAATCAGCGCTCTCCTCGCGAGCATGGAGGAGGGCCTCCCGGTCTTCGACCTCGTCCAGCCTCTGCTGGGCATTGGCGAGAAGGCCATCGGCATTGGTCTTGGCTTCGTCCAGGAGGTGCTGGGCTGCCCGCTTAGCCTCCTCCCCAGCCAAGGCGGGGTTGGGAGGCCCGATGGTGGGGGGAATCTTCTGGCGCGCCTCGGAGACGATCTTCATCGCCTCTTGGTGCGCCCTGGCCAGGACTCCCCTCGCCGACTCCCTGGCGTTCGCCAGAGCTTCTTCGGCCTCCTCGGCTGCGCTGGCGCGGATCTCCTCCGCCTCCTTCCTCGCCTGCTCGCGGCGCTCGGCGGCACGCTGGTCAAGGAGACGACATCTCTCCGTGGCTTGGTGCAGGAGGGCCCAGCCCTCGTTGATGTGCGCCTCCTCGGCAGTGTGCGCCCTGATGACCTCGTCGCGGAGGGCGCCGGTCACGGTCGCGAGCACCTTTGTCCATGGGTCGGTGGCGTGGGGCTCGGCGGCGATCCTCGCAGGTCTCCCCAGTATCTCCGGCAGGGGAGGCGATGTGGCCCTGGAGGGCCCCGGCTCGGTGGAGGTCGTCCCCCTCGCGCCGCTGGGCTCGGGGGCTGTCCCTGAGCTGGGCGGTGCAGCCGTTCTTGCCGGAGGAGCCTCCGGGGTAGTGGTGGTGCTGGCTACAGAGGGGGCAGCTGGAGCTGCCCCCATCGTCTCTGGTGTGCCCCCTGCGCTAGGGGGCTCGGCCGCGCTGGGAGCCGTGGTGGCTCCCGAGGCGGGCTGCGCGTCCGTGGACACGCGGTCCTCTTCTTCTCCGGCGGCGCACGGCGGCGTCGCCGATGTGGCTGTGGCGGCCGGATCAAGGCCCGGCGTGGCCTAACCGGTCTTCCTCTTCTTCCTCCTCTTCTTCTCTTCCTTCTTCTCCTCGGCATCTCTGGAGATGGGAAGGAGAAATGAGGTTAGGGGAAAGGTAAGTCAAAGGTAAAGGTCTTTGTGTAGGAACACTCACGAGGCGTCCCGCTCCACACATCCTCTTTTGCTCGGGAGGGAGGAAGGGGGTGGCGGGGGCGCGGAGGACTCGCCCGCCGGTTTCTTCCCTTGGGAGGCCCCGGCCTCAGGTCGCCGGCTGGCGCGCTCATCGTTGGACTTAGAGCGGCGCTCCGCCTCCAGACGAGCTCGGCGCTCCTCCTCCTCCAGGCCTCACGAGGAGGACGCGCCGGCGTCTCCTCCGGTGGGCTGGTCCGGCAGGGAGGAGTCGTCGGAGGAGGAATCTGAGAGCACCACATTGCCCCTAGGATGCCTCCGGCGGACCAGCTGATCGCCGGACTCTGCATCATCGTCGTCGTCATCTCCAGAGGCCGTGGGCCCCGTTCCCCTTGCTGCCGAGTCCTGCTCTGAGCTGGCCGCAGGTGCGCTCGGGAGGGGACCAGGCACGACGCCGTCAGCAAGGAACGGGCCCCATGCGTTGAACTTCAAGATCCCCACCGTAACGCGGCCGGTCTCCCGAGCGCCCAGATTGTAGATCGGCAAGGCATTGCGTGGAATGGCGGGGATGGTGACTGAAGAGAAGAAGGCTCTTATTACCTCCTCCCGAGCGTCGGCGTTGAGCTCGCTGACGTGCAGCCTAAGGTCGTCCCCGGCCCTGTGCCTCCAGATCTCCCGGCGGTGGTCCTGCAGGGGGGCGATGCGTCGGGTGACGAACTCCACCCCGACCATGGTCCCCGTGACGCCGGCCTCCGGGAGATCTCGGATTCGCGGGCGGAGCGTCCTCAGTGCTCCTTCAGGAAGGGCCTCGCTGGCCCAGGTGGGGAGCTTGACGGGAGGGATCCCGGTGACGAGGAAGAGCTCTGATTCTTCGAGGATGTCGACGAAGAACCCGCGGCTCCGAAAATCTTCAACTTTCTTCATCCACTTCAAGTCGATGAAGTCGCCCTCCGTTCCGGCGGTGGCAATGAAGGAGACGCATCCAGAACTCTGGTTCAGCCCAGAGGACCGGAGGGAGAAGAGGTGGCGGAAGTACGCCACCGACGGCTTGATGCCGATCCAGACCTCGTAGGCATAGGTGAAGACCGCCAGCAAGGTGACGGACTTGGGATGCAGGTGAATAGCCTGGATCCCGTAAGTCTCCAAGATCGCCAGGAAGAAGGGGGAGAACGGCGGCAGTAAGCCGGCGAAGATGGAGAAGAGGAAGAAAGGCTGCGCCGTTGGGGGCAGAGTGTCCCGCGGCGCGCGGCCGTGCCAGATGCGGGTGGCACTCCACTCATTGTTCCTGCTCCCGACCATCTCTCGGACGGTCTGGAGCTCGCGGCTGCTCTTGATTCGAGAGTCGAGCAGGGGCGCCGCCGGCCGCGGCGCAGCAGCGGAAGGCCTCGCCGCTCCTACAGCCCGGCGCGGTGCCGTGGATCTGGGCAGGGGCGAGGTGCGGCGAGAAGATTGGAGGCTAGAGAGATTTGGATGAGCAAGATCTTCGGGAAGGAGGCGGCGATGTGCTGTGGGAAAGAGGAAGGAGCCTTCGCTGCCAAGCTTTTAAGGGGGGAGGCCAGGACGCGGTTTCCGAAGCGTCGGCCGTGATGCGACGGTTCGAAAAACACCCGTTACCCCACCCACTTCGCACGATCTCCACGCCGCCGCCTCGCTTCGTCAACTGCAAGGGCGCCACGTGCCCACGACCTCCGCTCTTCACATGGTCCTCTGACCGCGCGGTTGACGCGTGCCGTTGGAGGGTCCAGCAGCTTCTGGGGCTCCCGGCCCTTCGCTCCCTCAAGAGGGCGCGTTCGTGGGCCGGGCTCCCGGGGGCTACTGTCGGTGTTATGGATACCGGGGTATCCCGGTCCACCTGCTCCTGGGCCACGTCATCGGCCCATCTTCAGAATCAACAACTCAAGCTGCGGAGAAGACCCTCACGAGGAGGCGCCTCGTGAGGAGAACGACGACATAAACGGCTAAGGACCAGAAGACCTCCTCACTAGCCCCCGCTGGTGAGGAGAGGAAGCACGCCCACGTCAGCTCAGCACGTTTGCGTGCAGAGCAAGAAGATAACGGGTAGAAGACCGCGTACCGCCCACGCTACCCCCGACAGGGAGGAGACCAACTTTCGCTGTGCCTGCCCAAAGCGGCATAGTGGTTGTTGGCCACCCCCCTAAAAATAGCGTGGACGGTGCAGGGCGCCAGAGGAGGACGTCAGCTTCCTCCACCCACTCCTGTGGACCGGCGCCACTACTCTACGAAGACCATGTCTACAGAAGAGTGTAGTCTACAGCTGTCCACCCTCCTTGGCCGTATGTGTGGCAACCCCTTCCCCAAGAAGATAAGGGGAAGGAGGACCTTGGCGCTATAAAGGAGGGGGAGGCCACCCCTTAGAGAGGGATCGGATCTTCATCTTCTTCAAGCTGCTAGCTGGGCACGCAGGTTCTTCAACCTCTGGCCAGCTAGAGCTTTGTAATCAAGACCTTGTACTCCTCGCGAGGTGTCGCGTTGTAATACAAGAAGGCAGGAAGTAGGGGTGTTACCTCACCACGAGGGCCCTGAACATGGGTAAAGCTCGGTCTCTCTCTCTGCAGCGCGTTGCGTGTTCGACACTCGAGGCTTGCGTCACCGTGTTTCGTTATGATCCAAGATCTCACACGTTCAGCCCCCTGCGTTCGAATCCTTGGGTCCGTCGCGTGGTACCCCGTGTTCTTGCGACACGAAATCCATCGACAGAGGGCGTTGGGGTGGAGGTGCACCCACGCCGTAGGTGGACAGCATGACATGGAGGAAAAGCAACATTGGCGGCACCATCCCCGCCACTAGGAAGCAGAAGAAGATCCTTGCGTCCCTCACCCCACGACCAACAGCTTCGCTGGAATGGGCCAGGACGGTCGGACCCCGCTCGTTCGACTCGTCCGCCACATATCTAGCCAGTTGTTCAAGCCCCTATCCTTTGCCATGGGGTTCGAAAGGAAGGAAAGGGTCTCGAGGTCGGGAGCCCTGCGCAATCCCCTTTTTGGACCTAGACGTATTGGGAGCCATGCAGTAGCGAGGGGCGAGGAGCAAGAGATTGCCAAAGGAGTGCAGCGGAGAAGGAAGTTAGTGGGGAGTGGAACAAATCTTTGAAGCGTGTTCAATTGATTCATTATCCCTGAATCTCGAAAGGAGAATTGAGGATTGGAATGAGCGTATACCAAGAATTCTTGGGGTCCCCTGGGGATTCTTGATTGGAGCTGAGCTAACCATAGCCCAAAGTCGTATTTCTTTAGTTAATAAAATCCAAAAAGTTTATCGATCCCAAGGGGCGTTGGCACCGAAAGGACTAAGGATGCCGCCCAAAACCCTTTATAAGGCATGGGCGTAGGCCCACCATCTATTTCACTCCTGCATTAACCCCTTGCTCCATACCCACGCATGACCCGCGTGGCAACAGCCCCACTACGTCAAATGTTTTTTGCCTCGCGCGAGAATCAAGGCGTCGTGGGAGAGCGCTGGAGGCAATGCACGACCCTCCGGGTCTGCGGAGTACTCAAGTGCCTCTATTATGGCGTCGTGCCAGGCCTGGCAACATGACAGGTCACGTCAAGTGTGACCGGTTGTGTCCCAGGGCCTACGCTCCACTGTTTGGCTGTACCTAGGCAACAGGTGGCAGCGTTGTTGGGGCACGACCAGGGGCTAATGTTGGTGCTCTGGACCAGGGGGTCCTAGCACTTGTCGCTTAGCCCGCTCCGCGATGGCAAAGGATAAGAATTCGTCGAGCGGCGGCTGGACCGTGGCATTGCTAGAAGGTCGGCCACCACTTCCCAGCGGCGAAGAGCCATCTGCAATCCCCACTTGCGGGAAGAAGATGAAGGCAGCCGCTGTCTGGGCTACATATAGCCAGGGCCATGGCACTCATCACCCACAGGAGGTGGAAGAAAACCAGCTGAGAGGAGCACAAGGCTAGAGACACCAAAGGCATGGTGAAGGCAAGGGCTGCTCCTGCGACAGAGCTTGAAGATGCTGTGAGAGCTCCTTGACCGACATCTTTGGAAGCTCTGCCATGGCGGCATCCCTTTGCCCTTAACCATCTCCTGGAAGTAGTCCAGGAGCGATGCCTGCGGTAGGTTCCCTGGGAAGCTCTGCTAACAGCAGGCAGTCCGACAAAGGTGTTTCTGGGCACCAGGCAAGGCCCTTCCCCTTGCTGGGAAGGAGGAGATGAAGGCCTCTCCCCCATTCGCAGGGAGGGAAGCTTACGAGAGAAGGAATCTCCCCTAGCCGGGAGAAAGTGGTGTACGAGAGAAGGCTCGGGACCTGTCCCGAAAGACAAGACTTCCAGGTGCGTGGCAAGCGGATCCTGCCAGGATCTCTGTGTCACCCCTCAGGAACACACATGGAGGACGCGCGGTGGAAGTCCTCTATGGCAGACTTCCAGAGGGCATCATTACCACACCATGCGCGGTAATGATGGACATGACCGGCTGGTCAAGTCCCATCGGTGCAGCGCGCCAGACAGAGCGAGAGATAGCTCAAGGCCTAGCGCTACAGGGCTATGCCACCGCTTAGAGTCGCGTGACATCTGTTGCATATGCAATCCGGCCACTGTGGTATCCCCTTGAGTATAAAGGAGGGCCAGGCCACGGTGAGAAGGGCAAGCAGGCGGAGAGGGGAGGCAGAGCAGTAGAACACCAACAGAGCTCAAGAAAAGGGCAAGAGAGTTGTAGTGAGGCTAACTCAGGCCTCTAAGAGAAGAGGGTAAAGACCTACAAGATCTACATCTTGTAAGCTCTGGAGAGAGGACTGGGAAGGATCAACTCCCAGATCAGTCGAGTTATCTCCTTCTCATCCAGGGAGATAGGGTAGTGTAGGTGTAGTTAGTCCTCCATGGTGGTTGGATGCCCTCAGGCACAACCTCTAACCCCTTTGTACACCCGCCATCGACATCTTTGTCAATAAGCTCAGACATGCTGGATGTAGGGTTTTACGTGAGATCCTGATATGTCTCAAATGTATCTATAATTTTTGATGCTCCATGCTTGTTTATGCACCATTTGCTTTGTTTTTTGTTACACTTCGTGGCATTTTTATGCATTTTCCGGAACTAACCTATTAACGAGATGCAACAGTGTCAGTTCCCTGTTTTCTGCTATTTTTGTGTTTCACAAAAGCTACACAGGAAATATTCTCAAAATTGGATGAAACAAAAGCCGAAGTTCCTATTTTTCCCGACACGAGACGGAGTCCAAAGCAGAGACGGGGGGGAGCCAGGGGCCAGCCACACCATAGGGTGGCGCGGGCCAGCCCCAGCCGCACCACCAGGTGGTAGGGCCACCTGGCCCACCTCCTGATGCCGCCCTTCCGTCTATATATTCTCCTCAGCGAGAAAACCCTAAGGACCCGATCAATTTTCCACAAAACATACTGCAAGCCGTCGGTGTCGTCGACACGAGATCGGGAGGGTCCAGAAGCTCTTCTTGGCACCCTACCGGAGAGGGGAATCACCACCGGAGGCCTTCTTCATCACCATGCCTGCCTCAGGAGTGATGTGTGAGTAGTCTACCTTGGACTACGGGTCCATAGCAGTAGCTAGATGGTTGTCTTCTCCTCCATGTGCTTCATGTTTAGATCTTGTGAGCTGCCTATCATGATCAAGATCATCATTGTGCAATTCTACATGTTGTGTTTGTTGGGATCCGTTGGATATTGAGTACTTTGTTAAGTTGATTTATTGATTTATCATCTCTATGTTGTTTATGATCTTGCATGCTCCCCGTTGCTAGTATATATCTTGGCCGAGTAGATGCTAGTGACTCCAAGAGGGAGTATTTATGCTCGATGGTGGGTTCATGCCTCTAGTAATCTGGGGGAGTGACAGAAACCTCTAAGGTTGTAGATGTGCTGTTTCTACTAGGGAGAAAACAACAATCTTATGTTCAAGGAAATTTATATTATTTACATTACACACTTTGCTTAAGGTGATAATCTGTTGCTTGCAACTTAATACCGAACGGTTGCTCGGATGACATCCGACAGGTGGATTATTAGTCATAGATTTAGTTGGATTACGGTCTATGTATTATGTTGTAATTCCCAAGTGAATCTCATAGTGATCCTCATAACATTTGTATGCTTTCTTTATTCTATCAATTGCCCAACTGTAATTTGTTTACCCAACATGTTATTTATCTTATGGAGAAACACCTCTAGTGAACTGTGGACCCCGGTCCATTCTTTTACATTCTTATTACCGTTTACCAACCTCACTGTAAGTTGGGGCAAAGTAATTTGGTTGTGTTGTGTGCAGGTTCCACATTGCTGCTGGTGCAAAGCTACGACCCAGATAAGGCGCCATATATAAATTGTCTGGAGCTGTCGCCAAGCCAGCGAGCATCAACCTTCGAAAGGTAGTTCTTTCTCCTACTGGTTCGATAAACCTTAGTTTCATACTGAGGGAAGACTTGCTGCTATGCTCATCATACCTTCCTCTTGGGGTTCCCAACTGGGCGGTCAACTACACGCCATCAGATCCCATCCCGCGGCCTGAACTAGGGTAAATCGATGTGTGCTCTGTGCTTGCTTTGTGGAGGAGACAAAGGCGTCTCACCCGCGCACTTACCAAACAATCTAGGGGGTGTATCCCCCAGTGTCTGTGCACGCACCCATGACATGGGTCCCCTAGCATTAGCAACAAGAGATTTAGGTACTCAAATTAAGTACCATCTATAAGCATAACCATCATGAGTACCAACATATTTAGCAAATACATGTGGGGACCCTGGCTTACCACCCGGGATTCCCGTTATGCATACAATTCACGATCCCAGGAGACCGTCGTGAATCCACATAACAGAGTTGGCATTTCAGATTACATCATCCATTACATAGCGAGTATTAAAGTCTTACATAAGCCGCTTGGCTGAATATAAATGCCACGCAGGGTAAGTTCAACTGACACACTTATTCATGAAGTAGCAGCGGATACATGCAGCATAGTTGACCCAAGTCAGGCCTACTACCCTACAGGCGACTGACCGGGAAATGATTCCTAATTCGCACCGGCGTCGTCGTACTCCTCATCGTCCTCCTCATAGCCATCGCCAAAGTCTGGCCAAGTTAATAGCCAGGGACAAAGCCGTGAGTACATTTTGGAATTGTACTCGCAAACCATCTAAGAGAGAAACATTTGCATGCTATATGGATGTAGCAAGGGATGGCTTGGTTTTAATGAAACTCTATAATAGCAAGTTTTCTCGTGTTGACATAGCATGTCTTACGACATTTCTATATCCTTATTAAAGAAGACTATTATAAAATAATTATAGGAAAAGCTCTAGGAAAGGGGGAAACTCCTTTGTAAGATAAGATCGGTGGTCAATCAGACATGACCACCCCAATTCGTCGGCAGTACCCTCCAAGTACTCCACTCCACATCCGTGCCACGGCCGTACCCTCCAAGTACTCCGTCTGGCACAAACTCCATTTTTCTTGAAAACCATTTATAAAACCAAAACTTGACATTGGGCAATGTAGTGATCTTTACAACCATCCATGACCGAGGACTCGGCTATTCGAATAGTTTTACACTCTGCAGAGGTTGTACACTTTACCCACACCATCCGATAAATCCGCCGGGATACCACCACGAACCGTCATACACAAGTATGCGGGGTTCTGATAATCGATCAGAGCCTTCCATCTATCCACCTTAGTACGAGTCCCTACCCTTTGGAGTCTACCTCCCTGGCACACCCCGGCAGTACCTCCTTCAGAGAGTAACTCCGGTGCCACGGCAGGAGAACCCAAGTGTCCTTCGGCCGGTTCAATCCTGAAGGATCCCGATTTACTATTGCCCACAAACTGGCGGCAACCCGGATTCCGGGGTCCTACAGACCCTTATATAGTTGTGAGGCTCCCCGCACTAAGGCAGATAAACTTTGGACTAAGCCCCGTCCCATACCGGGGTAATGTGGTTGCATGGGTTAATTGCTCCGAGCAACTACAAAGAAACACCAATGCCTTTTCTAAAACCAATCCTTTAGAAAACATTTCAGTGGAGTAGATACTACTCCAAGGTTTTCAAAACCATTTTCGAAACTTTTCCGAGAGTTTTCCCATCCTAGAGTTTTTGGCTCCACTAAGAGTTTTCCAAAGACCATGATGCTAACCATCAAGTCTCTAATATAGGGGTGTTGAGTTAGGTGTCAAGGGTGTCATCTTGTTAGATGATATCAAGTCAACTTGTGGAGCTAAGTCGTCAACTATTGCTATATATGAAATAATAGCAATATAGAAAATAATGCATATTAAGAAAACAAGAGTAGAACAATGCATAGTGACTTAGTAGGATTCAGATATGCAATAAGTAGATGGCTTGCCTTGGTTGGCTTGTCCCTGATCTCCTTCTTCTTGGTACTCAAACACCTCCCCTTCCTCCGCACAATCGTCGTTCGATTCTCTCGCCGGAAAAACAACAACACACACACAATAAGGATTCATGCATACATGGATCACACCCACGACATGCATCACACAACTCAAGCATTGAGTATCAGAAGCAAACATGTTCAGATATCTGAACCAATATCTAATTTACAAAAGAATAAACTACCATAATAATAACAAGCAATTTCTATTAGCATAGTAACCCTAATCACAAACAAACAACTTGCAGGTATCATGGTTAATCAAAACAAACGATGGCGACGTCGGCCTTGGCTAGTCCTGGAAACAAATGATGCGGGTGAGTCTAGGGATAGGGAGAGGATTTCAACCGAGCAGAGAAAAGACAGGGAGGACGCCATGATGAGCAACCTCCTCCTTCTACTGCCCGGTGGCCGTCGGTGATGGCGAGGTCCCCTCAACAGGAGAAGACCGGGGATCGGCCTCCCGATCTCTGCAGTGGTGAGAGGAGTGGGAGAGGGGGCAAATGAGCGACAAGAGAGGGTTCTAGAGGTGGCCTCGGGTTTTATATCGCCGGATGGGCATGGTCTAGGGTGCACCAGCGATGGATGCCATTGGGCGTCGCGGGCGGTTCTTCGGGGCGGCGTCGTGCACTGAGTGCAGGGAACGAGAGAAGAGCGTCGGTGGCGGGTCGGTTTGGACGCAGCTGGGTCGGGTTCAGAGAGTGAGTGGGGAAAAGGATGCGTGGCGCGGGCGTTTCAGTGCATGGCGATGCAGGGCGAGGGTGCCATGGTGTCGGGGGATCAGTGCCGTTCTGGTGTGTGTGCAGTGCGGGGCTGGGGGGTGGGTGCGTGCACGGGAACGGAAGCACGCTCTGGGCATGCTGGGCGGCTCGAGGGCGTCCGGTTGGCATGGTCAGGGCGTGGTGCATGGTAGGTCTGAGGCAGGGGCGGCTCAGGGAATTGGTCACGGGGGTCAGCACGAGGCTGGTGGCGAGGTGACGGGTCTGGAGGTGGTCGGTGCTGGTCCAGCTCGCATCGGTGTCCACTGCAGGCATGGCGATGACCCAGGGTGAGCGAGGGGTAGCGGCTTGGTCTCTGCAGCGTGGGGTCGAGATAGGGGGCCAGCAGGACGGCGTCCATCCATTGGGGGTCGGCGGCGGCGTTGGTGGTCGAAGCAGAAGAGAGGGAAGAGAGTTCTAGCAGGGTTTGGCCTCGGGCTCCCCTCCTTCCCTTCGATCCAACCAGATATGACAAGGTCGATCTCTGGCAAGATTTCCTTGCTGGGCTTTGCAAAGATTTGCTGGTGAAACCCCTTTGGTCGGTTTGAAAAGAAATAAGAAGAGAGAGAGAAGAATAGCTAAGCTAGGGCATGCACTAGCCGAATTCAAATTTTAATTTGAATTCAGTCACACTCGATTTGAAAGTCTATCAAAACAGTCTCCAGAGGTTTTAAACATGGTTAAGAGATCATAGCCAAAGTTTGAAGAATTTTGATCTTGATATGCTAGGGTTTTAGAGAAGTCTGTAATTTCGGATAAAGGAGCAAAAATAAAAGGAAAAGAAAAGAATAGAGAGGTGATCAAACAAAGGATTCATGCTAGGGCTTTTGGTGCACACAAGCATAAGCTAGGGTCAAAATTTGATGCATAAAATCGTATCACTCTTTCTAGTTCATAAAGCACATGTGTTGAAAAAGAAAGTTCATGGCATATATTCACACACACACATTCACATGAAATCATACACAAACACACATGAAATCATGGATGATAGCACACAAGCACATTGCTTAGCAAAAGTTTTTGATTCACCCAAAATAAAGTACTTAAACAAGGTTTTAATTTTGGTCAACAAAAGTGGGGTGTTACAATACATTTCCATTCGTGTCCTTACACAACACATAGGTTGGGTTGGTCTTTCACACAAAGCTATGGTTAGGATTGCCCCTATTGGCATTCTCACCCATAGCACCTTTCTTACCATTACCATTCTCCTTGTACCCTTCCTTCACAAAGTTGATATTCTTGGGAGGAATGGCATAGTTGTGGTTGATCCTTTGGTTGAACCCAAGATCTTGACCATGAGGCCTCACCTTTTGTTGAGGAAAAATCTCGTGAGTGGGTTTCCCAAGTTGAGGAGGTGTGTGGATCTCTTTCTCAAGTTGAGCTTTCAACTTGGCATTTTCCTCACTGAGGATTGCTTGATCTAGAAAAGATTTAGTTTCACAAGCAATATTCGCAACAGATATAGGCGCACTTGATGAACCTAGAACTTCTGAATAGCTTGAAGTTCCTCATATTTCTTGCTAAGTCTATTAAGCTCATCCTTGACTAGCTTGTTAGCCCTTTCAAGGTGCTCAAGATCCTTAGTAAGAGAGGCATGCGCAACTTCAAGATCCTTCTTGGAAGCATCAAGTTCTTGTGACATTAATAAGGTTTTACCAAGAGTATCCATGTCCTTAGTTCTATCCAGTTGATATGTTTCCATTTGTTGAGATGGAAGAAAACTAGTGTTCTTCTCCTCGTTTATCTCTTGTGCTAGGAGATTGAATCTCCATTTCCCATCTTCAACATGGGACCTCGCTTCATGGAGAGACTCATTGCATTGAGCAATGGTGACCATCAAATATTCAAAGTGGGCATGAGGATCACCACAAAGAGAACACATAGTCTTGTAAAGTATAACAATTATAGCATCTTCATCCATATCATCATTGATGGGACAAGAGGGTTGAGGAGTGGGAATCACCTTAGCTACCTTTGCCATAAGGCATTTGTGGGAAGAGTTCTTGGTGGAGTTCTTGTATTCCTTGGAGTATTCGTACTTGAATAGAGACCCGGGCTTGGCAATAGCCAAATCGGCCATTTTGACCATGTTCTCCTCTTCACTTTCCTCTTCATCGTCATCGGAGGTGTATTCAACACACACACGTGCCTTGACCTCCTTCAACTTTTTCTTGTTCCTCAAGTTGATAGGATTGGGTTTCAACATTGGCCTAACACCTTTTGCATACTTTGGCTTGTCTTGTCTCTTCTCATAGGGCAAGTTTCAGAGAAGTGCCCCGGATCATCGCAATTGTAGCAAGTTCTTCTTTTCTCTTTAGAGACAAAGTTTGCCTTCTTCATCGAGTGCTTTCCGTACTTCTTGGCGAAGAATGCTAGATTGGTATCTAGCTCACTTGTTGAAGTCATCTCTTCCTCTTCTTCTTGTTCTTCTTCAACTCTTCCTTCCTTGCTTGCATTGTGCACCTCTTGTTGAGCAGCCTTGGCCTTCAAAGCAAGCGACGAGTTCTTGTTCATAGCACAGACAATCTCCTTGGTTCTATTGGCCTTGGCAATCATGTCATCATCGGGCAACAAAGTATCCAACTAGCTCATCCATGGTCATCTTGCGGCAAGGCTCCAAGAAGGTGACATTGAAGGACAATTCCTTGTATTCGGTAGACACAATCTCAATGAACTTGTTCTTCAAGAAGTGATCATTCACTTGGAAACCATCATCAATGGTGTTTCCTCCAAGAAGGATGATCTTTTCCGAGAGGGCTTGGTCTTGAATGAGCACTTGTGACTGACTCCCCATCATGCATACAAAACAAGTTCATGTATTGTTTGGCGGCTTCATACTTGGTATTTTGCATTGCCGATGTGCCATTGAACTTGACCGAGAGCTTCTCCCAAAGGTCCTTGGCAAACTTGTAAAGAGCGGTGGAATGGAGTTGACACTCAATTTGCTCCTTGGGCGTCATGGACTTCTCATCAACCGGCGTGAAGCCGTTCTCGACAGTGCCCCAAAGTTCCAAGCGAACACACCTAAGATGAGAGCGCATACAAGACTTCTAATAGGAGTAGTTAAATTCATCAAGCATTTGAGGTGCACAAGATGAAGGGTTCATATGAGGCATAGGCATGTGTTGGATGGGATACTCATATGGCCTAGCATGAGAGGAAGATCCATCAGGCTTAGGAGGAGTTTCCACCTTAGCATTCTCCAAGTTCGACTTCCCCCTAGGGTAAGCACTTCAACCTCGGGATTGGCATTCTTCTTATTCATAGCCATGAGTTTAACTTCCAATTCAGTAAAACGTGCATTGAGTTCATCACGTTGCTTACTAAGCAACTCTGTGACCTCAACGGCCGTGCAGACATTGTCTTCATCCACCTCGCTAGGAGAGACCATCTTACTCTCAAGGCGTTTAAGCCTTTCCAAAGAGCCCTTGCTCTGATACCAATTGAAATGATTGATAGTCAAACCTAGAGGGGGTGAATAGAATTCTACAAATTTTACTTCTCTTTTTCACAAGTTTTAGGCTTTGTGGAGTATAGGATTGAGCCTAACAACTAGATGGACAACCTATATGATGCAATACAAGATGCTTCAAGCACGAAGGCTATCGCAAAGCTAAATACACAAGTAAAGGACAGATAGAAATAACTGAGTGACAAGGCTATAACTACCGAGGCCCGCTATCTTAGTACCCCTAGAGCCCGCTCGGGTAATAGTCCATGGAAATCAGGCCCAAGTATAGTCATAGTCAAAATACGAGATCATATTATAATTTGTATTGTAATTTGTATTGAACCCGACCGGTGCTTCGAGACCTGGCCACCTATATATAGGGGCCAGGAGAGGCTGGCAAGGGACAGATGGAGATTGAGCCAATTGTTTACTAGCTTATTCTCAACACGCACCAATTTTGCCTTGTTTGTCTGAATCTTTACCTTCGAGTTCATCTGATGCCCTCTTCCCTGATCCTAAGTCCTTTATCTAGGACATTTGCCAAGTTAACCCTCGTCAATTGGAACCGACTGTGGGGAGCTTGGGCGTTGGAATCATGAATTCGACGACTTTTTTGCTTCTATCCAACAGCAACTCAAAGATCGATGGAAACCAGATCACCTTTGGAGCCATAGATTTTCAACCTCATCCACCAACCCTAGCTCCAGTCTTTGCAAGCTTGGGTCAGGAGATGGATCTGACAATCGGAAGCCTCAACTTTTGCGTCGGGTTTCTGGGCTCAGTTTACCTTTCAGATCTGATAAATTCGGGTCCGTCGGCAGGAAAAACCACATCCACGGCAAGATCAGAAACTTCGGTTGGCTCTTCCAGCGAGGTAAACTCGTCGGTCAACTTCAAGCCAACAAAAAACATAAGAAGCATAGTTGAAGAACTCGACAAAATCATGGAAAACCTCGACTTAGGGGAATCATCAGGTTACTCAGAAAAGGGTTTCAGCAAAAACTTCGACAACAACCATCAACCAGTAGGGGACTTCATGATCTATTGCGATAGCACCTTAGACAAATCCACAGATATGTGGACAACAGGATTGGAACTTTATGAGGATGACCAGACAATCTTCTCGAGTTCCAACAGCAGAGTCAATCATCAGTATCAAGTGTTTGCCATCATAGGAGACAAATCAAAGGAATTCAACGACAACAACAATCCAGTACTAAATCCAGCAAACTTAACCAGAGGCGCAAACCGTATTGCAGAGGGAGACACCGCGGACTCCGTGGCAACCAGAGCAAAGGTACGACTAACAGGCAACGAGAGACAATCAAAGCAGCATTCGATGATAGCGCAACCATCCCAATAGATGCATGGAAAGAGGTACTCTTATCGTTATGCTTACATCGGCAATCGAAGCAGCTGGAAAGAGAAAAAGTGAAATAAGGAAAAGGCGAGAATCAGTGAGTGCAGCAGGTAAAGTTTTCCATGAAGCACACAGCAACGTGTCGCATACAAACAGCGGCAGGCATAATAGGCATGGTTCCCAAGTCGATAATCTCGAGCACTCAGACAGGAGGAACCTCTCGAGAAACCTTGATTCATCTTTCTTATCAGTCGATGAACGAGGCAACATCATGCCAAAAACACCCGAAGCAGCACTCATAGCAGTGCAAGCATACCTATACACCACGCAACCAACACCTGGAGACCCAAGAGAACATATGCATCAGGCAGCACTACAAGGTTGAGACTAGTGGGAAGCAAATTGAAAGGACACGGATGTCGCCTAGATGGGGGTGAATAGGCGATTTAAATTTTTTACGAGTGGCTTAACATATGCAGAATAAAACTAACGTTTAATTTGCCAAGCATACAAAACCTAAATAAACTAGGTTCACCTATGTGCACCAACAACTTATGCTAAAAAAGATAAGAAACTATGTGATAGCAAGATATATATAACTTCAAGCACAAAGGCTATCACAAAGTAAATTGCATAAGTAAATTAGCTCGGGTATAGAAATAACCGAGGAACGTGGAGACAATGATGTATCCCAAAGTTCACACCCTTGTGAATGCTAATCTCCGTTGGAGCGGTGTGGAGGCACAAGGCTCCCTAAACGCCACAGAGGCTCACCGTAATCTCCTCGAGCCTTCCCACCAAGATGGAATACCCGACCACTATGGGACACTTGAGGGTGGTCACCGAACCCATACAAGCTTGGGGCAATCTCCACAACTCAATTGGAGGCTCCCAAGAATATCCATTGAGGCACCACAAAGCTTGGGAAGATCTCCACAACTAAATTGGAGGTCCCCAAGAAACTGCCACCGAGGCACCAAAAAGCTTGGGAAGATCTCCACAACTTAATTGGAGGTCCCCAAGAAATTCACTAAGCCACTAAGCTGTCTAGGGTTCCATGAACCCAAGAGTAATAAGCTCAACAAACATTTCACCGCCGAATCTCTGAGGAGAACTCAAACCGGTGCAACCGATGCAATGGCAAGAGCACAAGTGCTCAAATCCTTCTCACTCAAATCCTACCAAAGAAACTAATGCTATGGAGAGATATGAGAGTAAGAACAAAGGAAGAAATCCACAAAGAACTCCAAGATCTAGATCCAATGGGTTCCCCTCACAAAGAGGAGAAAGTGATTGGTGGAAATATAGATCTAATGGGTTCCCTCAAAGATATGCAAGAATCATGGGAGGAATTGAGAGATGGGCAAGCTTTCCAAGGTCAACAATGGAGGAAGAGAGAGAGAGAAGGGAAAACGAGCTCACTCAAGCTTGAAGAAGGGGAGGGGTATTTATAGCCCTCCCGGGATTGTAGCCGTTGCTGATCTGCAGGGTCGGATATTCCGGTCCAAGTTTGGACCGGATAATCCGGCCCCCTCAAAATTCTACTAAGGACTTTGTGCGCGCCGTCCAGTTTTGTGGTGGATTATTCGGCCGGATATTTCCATTTTTGGCCGGATAATCTCCCCCCCCCCCGGATTATCTGGTCCAAGTTTGGCCAAGGTAATCCGGTCAGGAAGAGCAAGCAATACGAAAATAGCGATAACTTTTGCATCCGGACTCCGTTTTCGATGATCTTGGGCTTGTTGGAATCACCACAACAAGCTCTACAACTTCATCCATAAAAAATCATAGTCCAACAAAGGACGTTAAAATCAAATGAAGAAAGGTTTGACCTCTCTTCAAATATGATCCGGTAAAACCTCCAACACCAAAACCGCAATAAGTTTTACATAAGAAATCCGTTTTTGGTGATCTTGGGATTAACGTGAAGACAACCACAAGCTCTAAAACCTCACATAGAGAAAAACCAAATAAGGACTAAGAACGACGATGCCAAGTATGCAAAGGTCTGAGCTCTCTCCAAATGATACGATTAGGTTACTCACTCGAGAGCCCCTCTTGATAGTACGGCTATCGAACCTAAAACCCGGTCTCCCAAACACTATAAGACCGGTAAGAAAGAAACCCTATCAAGATCATACCCTTGCCTTGCGCATTCCACTTGAGCTAGATGGTGACGATCTTGATCTTCTCAAGTTGGACTACCTTTTTTGATTGCGCTTGCTCGGTGAAGTCTTGCGGATTGCTCCCCCATACTTCACTATGGGAGAGATACTAGTAGAAATATCTTCACATGTCCATTACCACCAAGTGGACACCGAGCTTCAAGCAAATACTATCTTCTAGATGCCTATCTTGATCTTGCGCTTCGACTTGATCAACATTGCACTTCATCTTCTTCCTTCATAATGATGATGTCTTGAAAATGCACATGAGAGCTCACTCCATCTTATTCCTCAAGACACACTCTATATAGGCTCAAATCCCTTATGACCAATCTTCGGATCACTCCTTCAATAACACCATGATCATCACATAATCTTCTTTGTTTTCATCTTCTTACAACCTTGAAACCAACATATGGCTCAAGCGTTGTCTACGTACAAGTCCTACAAATATAACTCGATGCAAACATTAGTCCATAGGGATTGTCATTAATTACCGAAACCACACATGGGGGAACATGCTCTTTCAATCTCCCCCATTTTGGTAACTGATGACAATCTCTTTGAGATGGTTTCTATAATGAATTTAAAGCACTAATATGGTTACACTAACATCAAATACTACAAAAGTATGTGATGTTAGTAGAAGCATCATATATAGAGCAAACTCCCCCACAATCTATGCACGTGTGAATGAACTTCAATTTCATTGCATATATTGCCAACCAATATTGTTGGTGGAGTTTCCACTATATACTCAACCATGCAAAGCATGCAAGGTAAATTCCTAAGAACAAAACCAAAGCATAAAGCCCAATTCCCTTCAAACCCTAAATAATTCTGCCCCGTTGGCATCCATTGCCAAAATGGGCAGAAAACTTAGAAGACCAATATAGCGAGAGTTCCTCCAAAACGGTGTGCATATCAAAAATAAATAAGTGAAAACACATGCACATATACAAAGGCAAATATTTGAAGGAAATCAAACTATATTGAGGATCAAAGATTGCTAATAAAGTAAGATAACATGATGGATAAGCTTCCCAACAAATGAAGAAAGCAATCAAAAGATCCAAAGAACAAATTGAATAAAGAAATTATGATAAGACCAAAACAATGCTCTAAATAATATGAGGAAGATCCCCAAGGTTTGTGGACAAAATATTCTATTTGATTAAAGTATAAGGTGCACAAACATGGAATCATCACTCCCTCAATATTATTCAAAACAAAATGATACCAAGTGAAATCAAATACTATGATAGCCACAAAATGATGCTTTAAATGATATGAAGAAGCTCCCCAAGGTACGTGCAAAAATTAGAATGTTTGCATGTGAATACAATTTTCACAACATGGAATCATCACTCCCTCAATACCATTTAAAAAGCAACCATTTCCAAGATATCATAGAAAATAAATTAATTTTAACACTCTCATCAAAGAAATGGTTGACCAACATGTAAGGGACGACAATAAAGGGCTCAACCAAAAGGATGTGTGAGAGGCATGACAAAGCATATTATAAGACTACTACAAGGATGAGCATTGAGCATCAACATAGTCTTCAATGAGTGATATTGCTTAGCATTACATTCCAACACACAAGGTTCAAATAAGATATCAAATAAAGAGATATCATCTCTCATGTGTATAAGTTTCTAAATAGACAACATCACGAAGATATTTAACCACAAAGAAACATGTACACATAAAATAGATATTAAAGAGAAGAACATGATATCAAAATGAAGTCATGCAAAATACCAATAAGATTTTTTGCTTTAAAGCATGGCCAAAGGCTCAATTTAATCTTATTGTATGTTGATGAACTTCAAACACAAACACGTCAAAAAAATCACAATTATCAACAAGGGAAAGAAGATAGTTGTGATGCTTTGATAACGGAAACAAGTATCGCAAATAAGGATACCAAATGAAAGAACTACATTTTGCAAATTCATCAATATTGCACATGTGAGATATTGAGGAATTGATATGCAATAAGTTGCTAAATTAACATATATGGGATCGGAGAATCATGAGCATGATTTTATATGTTCCCAATAATATGCTCTCATCTCAACTTATTCACATATGCAATAAATAGGTTTCATTAATTCTTTGCAAAAAGCACAATATTTGCAAATAAATGATTTCCATGCCAAGAAACAACCTACACAAGGTTGGATGCAAGAAGAAGATACTTGTTACTGAAACATCGTTGGGATGATGTAGTAGATAGGAGTTCTTCAATAATCCTAGTTTGCTTCAAATTATCAATTAGTCACCACTTCATGCTTGTTATTGAGACAAGCACCAACATATCTCCCATGTACCTAAAACATGTTCAAGTACAATATGGTCCCCAAACTCATTGGGTCCAAAGTAGTTAGAGATACTACAATATATAGGAGAAGCTCCACATAAATATGTGCAAATAGATATGAACTAGAATTTCATACACATCTTAGCCGAATTAGGATTTATTGGAGTTTATCCTATATATTGGATCAAAGAAAGCCAATCATGCCATATAATATATATTAAGTAAATATGCATGCACAAGACTTTTAAGATCCAAATGGTGATGCAATTTGGAGAAAACACTAGGAAGACCAAGAAGTCACACAAAGGTGTGAAAACTAAAAGTTTTCCAAATTATATCAAAGAATCCAATCAACACAAGATTGACTCCAAAGTTCAACAAGATCAAATGGAACCACAAGAGTCAAGGAAGACAATGGGAGTTAAATCAAATACATTTCTTGTCGAGAGATAAGAAAATTAAAAGCAATAGCCAATGTGAAGATCATAAATATATATATATATATACCACATGATAGAGTACCAATTTTCCAAGGACAAGAGGTATTTGGAGTTATTTCCCGGTGGTAGTTTACACATAAACCCAAGATCATCTTCACAACAAAGAAGCATATGAAAAAGATAAGAATTAGAACACCATGCTTAGATAGATTATTGGTTGCTTCGAAACGTCAAACAATCACGCAAAGCAATGATAGAATGACTTTACATAAATGGTTTCTTGGAAACAAATTGAAGCTCACATTTGAGGAAAACCTCACCAAGAAGCTATCTCACAAACAAGATCCAAAAATATGGTAGCACCAAGACCATTGAGCAAAGAAACTTGTTTGATCAAACATGCCACATATGAACATGATAATTTTACAAAAACAAACAATATGTGGTACAACCTCAAATATTCACATTCTCTAGGATTGTAATACCCACAAAGAATATTACTCCCCCATAATGTGATAACTCAATTCTTCTCACAAGAGGCAAATAAAACTAACTAGAGATGATTAATGGACATTATAGAATTTGAATGTCTCATGAGCAAGACATACCACATAGAGACTAGATAATTTCAAATATCAACACTAAGTGGTATTCCTCATGTGCACACATATTTAGGATTGTGAAATGCCAAAGCATATCACTCCCCCAAAATGGGAAAGTCCATTAGTCTCTCAAAAGAGCCAAATAATATAAAACAAGATGCAACATAGGCTCAAACACAAGCACACATACATTGTGTGTAAACCCACAAGTACATTCTAGATTACTCAAAATAAAACAAGTAGGTAGCACAACATATACCAACACATGTAATGGAACAAACCAACACATGCAAATGTGCGAGTAACTTTCAATGTAGATAAGTTGAGTACATGTTACCGCAAGGAGGAACAATGGATATATGATATAAACAAGATAATCCAATTGACTTGACTTGAGACAATATATTGATGAAGATCCCTTAATTCTTCATGATATAGCAAAGTCTGCAATGCCCTCCAACAAACACCTATTGATCAAGTTTTGGCGTGTTGGTCCCCAACCAAGTTGGGTCCTAAGAAGTTAATCACAATAGGCTTGGCAACCCAAATGGTTCTTTTCTTCACACCACTTTGAGCACCAACACATTTGGCCAACACATTGCCAACCTTATCCTTGCAAAATGAATAAGCATCATCAATTATGATAGGGTTGGATGAGTTACCCATAGAGCATGAAGAAGAAAGGTGACCCTTCTCACGGCATATGTAGCAAGTCCTTTTCTTCACCTTCTTCTTACTTGATTTCTCCGCAATGGGAGCATTAGCTTGATTCTTCTTGGGAAGTGACCTTTCTTCAACTCAAGGTTGAGCATGGCCTTGAACTTGAGGTCGCTTCCCATGTTTCTTCTCAACTAGTGCCTTCTTCTTCAAGGGGCAAGATCTAACATGGTTCCCTTCAATTTTGCACTTGAAGAAAACAATCTTGGCCGGATCTTTGACTTGTCCTTGGCCCTTCTTGTACTTATTAACCTTGGACTTCTTCTTGTTGTTGGAGATAAACCCAAGTCCACTCTTGTCATTGGGGGATTTCTGCACACTCAACATATTGTCGAGTTTGGATTTCCCTTCATGACTATTTACCAAGTCTTTCTTCAATGAAGTGACTTGGGACTTGTGATCTTTGATTCCCTCTACATGGTTAGTAACAACACAAGTACTAGAGGAAGTAGAAGCTTCATTGTTAGAGAAACAAGGCAATTAAAGTAATTCACCACAAGATGTAGCAATATTATGAGTGGATGAATTACTAGGACTAGCACATGGCAATATGGCATTTTGAGAAGAAGTGCAAATGTCCACATGAGGCTCACTAGATGTTACCTTTGACATAATATCCTCATGAGCTAACTTTAGCCTATCATGGGAAGCTAGGAGATCCTCATGGTAGGAAGAGAGATTCCCATGACTTTCTTCCAATTTCCCATAATTGCTAGTTAGCAAATCAAGTTGAGCCCTTAGCTCAACATTCTCCTTTAATATGGATGCTTCACAAGAAGTAGAGTTAGTAGCACAAGCAACATCACTAATGGAAAGAGCAGAACGCAATTTAGTAAGCTCGTTTGAATTTGAAGCTTTAAGTTGCCCATGTGACTCGGTGACAATGATGGGCTCACTTGAAACAACCCTAGAGTCATTTTTAAGAAGCTCAAAGTTCTCAAGGAGTTTAGCATAAGTAGCTACAAGCTCTTCATATTTAGTTTTAAAATCATTTGCCACCACAAGAGTTCTATCATAAGATTTCTTTGTTTTAGATAATTCTAAAGTAAAGGCCTCCTCAAGAGGTTCCTTGGTGGTTTGTTCTTCTTTTAGAGCTTCTTTTAGTTCCGCGATCTCGTCCGCGTAATCACGGGCATGACCTTGCATTTTAAAATGGTATTCTCATGCTCCTCAATAATTTTATTGCTCTCGGTGGGAATAGCCAAAATCTTATAGAAGTAAGAGCAAGCAATTTAATTCTTACGAATAGCATGAAAAAACATTTCACTCTTCTCAATTAAATAGGAAAAGTCATCATCCTCTTCTTCATTATCCTCATCATCATCACTAGATATATTGGGTTCCAAAGTAGGAGTTACCTTTGAAGACCTAGCCATAAGGCACATGTGGGAACCAAGAGATGAAGAAGAAGAATCACTTGAAGCCCTAATTAAATATTGTCTTGGCCCATGGAATATTTGTTTTCCTCTACATTGTTAGACACACAACAACTAGAGGTAGTAGAAATATTTGTATCATGGAAACTAGACAAATCAAGCATATCATGATGAGATCTATTCATGCAACTTGCACATGATATGCAAGGACTATCAACGGAAGCATGTAAAACATTTATGCTGCTAGAAGTGTTTAAGTCCAAAGATGAAGCATGGAAATGAGATAGAAATGAATGATCATCACAAGTAAGCTCACTATCAACATTGCAATTTCCATCACCACTCACCATAGAGATACCTTGGGTCTTGCTACACTTTGGTGAAGTGGAAGAGAGTTTATCACGACCGGAAGTGGAGGGACTACAATCATCCTCAATCTTGTTGGACATATCATATTTGTCATGAATCTTTGTCCAAAACTCATGAGCGCTATGGAAAGGCATGATTGTAAGAATAACTGCATCGCTCACAAAATCAATAGGCACATTAGAAGCTTGAGCTTCTAGATAAGAATTTTTCTTCTCCTCTAAAGATAGGTTTCGAGAATCCTTAGGAGGAGAAAAACCCATATCTAGAATTTGCTCTATATTTGGGTCCATATCTCGAAAATGGTTAAGCATGCAAATTTTCCATATATCATAATTAGTGCCATCAAATATAAAAGTGTCATTATGCACTAATCCCCTAGCCGATATCTTTGCTCTCAAGGCGGTGAAGCCTAAACTGAGAGACCTTGCTCTGATACCAATTGAAAGGACACGGATGTCGCCTAGAGGGGGGGTTGAATAGGCGATTTAAAACTTTTACCAGTGGCTTGACATATGCGGAATAAAACTAACGTTAATTTGCCAAGCATACAAAACCTAAATAAACTAGGTTCACCTATGTGCACCAACAACTTATGCTACACAAGATAAGCAACTATGAGATAGCAAGATATAGATAACTTCAAGCACGAACGCTATCACAAAGTAAATTGCATAAGTAATGGAGCTCGGGTATAGAAATAATCGAGGAACACGGAGACAACGATGTGTCCCAAAGTTCACACCCTTGTGAGTACTAATCTCCGTTGGAGTGGTGTGGAGGCACAAGGCTCCCAAACGCCACGGAGGCTCACGGTAATCTCCTCGAGCGCTCCCACCAAGATGGAAGACCCAACCACTATGGGACACTTGAGGGTGGTCACCGAACCCGTACAAGCTTGGGGAAATCTCCACAACTCAATTGGAGGCTCCCAAGAATCGCCACTGAGGCACCACAAAGCTTGGGAAGATCTCCACAACTAAACTGGAGGTCCCCAAGAAATTGCCACTGAGGCACCACAAAGTTTGGGAAGATCTCCACAACTTAATTGGAGGTCCCCAGGAAATTCACTAAGCCATTAAGCTGTCTAGGGTTCTAAGAACCCAAGAGTAATAAGCTCAATGAACTTTTCACTACCAAATCTCTAAGGAGAACTCAAAACGATGCAACCGATGCAATGGCAAGAACACAAGTGCTCAAATCCTTCTCACCAAATCCTACCAAAGCAACTAATGCTATGGGAGATATGAGAGAAAGGACAAAGGAAGAAATCCACAAAGAACTCCAAGATCTAGATCCAATGGGTTCCCCTCACAAAGAGGAGAAAGTGATTGGTGAAAATATAGATCTAGATCTCCTCCCTCTTTTCCCTCAAAGATATGGAGGAATCATGGGAGGAATTGAGAGATGGGCAAGCTTTCCAAGGTCAACAATGGAGGAAGAGAGAAGGGAAACGAGCTCAATCAAGCTTGAAGAAGGGGGGTATTTATACCCCTCCCGAGATTGTAGCCGTTGCTGATCTGCAGGGCCTGATATTCCGGTCCAAGTTTGGACCGGATAATCCGGCCCCCTCAAAATTCTACTAAGGACTTTATGCGCGCCGTCCAGTTTTGGGGCGGATTATTCAGCCGGATATTTCCATTTTTGGCTGGATAATCCGCCCCCTGATACGTCTCAAACGTATCCATAATTTTTGATGCTCCATGCTTGTTTTTACACCATTTGCTTAGTGTTTCGTTACACTTCGTGGCACTTTTATGCATTTTCTGGAACTAACCTATTAACAAGTCGCCACAGTGCCAGTTCCCTATTTTCTGCTATTTTTGTGTTTCAAAAAAGTTACACAGGAAATATTCTCGGAATTGGATGAAACCAAAGCCAGTCGCCCAGAATTTCACCAAAGCTTCTAGAGAACCAAAGAGGAGACGGAGTGGGGCCACGAGGGCCCCACACAATAGGGCGGCGCGGCCTGGCCCCTGGCCGCGCCCCCTATGTGTGAGCTCGCCTCGGCCCACTCCTGACGATGCCCCTTCGCCTATAAAGACCCCCCGACGGAAAAAACCTAAGTACCCGATCACTTTTCTAGAACACATCGCGATCCGCCGCCGCCGTCGCCCCGAAGATCGGGAGGGTCCAGAAGCTCTTCCCGGCACCCTGCCGGAGAGGGGAATCGCCATCGGAGGTCTTCTTCATCGCCATGCTTGCCTCCGGCGTGATGAGTGAGTAGTCTACCTTGGACTATGGGTCCATAGCAGTAGCTAGATGGTTGTCTTCTCCACCATGTGCTTCATGTTTAGATCTCATGAGCTGCCTTACATGATTGAGATCACCGTTATGTAATTCTACATGTTGTGTTTGTTGGGATCCGATGAATACTGGTATTATGATTGAGTTGATGTACTGAAATTTATCTTTTGTTATCTCTATGTTGTTTATGATCTTGCATGCTCTCCGTTGTTAGTAGCTATCTTGGCCGAGTAGTTGCTAGTGACTCCAAGAGGGGGTATTTATGCTCGATAGTGGGTTCATGCCTCTATTTAATCTGGAGGAGTGACAGAAACCTCTAAGGTTGTAGATGTGTTGTTGCTACTAGGGGGAAAACAACATTCATATGCTCGAGGGCATATGCTTTGTTTACATTACACACTTTGCTTAATGCAATTATCTATTGTTCGCAACTTAATACTTGTGGAGTTCTCGGATTGATTCACCACAAGTGGATTATTAGTCATAGATGCAGTTGGATGGCGGTCTATGTATCTTGTTGTAATGCCCAGAGTAAATCTCATAGTGATCCTCTCATCATATGCACGTTGTCTTTATTCTATCAATTGCCCAACTGTAATTTGTTTACCCAGCATGTATTATTTTATCTTATGGAGAGACACCACTAGTGAACAGTGGACCCCGGTCCTATTTCCTTTATATTGCTATCACCTGTTTACTTTACTCGCACTGTTTACTTTACTCGTATATTATTACTATTTTCCACTCGATACGCTCATTCCTTTGTTTACAGTGAACCGGTGAGATTGACAACCTCATCGTAAGTTGGGAGCAAAGTATTTGGTTGTGTTGTGTGCAGGTTCCACGTTGCCGCTCGCAAAGCAAAGCTCGGACGAGGCACCCTATAAATTATCCGGAGCTGTCGCAAGCTAGCAAGCATCACCTTCAGTCGTATTGGCTCCTTCCTCTCCTGATCGACATACCTTCGTTTCTTAACTGAGGGAAAACCTTGCTGCTATATTCATCATACCTTCCTCCTGGGGTTCCCAACTGGACGGTGAAAAGCTATCAACACCGTACCACATCACCCCCCCCCCCTCGATTATCCGGTCCAAGTTTGGCCATGGTAATCCGGCTAGGAAGAGCAAGCAATACGAAAAGAACGATAACTTTTGCATTCGGACTTCGTTTTTGATGATCTTGGGGTTGTTGGTTTCACCACAACAAGCTCTACAACCTAAACCATAAAAACATCATAGTCCAACAAAGGAGGGTTAAATCAAATGAAGAAAGGTTTGACCTCTCTTCAAATATGAACCGGTAAAACCTCCAACACCAAAAACGCAATAAGTTTAACATACGAAATCCGTTTTTGGTGAGCTTGGGATTAACGTGAAGACAACCACAAGCTCTTAAACCTCACATAGAGAAAAGCCAAATAAGAACTAAGAAAGGTGATGCCAAGTATGAAAAGGTTTGAGCTCTCTCCGAACGATACGATTAGGTTACTCACTCGAGAGCCCCTCTTGATAGTATGGCTATCGAACCTAAAACCCGGTCTCCCAAACACTATGAGACCGGTAAGAAAGAAACCCTATCAAGATCGTACATTTGCCTTGCGCATTCCACTTGAGCTAGATGGTGACGATCTTGATCTTCTCAAGTTGGACTACCTTTCTTGATTGCGCTTGCTGGTGAAGTCTTGCGAATTGCTCCCCCATACTTCATTATGGGAGAGACACTAGTAGAAATATCTTCACATGTCCATTACCATCAAATGGACACCGAGCTTCAAGAAAATTATATCTTCTAGATGCCTATCTTGAACTTGCGCTTTGACTTGATCAACATTGCACTTCATCTTCTTCCTTCATAATGATGATGTCTTGAGAATGCACATGAGATCTTACTCCATCTTATTCCTCAAGACACACTTTATATAGGCTCAAATCCCTTATGAACAATCTTTGGATCACTCCTTCAATAAGACCTTGATCATCACATAATCTTCTTTATTTTCCTCTTCTTACAACCTTGAAACCAACATATGGCTCAAGCATTGTCTACGGACAAGTCCTACAAATATAACTCGATCCACACATTAGTCCATAGGGGTTGTCATTAATTACCAAAACCACACATGGGGGCACATGCTCTTTCACAAACTGACAGCTAGAGAAGAAGAGCCGCATCGCAACGAAGGTACCCATAAACCCAAATCACCACGCCGTCACAGTAGTCTGTGGCATAGAAGCAGGAGTCGACGATCTAGGTCACCATCACTAAAACATTACAACAACCCACATCATTAAGAAACCCGAAGATCCAAGTCTCCAAAACAAGCGTATGACTACAAAGACGGCGAAAAGGAGATGGGAGCGTCATGCTTTACTCGCAGAGTTCACATAACCCGCGTACCTAAAGGATTTAAACTACCCCATGATCATCAAAAATACAACGGGTCCCAGGAGCCACGATCATGGCTCTCAGACTACCTGCAAGCAGTAAGAATACTAGGGGGCTCAGAAGAGATAGCAATGCAGAGCCTACAGTTACACCTCACTGGCGCGGCACGGTCATGGTTAAGCAATCTAGGCAGGGAAACATTTGGAAGCTGGGATGAACTCACAAGGCAGTTCACAAAACAATTTCAATTCGACTTACAAACGACCAGCATCAACGGAAGAAGTCAAAGCTTGCATGCAGAAGCACAACGAATCACTGCGGTCATACATACAACACTGGAGCATTATCAAAATGTAGTGACCTCACCTTTTAAAGATGACGATCCCTGTGCTTTTCTGTGCTAGTCCCTGGATCAAACACTAGCACACATAGTTTAAGATGTGATATCAAGAAACAAAGGTCATTTTATTACATCGCATGATCCAGCAATTACATAAAGAAACTTTATAATACTCATAGCATAAAGCTTTCAGAGTTTACAACGAAATCAAAAATAGCATGGAGTCCTTCTTATTCATGTGCCACAAGCGAACATGCTGCGGATAGACTCGTAACCCTGTCGTACGTACTTATCATCAAAACCTGCAACATGAAACGTTGCAGCCACAAAAGGGTCAATACACTTGAATTGTATTGGCGAGATGTCACTTTTTGGTGGACACAAATGGAGCCTAACAATTACATGAATATTTGGCTAAGTGGAGCTTCTGGCTAAGCTTGCAGAAAAGCAATTATTTATCCTACTTTCCAAAAGTTCTCATTTCTCCTTTAAAGCACTATTGGACACACTAGAATCCACCAGGTGCTCCTAGTTAATTATGCACACACAGGAATCCACCAGGTGCACATAATTATGATCACAACAATCCCTTGTTAACCCTTCAAGTTTTAATTTTTAGGAAGTTGAGATGAGGAGATCCTTGAACAGCTTCAAAATCATGCCGCTCAAAATTGTCCGTAACAGGAGACACTCCTAAGTACTTAGTTTTAGCACTCTGCAGAGGTTGTGCACTTTTCCCACAAGACTCAGTCAACCCCTTTTGCCATGATGCTCATTTTGCTCAAATGGCTAGGTGAAGACTAAGACGAGACCTTTTGGAAGCAATCCCTCAGACCAACCCGGACGCGCTCCATCCTAAAATCACTACCACCCTCTGTCCGTCTGGCTGAGTTCTCGCAACTTAATTAGTCAAGACAAAGCCCATATGACTTGTGGTTGCACTGGAAGCTTCACGACTTGAACGTCTCCAATCTCTTTGTTCCTGGGTGGCCGTCCTTCAAGTGAGATACACACGACTGCCATAGAGATGGCTCCGGTGTAACCACTCAACATAAATTCATCTTACCAATTCCACCCAGGTGTTTCATTAACTTAGTTGTTTTCTTAGTTTTTGCAAAACATAGTTTTCATACTTAATAAAAGAACATGTGGAATCCCAACCACAAATTCTATAGCACAACTAAGCAATCTACACTTACGGTGTTTCTTCTAACAGGTTAATCAGGGATGTCCTAAATAGGAGACAACAAACATAGTAATCTACACATGCATATTATTAAAAGAAAGGAAACACTACATGCATAGTAAAAACATTGGGAATTTTATGAACAAGAGTGACACTTGCCTTAGAAAATTCTGAAGATCGTACTTCTCTTAATCAACACACGTGGCTCTCCGTACAACTATAAGATAGAAAGTAACACAACATAAACACACCATTCAAGCAACATAATCAAGAAAGACAAACAAAAGTGTTTATTTGTTTTTAGCTTAGTCTTCAAAGTCTTAGTGATAATTGGACAAAAGATTGGGGCATGAAGTTGACTTGATATGGATGGAGAGAATGGCTAAGTCAAAAACTTTAAAAGATTGATGGGGGTTTTCTAGATTGTTAAGAAGTGTCAAACACTTAGTAAAAAATAGCTTCAAGGAGATTCTTAGGCTTGGTTTGAGAAGTTGGATGGATAAATTCTAAGTGGTGAGGTTTGTCACTTTCATCTTATTGACTTGGGCTCTCTTCTCTTGATCTTCTTGTTTTTCCTTCATCTCTTTGTCTTCTCTTCAACTTCTTGATATGGGAAAACTTCTATGTCATAGTGTTGGATGGGGTAGTCAAAACACTTAGAAGAATTGGGTAAGATGGAGTTGATAGTTTTGCACTTGGGCAAGGATAGAGAGTAGATTTTCCACTAAGTCATGGTAGAGTGGGATGGTTATTAGGACGTAGGATAATTGTAACACCCCACCTTTGGATTAAGGTGGAACACCTGTGTTAAGTGCTATTCCCTAGATCATTGATAGCACCATAGAACAAAATATAGTATTCATTGCAAAGTATCAAAGATTACAACGCAGATCCAGATACATAAGTCTTTAAACTTTACAA
Source organism: Dactylis glomerata (assembly GCA_007115705.1). Lineage (NCBI taxonomy): Eukaryota > Viridiplantae > Streptophyta > Magnoliopsida > Poales > Poaceae > Dactylis > Dactylis glomerata. Next base: position 152,357 of record QXEO01002028.1, on the reverse strand, counting down.
ACTAGCTTAGTCACATGGACTAGCCCAACTGACACAGTTCAACACAACATAAACACAACAGAAACTAGGTAGCAGTGAACCTCGATGTTCACCATGTGCCACAGGCAGTCATGTTGGAATGTAGACTCTAGATCCTATCAACTTACTCTTCCTCAAAATATCCTGGACATTTGAATATGCAGCCCCATGAATGGGGGTCAGTACAATGATGTATTGGCAAATGACACATACTTGGTGGCTGTTGTGAAAGAACTAACTACATGATATTTGGCTGGTGGATCTCATAAGCTGATTTGCATAAAGCCAAGTTTATCCTAAAATCCTTTTCAAAACTTTCTTTCAAAATTTTAGTTTATAAGGGTCAAGACAACCCCCATACATTACATACTGGCTGGTATATAGTTCTGGGCGAATCTCAACAAAGTTGGAACAACAGAAACCACCACCCCTTGGAGTGAATGGCCCTAAGCTCCTGCCTAAGGGTTTCTAGTCAAGTTTTTAAAGCATTCAGAAACGGTGATGAGATTCTTCCGTACATTCCATGTCTAGAGACTCAAATTGTCCATAACTGGGGACACGGCTAATCGATTAGTTTGACAACCAGCAGGGGTTGTGCACTTTCACCTTAAGACCCATTCTACCCAGAGAGAAGAATGAGACAATACCTTTTAGAAGGAGAGAGCAACCATACTGGCATGATCCGTTCCCACCTATAATTCCGCTACCACCCAATATCTTGCACACAAGTTGAACCCTCACATCTTAATCAGTCAAGACAGAGCCCATATTGTCATAAGGCTGCACTGGAAGAACTCTAAAGCACAGAAGACATATTAATCTCTTTGTTCCTGGGTGGCCATCCCGAGTGGCATTCTGAGTACACATCCTCTCGACGAGGCATGTGCCCCAGAAGTCACCTACATCGCACTCTTCTTATCAAACCAATCCACCTAGGTGATTCATTTTTGTTGAAGTTCTTAATTTGTTCATAAAACAACTTTTACAACTGATCAAAGCATGGCATCAATATTTTTCAAAGTATTTAGCATCCTAACAGGTAGGGTTTAAAGGATAGCTACACGCTACTAGGATCTAAGCATTTTATAAAACAGTTGAATATTCCACCTATCATGCATACTACTGAAAACACTAATGCAGTAGTAAAAATAGGTAGAAGCATGTGTGTCACTTCCCTTGGCCACAACTAGCACACTCCCAACAATCTCAACTGTAGTTCAGCTCCTCCTAACAATCTAAACAAGCATAGATACAAGAAATGAACACACAATTCCTCATAGTAAACATAGACAAGTATGCAAGCATGCAAATGTCAAATTAATTTCACACACTAAGTTAGTATGTGAAAATGTTATATTTTAGTGGACCAAGATGTTTAGAAAACATGTGTGAGGTTAGAAAAGCTTTTTAATTATTTTAAAAACAAAAGGGTAATTTTTGGGTATTTGAAATAGGGCCAAATGCCTCCCAAAAATAGTTCTGGTTTGGCAATTCTTTGAGAAAATTGGGTTATGATCCTACTGAATGGAGGACAGTAACACAAAGCTACTGGAAGTGGTTTCACTCCATAACCTATTTTTGAAATCAAATGGTGCTCAAATTAATAATTTGATTAAATTTGAAGGTAGCAAGTTTGTGCACGTTTCAAGTTAGAATTTTTTTGGTTCTAGATTGTTCTACATGTTCTGAGGAATCCATAGAATATAAATTTGTAACAATTGGATTCACAGAACAAAAGTTATGAATTAAATGGTGTTTATAAGTCATTTATGCCATTTAATTTTCATTTCAAAACTTTGTACATTACCCATGTGATACCTCTGCAAAATTGAGTTCTACACATTGCAAGGATTCCAGGGATATCAAATTTGCAAAATTTGGCCCAGTGGTTTATTTTCTATGGAATTTACAAGATCAGTACAATTTCTGTGATTTGAATTTCGAATTTGAAAACAAAATTGACCGGGTTTGACTGGTTCTGACTGGACTGGCTATGTGGCCTATTGCCATTGGCCGGTACCGATTTAGTGTGGGCTTCTAATCCTAGCCTTAAGATTAAGATCCAATGGCTGGAAAAGAATAAGGGGGATGCTCACCGGGGGGCTAGGGTTTGGGGTCACCGGCGGCGACGTGCAACACAGGAAACGGACAGCGGCGTGTTCTTGCTGGTCCGCGTTGGCGATGGAATGGTGGACGACGCGCGGAGGAGGACGGCGAACCCGGAGATGGTGTCGTGGTGCCCGATTGCGTCCAGTAGAAGAGGGGAGAGGCGACTGGAAACGAGGCGAGCGGAGATAAGCTTCGGGTGGTGTTGCTTGCTTCGATTTGCTGCGAATTAGGAAGAGAGGCAAGTATCAACAGATGCGCCAGATCATGGGAAAGAGAACGGGACCAGATAGAGGGCTCGGAGGTGCTGTACCACGCCGAAATCGATGATGCCACTGGTATTTGCAGACTCTAGTGAGTAATTTCGCCTAACCGTCGGAGATTCGAGCAGGGAAATTGTAACACCCCACTTTTTGTAACCCTGTTAAGCTGAGTTTGGTAATGCAAAAATGAGGGCCAACAAAAACTGTTTGCAACTAGAAAAATAAAATAGACTTTCCTATGTGTCTGCCTGGATTGTTGTGAAAATCTTGTTCGCAAGAGTGATGTTTGATGGATGAGTTTGTGGACCAACTAAATTTTTTTGTGATCTAGTGATCATGCCATCCCTTGGGATTACCAACTTTTTCTCAAAATAGAATATCTTGGCACCTCCTTTATTTCAAAATATTTTAATTTCCCAAAACAGGAGCCAAGATCTATTTATTCAAACAAAAGCTTTACCCAAACATGAGTATTTATAAAACTATAGGGATATAGTGTTGTGATCCCACTATTTTATAAACTACTATTTTATAAACCTTTGATAAGTGGTCTTTCAAAATACCTTTGAGAAAAACTTGATAAAGGAGATGATTATGTCTCCATTTGTTTCTAAAAATATCTACCAAAGCCTTACTCCTTTCCTTGAAACTCTTTTCAACTTCCCATGGCTTGATCACTATTTAACACTTGTTCAACCATTGCTTTTGGTGATGATAGATTACCTGCAAATGATTGATCAAGTGTGGTGAGTTGACTTTGTGTGACTTTCTTTGACTTTGATGAGTTGTTTGTGTATAGTTATGATCTTCAGATAGGCATGTGGCCTAACCCATTCAAAAACCCATCAAGTAATATATTTTCAAGTAGATCATTTTCGTTCTATATTTCCAATAAAACCTATTTTGATGATTTCCTCTCAATCCTAAAACCCTAACTCTAATGTCTTACCATAAGACATTAGGAGCCCTTCTTAAGGACTTTGGCACTAATCAATTTAGCCCATTAGAACACTCCTGAGGTTATAGGAACCATCCCCATCCAACCCTAAGAGGTTCCTCTCCATTTTTGAAAAATATTTTCTTGCTGACATTTAATCAAACACCTAGCGTGCAGACTATCTTAGTGTATGTTAACAGATTCAGTTTTTCAACGCTTATATTAAGCTCATCTATCCTATCCATGGGAATGTACCTTCCTAGAACTCATCCTTGATATATATTCTTCCATTCTTTCCATTACCACCTAGTCATTTGAGGTCATCTGCTACTTGTTCTAATCTTGTTTCTGACCCTAATCAAACCACTGACGATTTGACTATTATCAGATGCACTTTTGATCACACTTTTATATTTCGAGATAAATTATTCAGAGACCATCCGATGACCTATTCCCCTTATTTTTGACCTACTCTAACTACCCATGCACTTGCATGTGCATTTTGAGATATGCCACCCATTTATGTGGGATGGTTTTGAACTCTAATCAAAACTACTTCCATCCTTTATTTTATTTTGTTTTGTCCATAAATCTTTGGATCTCTTTTTAGCATTCGCCATAAAATCTCCCCATGAGCCATTCCCTCTCTATTAACATTGGAAGTGTTATTCATGCATAAATACCACCCCTCCTCCATCCAAGATGCCTATTCCCTTATCTCATCTTTCTTATTTAACAAATGCATGGAGATGGCAACCATATTATTTCTTGACCTCTTACTTACCCAATAAAAATTGAGGAACTTCTACCATGCCATATCTTTTATTTTAGAATAATCTAAGCCCAAAACCTTAATTGCCTATTCCCAAAATTTCCAAGATCTAGTCCAAACTACTATTTGGGCAAATACTCAAAATCAAAGTTTTGGTGACCAAGAAAAATTGCCATAAATTGGCAAGACCCTATCCAAATCCTCTACCACCCCCTCTCTAATTCATTGCACCTATGCACTTCTTGCAGGTAGTTAAATTTGGTCAAATTCAAGTTTAGTGCATGCATACATCAACTTCTTTTTCCATCTCTAATTATCTAAACCCATTTGAAACTCCACCAACCCAGCACATTGACCTCTCCAGCACTCTCCCCACCCTCTGGATGAAATATACTGTAGCATCACCCCCACTCCCTTGTCTCTTAGTGTTTGGAAGGAAAAGGAGGATATCCATGCAAGAAAATATTGCTCCATACTAAAATAAGTGGGCAGCAGCCACCCTTCTGGAGCACGGCATCCCTCTGTCCCTCTTTCACCCTCCCACAGTCACTCTTGACCAATCAGATGCCACCAAGCCTACCCCACTTACCAAACCGACCTAACCCTCCTACCTCACTCCCCTCTCTGAAATATAAGGCTCCAGCCCCTCTCTGCCTTTGGTTTCACTCTCATTCGACTCTCACACCACCACCACACCCTCCCAGAACACAGAGACCCACCCTCTCGCTCTGTACCAGAAGGGAGAAGGAGAAACCCTAGTTTGAATCTGCGAAGAAGAAGAGTGGAATGCCACCGCTCAGGACCCTCTCTACCCTCTCCCTCTGCATGCATGCGCTTATACCACCCATAGGAACCTAACCCTACCCTTATTTTGACCCAGGAACGCCAAAATGACGACCCTATGGAGCACCCGATCGAGCTCCTCCATCACCGGCGTGCAGATCCTCATCACAGAGGCGAATCCACCGCCGCTGCCCCTCTCCGAGGTCGTCCTGTCGAGCCGCGTCCCCTCGTCGCCTCCCCATGCCGGAGGAGGACCCTAGGTGAGCTCCGGTGCCGCCCCGTAGAGCTCGGGTTTCGGCCCTGTGTCCCGGCGGTTGGAGGTAGGAGACAGCCTGGAGCCATCAATCCCGACTTGATCGGGCGGCTCAGGGCGCTCCATACCGCTTCGGCCCCTGCTTCCCCTGGCGGCTAGGCCCCACCTGTCAGGCGGTTTAAATCGCCTCTCCCGCGCGCGCCTGGGCAGAGTGGGCCGATGACCCAGCGGATCGGCCCAGGTCTGCTCAGATCTAGCCCGCTTTGTGTTTTTTTAGAGATATTCATTAGGAATTTGTTTCCCAAATCTCTTAGCATGCTATTAGAAATAAAATCACCAAAAATTCTCTGAGCATCCATTTTGTGTGATTCAAATTTCTGAGTGTAGCGTGACTCAATACCTACCAGATGGCACTGGTCCCATGCTCATTAGATCAATGTAGATAATATGGTGTTTTGTTTGGCAAGATTAGTCACTTTTCAATCTTAAATCCAAATTAGGAGTTTGGTTTTATGAAAATGGATGATTCCAATTTTCAGAGACTATGTTGTACTGTGAAGCTAGAGAAACTGGTTTTGCTATTTTAGGGGTATTATTTTCTCTGCAGTAATTATTTTGGAGTTAATAGAAATTAGCATTGTTTTATTTATTGTGCCTATTAGAAGTAAGCTTTTGGAGTGATTCAAACTCTAGAGTGTTGTGCATTACTGTAGCTTTCCAACTTGACCTCTGGTGGAATTTTAGGAGCTACTGAAAGTTTTAGGGATTTATTTTGCTTTTCAAGTGGTAATTGTGACTAGGAAAATTCACTATAATTCAACCCTGACCTTTTTTGGAATGATTCCAATTGGGTTGGCTTTATAAACTTGTTAGCTATCTGATGCTATGCTGGTTGACATGTTTTGGTCAAGTTTGATGCCTGCATGATGTTTGTGTTGAGTATAGGGTTAATTACTATTAGAAATTGTTTTCCCTATTAATAAAGTGACTTTACTTTTATAAGATGAAATCTTGGTTCAGAAACTTGTTGCTTATCTGCGAGTATGCTTAATATGTTATTTGACCTATGTGAACATCTGCATGCTTGATTGAGGTGAAGTGGTGTTGTGATTGCCTTGTTTGAAAAACCCTAGTTTCTATTAGGATTAAATTGCTACTAAAAACCTAATAAAATCTTGTTTTGAATCTCTAAACATGTTTGTTTCTGATACTCTTTGATTATGTGATGTTGAGTGATGAAGTGCTTGTGACTTGTGTATGCATGAATGCTTACTGTGTGCTATTATTTTTTCAGCGATAGAATCAAACGAAGAGTGTGCAGAGGAGGGTGAAGTCTTTGAGTACCAGGAAGAAGAAGACCTGGGACTAGCCAACCAAGGCAAGCCATGTATACATGTTGCATATCTGAATCCTATTCACTTACTTTGCCGGTTGCATAAAGGTTTATTAAACTGCATGTTTTTATATTGCTATAGCTCTTGTAGCAATTATATTATTGGCTCAAGCTCCACAAGCCTATTGTTATCATCCTTCGAGATGACCCCCTTGAACACCTACTCTTCATCCTTGTAGTAGTGGCTTGTTGATTTGCAGCATAGCCTTTGGGAAACCTCTCGTGGAGCTAAAAACTCTAGGATGGGAACACTCAAAAAGGTTTCTTGAAAATGCTTTTGAAAACCTTGGAGTAGTATCTACTCCACTGAAATGTTTTCAAAATGGTTTTGGACCAATGGAGATGATCATGGATGACAAAGGAGTTGGTGGTTTTCAAATGACATTGGTGATCACTAAGTGTTCGCTCAGAACAATTTATCCGTGCAACCACATTACCCCGGTATGGGACGGGGCTTAGTCCGAAGTTTATTAGCTTTAGTGCGGGGAGCCTCACACTATATAAGGGTTTGTAGGACCCCAGAATCCGAGTTGCCGCAAGAGTATGGGCAATAGTGAATCGGGATCCTTCGGGATTTATCCGGCCGGAAGACACTTGGGTTCTCCTGCCGTGGCACTGGAGCTACACGCGAGGAAAAGGAGGTAGGCTTCTAGGGTTTGTCGGGGAGGTTAACTCCACAGGGCAGGCACCCGTACTAAGGTAGATAGATGGAAGACTTTGTTTGATTATCCGAACCTCGCATACTGGTGTATGACGGACCGTGGTGGTATCCCGACGGATTTATCAAATCTTGTGGGTAAAGTGTACAACCTCTGCAGAGTGTAAATCTATTCAAATAGTCGAGTCCTCAGTCATGGACGGTTGGGACGACCGTTACTTAGCCCAATGTCAGGTTTTGGTTTTACAAAAATGTTTTTGGAAAGATGGAGAAAGGTGTCGGACGGGGTACTCGGAGGGTACTGTCGTGGCACGGTTATGGTTCGGAGTACTTGCAGGGTACTGCCAAGGGAATGGAGATGGTCATGTGTGATTGACCTGTGTTATGAAGGAAGGTGGTCATGTTTGATTGACCACCGGCTCTCTCTTGAAAAACAAATGAGTTCCCCCTTCCCTAGAGATTTTACTAAAACGGTTTTCTAAATGCTCTCTTTAATAAGGATATAGAGATGTCGTAAGACATGATATATTCGACACGAGAAATTGACTAGTTAGGATAAACTAGACTAGAGCCTTTCACCTTGCTACAGCCAAACTGCATGTCAACACTTCCTCTTAGATGGTTTGCGAGTACAATTCAAAATGTACTCACAGCTTTGTCCCTGGCTATTAACTTGGTCAGATTATGAAGAAGGATATGAGGACGATGGTGAGGAGTTTGACGACGCTGGTGTGAACTAGGAACGTCTCCCAGTCAGTAGCCTGTATGGTAGTAGGCATGACGTGGGTCATCAACGCTGCTTGGTATCTGCTGCTTAATTGTAAACTTGTCCTGCGTGGCAATATCAAACTTGGTCATGTGACCAATTGTAATTCTATTATTCAGTACTGTAATGGATGATGTAATTCTGGTATCAACTCGGATATGTGGATTCATGGCACACTGATCATGGGATCGTGAATTGTATGCATATTGGGTATTCCAGATGGGTAATCCGGGGTCCCCACAGGAGTTGGTATCATAGCCATCCTGACTGTAGGAGACCTTAGTTAGCATGGGCGTTAGTTAGGAAACTACTTTTTGGGTAAACCTAATTGAAAACTTATTTCTTTAGATAGCCAATAGTATGGCTTATTCCTTACTTACCCTTTTCAAAACTTCTAATTTTACCTCTCTAATTTTTCAAGGATTTTAAAGATTTTTGGTATCTTGTGTCTCATCCTCTCCAAATTCTAAATACTGGACGACTGTTCCCAATTGGACCTGAAGCCTGGCAATTGAAGATGAAGCAAAGGTTTCACTCGAACTTCTTCAAGCCTGTCAAGTCCCGGGGTATGAAGCATGGCGCCCAACTTAACCCTATATGAAGCCCCTGTGGATACTCTCCCGAGAAGTGTTAAAATAATTTGCCTTTGGTTCATTCCAAATGGCTATGTCAAGGAGCTGACCTTGTTCCTCCCTGGACTCGCACTTTTGTAGTCGCCAAGGACCAAGTACTTAGTTGCTTGACTGGTATTTATTAGGTTTGTCGGGTGAGTATGCCATCAATGGCACATTTCGGCAATCCCTCTGAAGACCTCACAGCCATGTGATATGATACAAGAAGACTTACAAAACTGCACTTCCCAAGTCAACATCAACGGCTCAACAACACTGCAAGAGTATGCCACCAATGGCACATTTCGGCAATCCCTCTGAAGACCTCACAGCCATGTGATATGATACAAGAAGACTTACAAAACTGCACTTCCCAAGTCAACATCAACAGCTCAACAACACTGCAACTTCATCACCAACTGCCATCAAGTTTCTGCTGAAGCAAGAGTCAAGGAGAATGAAGACATCAACAACTATGGCCAACCATGACCCTAGGATGAATAGGACTAACCCCAAACATCGCAAGTTGTTAGGCATCGTTGGTACTTGAAGTTGAAGTACCTCATGTGATTTCTGCAATTACTTGTTGTTTGTCTTGTGTGTTCTTGATAGTGTTTTGCAGTTGTCTTGTGTGTTTCTTGAATGTGTGTTGTATTTTGTGCTCATGATTGACCTGGCCTTTCAGCCTTACAAACCCGTTTGGTAAATAAAACCCCAAATACAAAACCTCTCAAGGATGTGTTTCCCTGTCATCTGATTACGGCATTTCGAGTAGCACAAATGAGGTAAAACTAAAGAGCTAACTCCACCCTAGATAGTAGTCGATAATAACCCTTCTCGCAATGCATACCCAAGATCTGACGCGACAATTTTTGCTACGTGCCTCGAGCCTCGTCAAGACCCCTCTATGACGTCAAGGGAGCAGAAGATAGACCCACCTCCGCCTGGACTGCAAGGGACTTCTAGAAGACAAAGACTTCACTAAACCAGATAGCCTAACCCTAAATCTAGAGTCCGCTAACATTGGCGATACCCTCTTAACACCCCAACACTTGCTAATCTTCCAACAAGCCAACCAACATTGAGCATAGAAGTATCAAGCCAAGCCTAACCTTTGTAGTTCAACCCGTTATCGCCACTTGGAGCCTGAAGACTCGTGTGCTTGATCTCCCCTAAGCAAATAGAAGAGGGAAGACTCTCCAGAATCAGGCCATCAATGTCGGCTCCGCATTTAGGAGATACCAAGGGAGGTAGAAATGAGAAGAAGCGAAGACTTTTCTAACTAACTCACTCGCTCGTTCAAAATTTTGATGGGTTTGAAACCAAAACTGACTTATGCCATGGGTAGAAATCCACATGAAGATTTCTCGGAAGATGAAGTCGACTCAAGGTATCCCAATATACCTCAAGATCATCAAGGCTACAAGAAGATGGGGAAGTAAGAAGATCTTCAATGATCTCCACCAACCCAAAGACAAGAAAAAATAGATCATTGACTACTGGAAGACACACCATTGGTGGTGCGCCGCCACCTGGAGCGTTTTTAGCTCAATCATAGGACAACCCAAAAGAATGGTTTCTATTAGGACTAACCTGCGCCTTGTATCGGACCCCGGGTTCTAAGCTATACAGAGATGTTATGTGTATTAGTCACGCTAGCAACGAGTGATACTAGGGTTACCAGTCCCAGGCCGGAACACCATCGGCAGGCAGGCTGGAATTAAACATCGGCTCTACACATCTCGAAGCGCCGTGAAACTAATCATAACCAAGACTGCATAACAGAGAGCTCGAGAGCCTTAAACCCCTCTCGTGCACTTTATATCCATACACGCATCATGCATGAGATGGGTAACCACAACTGGTAACACAACAGTGACTCTACGACTCAAAGTAGCAGTTCAAATTCTTAACAGAGTAAAGATCCAACTTATTACAAGAAGAGGTCACTGACCCAACATTACATCAAGCAACGGAAAACAAATATGTTATGCTACATAACAATATAGCAAATGGCCTAAGAGGCCCTGAACATAAGCGACGTCCCAACTCGTAGATCTTAGGCTGCTGCCTGGGAACCCCAAACTAGTCATCGAAGTCGATATCGGCATAGAAACCACCTTCGTTACCTGTGGCGGTCTCCTCTATGGAAAAACAACATTAAACAAGGGTGAGTACGAGGGTGTACTTAGCAAGCTGACCTTCTACACTATATGATGAGTGACGAGGGTTAACTCAACAAATGTCCTAGATGAAGGACTTAGGATCGGGGGAAGAGCAACGACTAGAGATTCCGGGATCGAGATTGGCACACGATGTACCCAGGTTCACGTCCCCTTGGTGGAGGATCGCTACATCCTGCTAGCAATCTAGTAGATAATCACAATGGTGTTTACATGGTGCCGCCGTAGGCGGAATATTATGTATCTAGTCTATGTCTAATCTATCTTGTATCTCTAATATTGCTTGTCTATGATATTCGATGTCTATGAGATATCTTATCTGATGTCCCTCTAGAGGCGCCCCTGCCTGGCTTATATATGCAACCGGGCTAAGGTTTTACAAGTGTCCTAGTCGAATACGGATTAGAACCTTCTTTCTTCGTCTCCAAGTCATCTTCGAGTCCTTGTTCCAGTCCACCTCCATAATGGGCCGGACCCGGTATACTAATCCGTAGGTACCCGAAGGGCATATCCATGTCAGTAGCCCCCGAGACTCAATTCGAGTTGCAGACTCGGGTTGAGTCTCCAAACTTCAAATCTTTGACTTCTTCAATTCTTCGACTTCTTCAATCTTCGACTTCGTCAAACTTCAACTTCTTGAAATCTTTGATTCTTCAATTCTTCAATCTGCTCTCCCGATGGGAGTGAAATGTCGAGTTTATTTTCTGGTGCTTGCCACCGACAATGGACTCAAAATTTTCTTCCTCGCTCTTCATTGATGATCTTCTCAAAGTAAATCTTCATCGGGTGCGCGACCAGCGCTCCCGATGGGAGTAGCCCCCGAGGCTATGGTCGGGTACTTGTAGTCGATCATAGGCTCCAATAGTCTTCTTCTTCTCTTCTTGTCGAATTCTTCTCAAAATTATTTTTCTATCGGGTGCGCGGCAGCGCTCCCGATGGGAGTAGCCCCCGACTCTATGTTCGGGTACTTATAGCCGGGCATAGACTCAAGTTGTACTACTCGAAGAAGTTTGACTCCTGCAGAAAATATGAAAAAGTTGTGAAATATTTTGTCTCTTGAAGAAATAGTGTGCTTGTAGATTGCAATGATGACGATGTAGTATGTAAAATAAAAACTTGATGTTTTTTGTGCAATTTTGTTGCTCGTACGTAAGACCCTTTCGTTAGCCTGATGTACTTCACGGCTCGATCAGCTACTCAGGTCAGACGTAATGGGACGCGTTTGCCGCATCTGAATTTCAAGATACTTGCTAAGCCTTTTCGTTAGCCTGACGCCCAAGATTTTGTGCCTTGCCAACCGTTAGTCGAGCTTCATGCGACTGTAAACTAAATTGACAAGTATTCGACAAGGAACGCCAGCTAGCTACTAGGGCTTTCACAATTTTTTTTTGAAGTCAATGATATGCAAGATGATTTTTCATGGCGGAGCCCCCGAGTGTCGAGTGCGGCAAAAGTAAATGAAAATCGACTCTTGGAAGAGGAAGAACTTAGCTTTTATCGGGTGCGGTGTAGTCGGCGCGGCATAGTCGATGATGACGCAGTCGAGGTAGACGCAGACGTAGTCGATGCAGCGGATCGAAGTCGTGGTCGTAGAGGCCGGCGAGTTGATGTCATAGAATCACAACCACGATCGGAGGCGAAGTTGTTGTCGAGCCCCCGAGCGTTGTCGTGATCACCGTATTGCTGATGTCGACGAAATCGTAGGTCTTGAGTGTGAGCTTCTTCACTCAGGGGCGGGTTGATGTCGAGCCCCCGAGCGTTGCCGATAGTGTGCGCGAGCGCGCGACAGCGAGCCCCCGAGCGTAAGAAGCGCAGTCGACGATCTTGAAGACAACGTAGTCGAAATATTCTTCTTCGAGTTGTCCGTGCAGCATAGTTGACATATTTTTCTCTCCAAATAATTCATGTATCCTTGGTACGTCGCCGGGTATCCGCTCGTACAAGCAAGGATCTTTGATATTGATTTTGCTTTCCTTGACGTGCAGTAGGCCACGTGAAGTACTCAAATTTTTCCTCAGACTGTTGCTTTGCTAGTGCTCGTCGCTCACGTAAAAGACTCGGACACGGTACAGCGAACCGGGATGATCTGACCTTGATCCTTGGCACTTGGGCTTGTAGTAGCAGATCGATCCATCCTTCTTTGTATTCACCTTTACGTAAAATTGCTATTGTAGTTGTAGCTGGCTTGCTTGCTTTTCGTCGGGACTTGGTCCATTATTTTTAGCTGAGGTAACACGATATGGTTTGCTTGTGGCTGATACCATGATGATTTCGGCAGTGAATACTGCGAGCCGCCGAGATTCTTCAAATAATTCCAGCGCCTGTCGTCGTAGACGAAGATTAATCTTGCGATCTGGTTGTTGCTGCTGTCGGTAGTCGAAAAATTTGTTGATCTTGTCGATGAAAAAAAAGTTGAAGGATCCCGCCCGGATAACAAAATCCAGTCGCCGCGATCCCCACGGTCGGCGCCAATTGACGAGGGTTAACTCGACAAATGTCCTAGATGAAGGACTTAGGATCGGGGGAAGAGCAACGACTAGAGATTCCGAGATCGAGATTGGCACACGATGTACCCAGGTTCACGTCCCCGCGGTGGAGGATCGCTACATCCTGCTAGCAATCTAGTAGATAATCACAATGGTGTTTACATGGTGCCGCCGTAGGCGGAATATTGTGTATCTAGTCTATGTCTAATCTATCTTGTATCTCTAATATTGCTTGTCTATGATATTCGATGTCTATGAGATATCTTATCTGATGTCCCTCTAGAGGCGCCCCTGCCTGGCTTTATATATGCAACCGGGCTAAGGTTTTACAAGTGTCCTAGTCGAATACGGATTAGAACCTTCTTTCTTCATCTCCAAGTCATCTTCGAGTCCTTGTTCCAGTCCACCTCCATAATGGGCCGGACCCGGTATACTAATCCGTAGGTACCCGAAGGGCATATCCATGTCAATGAGGCATCAAGGTCCTTTTGTGTAGCTCTTTGCAGAAAGCAAGTTTTCTTTGTGAAAACAACACAAGGCGAGGACTACTCAGAATTTGTAAAGGGGATAAGAGAGCATCTCGCTAACTCTTTTGATCATGGAGCATCCACCGAATCATAACCTCCAAAACCCACTCATCTCATATCACCCCCTCGACCCCGAGGAAGTGATCCAGAGTCTCACTCTTAAGTTGGCACTTTTACGATTAAGTTCATGTTGTCTATGATCTAGTATCTGTCTCCAAGTCGTCCATAACCGTGGACACGGCTTTTCAAAAAGATTTAACCCTGCAGGGGTGCACAACTTTACCCACACGTGACGACCGTCCCCTGGACCCTTGCAAGGAGTCTTAGCGGGGTGATGGCCGCCTGCAACCTTTACCTTACGTCGACCTATTCCATGAGCCATGCCGAAAGGTTCTAGTCCGCCATCGCGAGATCGGCCGTTCTCGGACGCGGAACCGTTCGTTGTGTGCAGGGGATCCAGTTCAATGCCACCAAGCATCCTTCACCCCGGCCACATCCTGTATGTATGCACCTCTTCCACCATCTCATTTCAAAATATTTTTGATGCGTATGCCAAATAGAAAGCCCGAACTAGGTAGCTCATGGATAAGTCTAAGCAAGTTAGTCAGTCGACAGGAGTCCCATACCTCCACATGCGGTTGTACGCTCATCTTGGATCAAGAGACAAGAACTCGGGTCCTAGGGCGACAGGAATGAGTCAAATAACCACAACCCGCGTGGCGGCTCATCCATGCCTATTGTCAAGTTTTACCAAATCTCCACAGTTACCACGACAAACTATCATGCTAGATTCATATAAGCTTCAAACCCAGATACCGGAATTGCAACAACAAGTACTAAGCATGGCTAAGCATAGAATAGTAAGTTTCCGATGACGCAAAAGCAGAACCTAGTCATGCTAGGAGCAGTGGATCGTGGATATATATTTGACAAATAGCAGGGCATGCATCAGAATAGGTTTACTCTATGTTTCGGTAAAAGACAGTTGAACGCATGCAGATATGGTGGAGGCTCAAAACATTTGTAAACCATAGGATTAGAAATGCATCAAAAGGGATTACGCTTGCCTTGTTCTTCGATGTAGTTGTACCGATCAGTATTGACGTTGATCTCGGACGCGGTCTCGGGCTCTACCGAGAAGAAGCAAATACCGGAAAGGAAACAACACATTCAATACAATGCATTGATGCGCAATCAAGCATGATGATATGACAAGTTCAATATATTTAATTTAAAACCTAGAACATGGATAGCATCTTAAACGGAGTTCAAATGCATAGAGTATAATAGCATTTGATTTATCTTCATATTAGAATTAAGGGTTCGACTTGTTCTTCTATCTTCGACAGGGTTCAAATTTAATTAAACATGCATGATTTTAATACCAAAATATAGATATCATTTTACTGAACATTTTGATAGGTCATTCGTATTTTTCCGATAAACAGGGAATTAGTTATGCATTTTCCAAGTTTAGTTATTTTCTGAAAACAGAAATAGCAGAATACGAAATTGATCTTTTTATACTCTCTGAAACGCTCTCACTGACTTGGTTACTTTGCCAGGCAGCGCTTAGTTAGGTCTTAACTAGGTATAGTAAGGGCTCGGGTAACCTGGGCACCTCAACTAATTTCAAACACCTGGTGGTCTTCTGGTTTCTCAAACTTCTCCTAGAAATCTAAACATAACCACCGTGTACAGCTAGTACTCTGAATACTAGCATATCTCTGCTTGTTGATGGATTTCGAAATTAGATGGCTCTGTTTGGGAAGTTATTTGCACAACAGGAAAGTAGCGCTCAGTAGAGACGGAAACTGAACCACGTGCCTGAAGACAACATGACCAGAAAAGCTACAGCAGATCTAATGTTCAGAGCATATATTGCTGTATTTTTAGAGATTGATCTTCAGTTCTAAACTTTAAGCATCACTCAAGTATATAGTACTAGCTGCTAGTACTTGATTTGGACAACTGCTCCCAGGAGAAGTGTGTGTAGACAAATATGAGATTCTACAGAAATTGTATTAGCTGCCATAGCAAACTCTGAACCTGATACGTGTTTACAAGACAAGAGCATCTAAAACTGAACCAAAAGTGGAGCTGATACACTAGCAGATGAGCAACGAAGATTTTCCATAAAAGAAAGATTCTAAGCATGGCGTGGTCACTATACCAGCTATACCTGATCGATTGGGAAGCTAGCCCAGGTTCTTGATTCAGCTTGACCTCCTCAATACTTCTGGTGCTCTCGCTGTTCAGATCCGGTGAGTCTAGCGGCAGTAGCAGACTCCTCGTCTGCTCTGGCGACTGCTCCGGCGACTGCTGCCTGGCCTTCTCCTCCCTGGAACCTTTTCCCTCTGCAATTCTCGGCCTCCCTAAACTATTTCCCTTCCCACCTAGGTCACAACCATGGCGTTGGTACTCAGCTTCTTGGGGCGGTGGTGATGCTAGATGGATATGGTGGTCTGCTTGATCATACTATGGGGAAAAGCAGTACTAACTGGTCACGTCTCAAGAAGTCAAGTGCGGTTCTCTCCTTAGGATATTTTAAAGTGGTACTGTAGCTAATTTTTGTCAGTCCAACTGCTACAAATTTTACTCTAGCTTCTGAAATTTATTATAACTTCAGTTTGTATCTTTGATTCAACGAGATATATTCAAAATCTTTTTTAGGACATTTGAAAAGAGAGAGATTAGTCAATTTAGGATTTTCTCTTTTATAATTTTTAACAAAAAAATTTTATTGGAGAATTTTTACATGATGCTTATGATGCAAAAGTACTTTATTACAAACATGGGATGTTACACCTTGGTACCTAGGAAGCGTAGGGAGATAAGTCTATAGATTTGAAGTACCTAGCAGGACCGAAGCTCAAGCATCGTTATCCACAACCTCTATAGCACTCCAAGCTCAAGACAGAAGGGTCTACACCAACCTCCAGCTTCAAGGCGCGACACCAAGGTTGAAGATTCCATCAAGCGACACGAAAGAAGAAGCGACTCCAAGCCAACAAGAGCTACCCGAGAAGCCCCGACTTTTCAAGACCTCGTTTGCAAGCCGAAAACCTTCTAACTCCCGTAGAATCTTTTTGGGCATACTAGATAGCCTAACCCCGCTAACCTTAAAGGTGTCCCGACGAGGTTTCGACAAGATACCTTTGGCAACATCAACTCTTCAGCCATCAACTACAGCAAAGGAAGATGATCTACATATTTGGCAAGAGTAAGTCCTAGACACAACTCAAAGTATCACCGGTGAGTTGGAAGAGAAACCATTGAAGCCTGATTCTAACCTAGTCTCTACACCTCATTACTAATACGCTTAGGAATCTCGGGACGAGATTCTGTTTAAAGGGGGAAGAGCTGTAACACCCCACTTTTTGTAACCCTATTTAAGCTGAGTTTGGTAATGCAAAAATGAGGGCCAACAAAAACTTTTTGCAACTCGAAAATAAAATAGACATTCCTATGTGTCTGCCTGGATTGTTGTGAAAATCTTGTTCGCAAGAGTGATGTTTGATGGATGAGTTTGTGGACCAACTCAATTTTTTTGTGATCTAGTGATCATGCCATCCCTTGGGATTACCAGCTTTTTCTCAAAATAGAATATCTTGGCACCTCCTTTATTTCAAAATATTTTAATTTCCCAAAACAGGAGCCAAGATCTATTTATTCAAACAAAAGCTTTACCCAAACGTCAGTATTTATAAAACTATAGGGATATAGTGTTGTGATCCCACTATTTTATAAAACTACTATTTTATAAACCTTTGATAAGTGGTCTTTCAAAATACCTTTGAGAAAAACTTGATAAAGGAGATGATTATGTCTCCATTTGTTTCTAAGAATATCTACGAAAGCCTTACTCCTTTCCTTGAAACTCTTTTCAACTTCCCATGGCTTGATCACTATTTAACACTTGTTCAACCATTGCTTTTGGTGATGATAGATTACCTGCAAATGATTGATCAGGTGTGGTGAGTTGACTTTGTGTGACTTTCTTTGACTTTGATGAGTTGTTTGTGTATAGTTATGATCTTCAGATAGGCATGTGGCCTAACCCATTCAAAAACCCATCAAGTAATATATTTTCAAGTAGATCATTTTCGTTCTATATTTCCAATAAAACCTATTTTGATGATTTCCTCTCAATCCTAAAACCCTAACTCTAATGTCTTACCATAAGACATTAGGAGCCCTTCTTAAGGACTTTGGCACTAATCAATTTAGCCCATTAGAACACTCCTGAGGTTATAGGAACCATCCCCATCCAACCCTAAGAGGTTCCTCTCCATTTTCGAAAAATATTTTCTTGCAGACATTTCATCAAACACCTAGTGTGCAGACTATCTTAGTGTATGTTAACAGATTCAGTTTTTCAACGCTTATATTAAGCTCATCTATCCTATCCATGGCAATGTACCTTCCTAGAACTCATCCTTGATACATATTCTTCCATTCTTTCCATTACCACCTAGTCATTTGAAATCATCTGCTACTTGTTCTAATCTTGTTTCTGACCCTAATCAAACCACTGACCATTTGATTATTATCAGATGCACTTTTGATCACACTTTTAAATTTTGAGATAAATTGTTCAGAGACCATCCTATGACCTATTCCCCTTATTTTTGACCTACTCTAACTACCTACACTTGCATGTGCATTTTGAGGTATGCCACCCATTTATGTGGGATGGTCTTGAACTCTAATCAAAACTACTTCCATCCTTTATTTTATTTTGTTTTGTCCATAAATATTTGGATCTCTTTTTAGCATTCGCCATAAAATCTCCCCATGAGCCATTCCCTCTCTATTAACATTGGAAGTGTTATTCATGCATAAATACCACCCCTTCTCCATCCAAGATGCCTATTCCCTTATCTCATCTTTCTTATTTAACAAATGCATGGAGATGGCAACCATATTATTTCTTGACCTCTTACCCAATAAAAATTCAGGAACTTCTACCATGCCATATCTTTTATTTTAGAATCATCTAAGCCCAAAACCTTAATTGCCTATTCCCAAAATTTCCAAGATCTCGTCCAAACTACTATTTGGGCAAATACTCAAAATCAAAGTTTTGGTAACCAAGAAAAATTGCCATAAATTGGCAAGACCCTATCCAAACCCTCCCTCTCTAATTCATTGCACCTATGCACTTCTTGCAGGTAGTTAAATTTGGTCGAATTCAAGTTTAGTGCATGCATACATCAACTTCTTTTTCCATCTCTAATTATCTAAACCCATTTGAAACTCCACCAACCTAGCACATTGACCTCTCCAGCACTCTCCCTACCCTCTAGATGAAATATATTGTAGCATCACCCCCACTCCCTTGTCTCTTAGTGTTTGGAAGGAAAAGGAGGATATCCATGCAAGAAAATATTGCTCCATACTAAAATAAGTGGGCAGCATCCACCCTTCTCAAGCAAGGCATCCCTCTCTCCCTCTCTCACCCTCCCACCGTCACTCTTGACCAATCAGAGGCCACCAAGCCTACCCCACTTACCAAACCGACCTAACCCTCCTACCTCACTCCCCTCTCTGAAATATAAGGCTCCAGCCCCTCTCTGCCTTCGGTTTCACTCTCATTCGACTCTCACACCACCACCACACCATCCCAGAACACAGAGACCCACCCTCTCGCTCTGTACCAGAAGGGAGAAGGAGAAACCCTTGTTTGAATCTACGGAGAAGAAGAGTGGAATGCCACTGCTCAGGACCCTCTCTGCCCTCTCCCTCTGCATGCATGCGCTTATACCACCCATAGGAACCTAACCCTACCCTTATTTTGACCCAGGAACGCCAAAACGACGACCCTATGGAGCACCCGATCGAGCTCCTCCATCACCGGCGTGCAGATCCTCATCCCAGAGGCGAATCCGCCGCTGCCGCCCCTCTCTGAGGTCGTCCTGTCGAGCCGCGTCCCCTCGTCGCCTCCCCATGGCCGGAGGAGGCCCCTAGGTGAGCTCCGGCGCCGCCCCGTAGAGCTAGGGTTTTGGCCCTGTGTCCCGGCGGCTGGAGGTAGGAGACGGCCTGGAGCCGTCGATCCCGACTTGATCGGGCGGCTCAGGGCGCTCCATACCGCTTCGGCCCCTGCTGCCCCTGGCGGCTGGGCCCCGCCTATCAGGTGGTTTAAATTGCCTCTCCCACGCACGCCTGGGCGGAGTGGGCCGACGACCCAGCGGATCAGCCCAGGTCTGCTCAGATCTAGCCCGCTTTGTGTTTTTTTAGAGATATTCATTAGGAATTTGTTTCCCAGATCTGTTAGCATGCTCTTAGAAATAAAATCACGAAAAATTCTCTGGGCATCTATTTTGTGTGATTCAAATTTCTGAGTGTAGCTTGACTCAATACCTGTCAGATGGCACTTGTCCCATGCTCATTAGATCAACGTAGATAATATGGTGTTTTGTTTGGCAAGATTAGTCACTTTTCAATCTTAAATCCAAATTAGGAGTTTGGTTTTATAAAAATGGATGATTCCAATTTTCAGAGATGCTATGTTGTACTGTGAAGTTAGAGAAACTAGTTTTGCTATTTTAGGGGTATTATTTTCTCTGCAGTAATTATTTTGGTGTTAATAGAAATTAGCATTGTTTTATTTATTGTGCCTATTAGAAGTAAGCTTTTGGAGTGATTCAAACTCTGGAGTGTTGTGCATTACTGTAGCTTTCCAACTTGACCTCTGGTGGAATTTTAGGAGCTACTGAAAGTTTTAGGGATTTATTTTGCTTTTCTAGTGGTAATTGTGACTAGGAAAATTCATTATAATTCAACCCTAACCTATTTTGGAATGATTCCAATTGGGTTGGCTTTATAAACTTGTTAGCTATCTGATGCTATGCTGGTTGACATGTTTTGGTCAAGTTTGATGTATGCATGATGTTTGTGTTGAGTATAGGGTTAATTACTATTAGAAATTGTTTCCCTATTAATAAAGTGACTTTACTTTTATAAGATGAAATCTTGGTTCAGAAACTTGTTGCTTATCTGCAAGTATGCTTAATATGTTATTTGACCTATTTTTACATCTGCATCCTTGATTGAGGTGAAGTGGTGTTGTTATTGCCTTGTTTGAAAAACCCTAGTTTCTATTAGGATTAAATTGCTAATAAAAACCTAATAAAATTTTGTTTTGAATTTCTAAACATGTTTGTTTCTGATACTCTTTGATTATGTGATGTGGAGTGATGAAGTGCTTGTGACTTGTGTATGCATGAATGCTTATTGTGTGCTATTATTTTTTCGGCGATAGAATCAAACGAAGAGTGTGCAGAGGAGGGTGAAGTCTTTGAGTACCAGGAAGAAGAAGACCAGGGACTAGCCAACCAAGGCAAGCCATCTATACATGTTGCATATCTGAATCCTGTTCACTTACTTTGCAGGTTGCATAAAGGTTTATTAAACTGCATGTTTTTATATTGCTATAGCTCCTGTAGAAATTATATTATTGGCTCAACCTCCACAAGCCTATTGTTATCATCCTTCGAGATGACCCCCTTGAACACCTACTCTTCATCCTTGTAGTAGTGGCTTGTTGATTTGCAGCATAGCCTTTGGGAAACCTCTCATGTAGCCAAAAACTCTAGGATGGGAACACTCAGAAAGGTTTCTTGAAAATGCTTTCGAAAACCTTGGAGTAGTATCTACTCCACTGAAATGTTTTCAAAATGGTTTTGGACCAATGGAGATGATCATGGATGACAAAGGAGTTGGTGGTTTTCAAATGACATTGGTGATCACTAAGTGTTGGCTCAGAACAATTTATCCGTGCAACCACATTACCCCGGTATGGGACGGGGCTTAGTCCGAAGTTTATTTGCTTTAGTGCAGGGATCCTCACACTATATAAGGGTTTGTAGGACCCCAGAATCCAGGTTGTCGCAAGAGTATGGGCAATAGTGAATCGGGATCCTTCGGGATTTATCCGGCCGGAAGACACTTGGGTTCTCCCGCCGTGGCAATGGAGCTACACGCGAGGAAAAGGATGTAGGCTGCCAGGGTTTGCCGGGGAGGTTAACTCCACAGGGCAGGCACCCGTACTAAGGTAGATAGATGGAAGACTTTATTCAATTATCCGAACCCCGCATACTGGTGTATGGCGGACCGTGGTGGTATCCCGGCGGATTTATCAAATCTTGTGGGTAAAGTGTACAACCTCTACAGAGTGTAAATCTATTCGAATAGCCGAGTCCTTGGTCATGGACGGCTGGGACGACCGTTACTTAGCCCAATGTCAGGTTTTGGTTTTACAAAAATATTTTCGGAAAGATGGAGAAAGGTGTCGGATGGGGTACTCGGAGGGTACTGCCATGGCACGGTTATGGTTCGGAGTACTTGCAGGGTACTGCCAAGGGAATGGAGATGGTCATGTGTGATTGACCTGTGTTATGAAGGAAGGTGGTCATGTTTGATTGACCACCGACTCTCTCTTGAAAAACAAATGAGTTCCCCCTTCCCTAGAGATTTTACTAAAAAGGTTTTCTAAATGCTTTCTTTAATAAGGATATAGAGATGTCGTAAGACATGATATATTCGACATGAGAAATTGACTAGTTAGGATAAACTAGACTAGAGCCTTTCACCTTGCTACAGCCAAACTGCATGTCAACACTTCCTCTTAGATGGTTTGCGAGTATAATTCAAAATGTACTCACGGCTTTGTCCCTGGCTATTAACTTGGTCAGATTATGAAGAAGTATATGAGGACGATGGTGAGGAGTTCGACAACGCTGGTGCGAACTAGGAACGTCTCCCAGTCAGTTGCCTGTAGGGTAGTAGGCATGACATGGGTCATCAACGCTACTTGGTATCCGCTGCTTAATTGTAAACTTGCCCTGCGTGGCAATATCAAACTTGGTCATGTGACCAATTGTAAGTCTATTATTTGGTGCTGTAATGGATGATGTAATTCTGGTATCAACTCGGATATGTGGATTCACGACACACTAATCATGGGATCATGAATTGTATGCATATCGGGTATTCCGGATGGGTAATACGGGGTCCCCACAGAAATAAGGGGAAAATGGAGAGGAGGCAGTGGAGAATAGAGGGGGAAGCAGTTGTTGCTCTGGATAACGAAGGGGGGCGAGCGGAGATCATGCGCAGTTGCGGGGAGATGGGGGAGGTTGCAGGAAGATGATGACAGGTGGGCTCCACCTGTCATAGGGGATAAGGGGAGAGGGGGTACCGTTTCAGAAAGAAATCCGGGTGGGCCATGGGCCGCTTTGATTGCTGGGCCGAATTGGTTCCCGTGGCCTTTTTCCCAATTTCGAATTAATTTCCTCTTTTCTTTTCTTTTCTTTCTTTTTCTGTTTTCTGAATTGCTTTATTCTTTTTTCATTTTGATTCAGAAATATTTCAAACCAGCTTATACAAACTTCTAAAATTCAAAGGTACATTACAAAAGAGTGAGCAACATGATTTTGTAATTAAACCAGATTTTTATTAAAACCTTATAAATTTAGCCTATGAGACTTTATTGCCTAATGAAGTAAGAAATTAGGGTTTTCAAAATGCTTTCTTTTAAATTCAGAGAATGACTCTAAGAAAATAACATTTGAACTTTATTTTAAAACACATTTTTAGATATGCAAAACTTTATTTGGTATTAAACCCTTTTGTTAATAATTCCCTTGCAAGGATGCTTGCATAAGATTTGAATAAATGCAAAATAATATTTTGAAATCTATTTTCTCAAAATGATCTTTCAAGCAACAAAGGGAAGTTTGAAATAGGTTTTTTGTAATTCTATATTTTAAACTAAAAAAGTTTTAAATCCTTGTGAAATTTCAATCAATACAAATAAAATAATTTTTTTATTCTAAAATTTGATAAAAACTTGGGATGTTACAATAATTCACACCATTTGTATAGTGAGACAAAATCAAATAGCACAAAGTGCCCAATAGGAATGATTGATATTTGCAAGGTGCTCATATAACACAACTATTGCTTGCAAGTAGGATGAACTAATGGAGTTGACTTTGAATAAGAGTAAAAAGTGTATGAAATATTCTAGTGGGTTTTTAGTTATCAAGGTAGGCAATTTTGCAAAAGGAATTATGCCTAAAATAATTATAGAATTAAATCTAGGGAGAAAATACTCAAATCCTCATTTGAATTTGAATACTTGATAAAATTGGTTCAAGTAATTTGTGCAGTGGTTCTACTGGACAGAGGACAACAATATGATCCATTTGCAAAAAGAATCAACTGAAAAGGATTTATAGAATTTGAAGTTGTTCAAAAAAAACTCAAACTGACATGTTCAAATTTGAATATTTTGAAATAGTTGGAAAGTGAGATTTTATTTTAGTATTGTGTTCTACACAATTTTAGGAGTTCAGGGATATATTATTTGCTAATTTTGGATCTATAGAACTAAAGATATGATTTATCAAAGTTTGCACATAATTCTGCCTATTTCTGGATTGAATTTCTGTTTTAAACAAAAGGTTATCCACGTGGCACATTGTGACTGGCCGGTTACGTTTCGGTCGGATCGTGGCTATGAGTCATCGGATCTTCTGAGATCTGGATGATCCAGATGTAGCTATACCGATTCGAGTAAGTGGATCTATCCAGGCCACTGGATCCAGATTCGACGGTGCAGAAGAAAGGGGAAGGGAGAGGCTCACCTCGGCTAGGTTTCCAGCCACCGACGGTGAGGTAGCGGCCAGATGTGGTCGTCGGCGACGGATCTGGTGGCCTCCGGTGGAGATGGAGTGGTCGACGAGATTCAAAGAAGCGCGGTGAACTCACGGGCGTGGTCGACGTCGTCATTTGCGTCCAGTGGTGAGGCGGAGAGGCGGCTGGAGTGCCTATGGCAATGGTGACCTTCGGTCTGGGATGGATGCGTTGATTCTCTGCGAATTAGGACAAGCGGAGGGCATCATATGATGCGCTAGAGTTAAGGGAAGAGTGTGAGGCCAGAGGGAGGAGTCGGGGTCGTCTTACCTTGTCGGAATCGACGATGTTTGTCGCCGGGGACTGCAGACTCTGGTGATAAAATTCGCTGGCCTGGCAGCGTATTTACGAGAGGAAGGAGAGGGGAAACGGCGAGGGAGGCGGGGGCTATTTGTAGGCGCGATAAGCGTCAAAATAGGCAGGGGGTAAAGGGAATTGAAGAGGAGATGCTTGCGGTGATCTCACGCGTGATTTTCGTCCAGAGGAAGAAGGAGACGGTGACGTGGCGCTGTGGGACCCACCTGTCAGCGATAAAAGGGACAAAGGAGGGGTACTGGTTCGGAAAAGGCTTGTTGGGCCATGGGCCTCTTCTGGCTCCAAGCCGAACGGTCTCCCACGGCCCTTTTCTAATTTTTTTCTTTTCCTCTTTTTCTTTTTCTATTTTCTATTTCTTTCATAACTTTTGCAAAATTGGTCCAAATTGATTCAAACCAATTTGTAAAATTTTCAAAAATTCAACTCAACATTTTAAGACAGTAAGAAACATGTTTTCATAATTAAACAAGATTTTTAATAAAACTTTATAAATTTGGCCTAAGGGGCTTTCTTATATCTTATCTTAAAAGAGCTCTAAGCTCCCTGGGTTGTAAGCACCTATCTTTGGTCAGGACGTGGCGTTCGGTTGGGTTTACCTGGCTGTGTCGTATTACCAGACCGACTCGATTGAAATCTCGCTGAAAAAAATACTGAGGTGACTAGGTGAGCCAACTCTAATTCGTTTCCTCCACCGCAACTCCCGGCAGATCCCGGCCGATGCATCTGCTCTTCTTACCGGCACAGCTGCCGGGTGCCTCCGGCCTGCTCGCTGTCCTGCCCCGGCCCCGTCTCTGGTGAACCCTATTCGACCCCCTCGCCTAGCCTGCTCAGCCGCCTGCCGTTTTTCTTCTCCCACGTCCCCTCCATGTCGCCGGACCTCCCGCGTCCTCTCGCCATCGCTGGGCGACGTCGATGGTGCGCTCTCCTCCACTGTGGCGCACGGCAGTAGTGGCACGGGAAGTACCGCGCCACGCGACTGGGCACTCCTCGTTCCACCTTGATGGTGGAGAAGCCCTCATGGCGGTTGCGGGCTGCCTCATCCTTCGCTCCAGCAGTAAGTCCTCCTCCGCCCACGTGTGCGTCTTCCTTCGTCTCCATCCGTTCCTTTAGACTCCTTTTTTGATGTGTGGCCTTAGGTGCTCCGATGTCTGTATCCCAGTCTCCTTACTCATATTTTGCCTTTTATTCTCGCTTATGACGTAATGAGACGTAAATCCATGATCAGTATGCTGAATTGTTGTCTTGCCGCTACAAAATTGACAACGAGCCAGCAATTTTGGAGTGTGTCATTCGTTTGAAATTTGGGAGCAAAAGCCATCGGTTATTGGGAATTCAGAAAAATTCCTTGCACCTTTGTTGTACATCTCACATCTACCAAAGGAAATACAAATGCATTCCCTTCCTCTGGTATCACCCATGTTCTTTCCTCTGTCGTTTCTCTATTATATTCAAGTTCAGTTTCAGGCTATCAGCTGGATATGGTGATGCCCCAGGTTTAGGGAGAGCTGCTGGTCAGAACAGAGAACACTATGGATTTCTTGTTGCGTAACTATTTAGTTTGTTCATGTATCACGTTTTCAAAATTTGCAGATAAGCTGTTCGATAAATTTCCTAGAAGCAAAAAGATTTTTACATTGCATCCTAATCCTACAATACAGTCGTAGCATTAGTATGCGTATGTATTGGCTTTTTTGTGTTTCTCATATCACATAAAAAGAACAAATTGTTAACATGGGTCATTTGATGTCAGATGTTAACATGGGCCATTTGATGTCAGAGGTTTGGCTTCCTACCTGTATGATTCCACTATTACGGAGATCTAAGGGTCATAGTTTTACATAGTTTCCTGCTTGGGTTTAGCCATTTTCTCCTTGAGTTTATTTTTGGATTTTTTAATCTGGAAGCTAGGATCCATGTATTAGGAGGCAGCATACCATTGATTTTATAGTGTGGTACATGCCAATTGTATACCTAAGTCTGTATCTCATGTATAAGGAGGCAGCATACGATTGATTTTATAGTGTGGTACATGCCAATTGTATGTTGCCAACCTAAGTCTATATCTCAGTACTAGCTAAGAGGGAGGGTTGTTGGTTTAAATGTTTAATTTTACAAATGGTAGTATTGGTCTCTCAAGTGCAGGATTCCAGTTACTAATTAGCTCAAGTTATATTCTTGCATTCATCTGTAGTTTATGTCCCCAGTTAAATTCATCTTCGTTTTCCAAGGGGGAGCTCAGGTCAGGAAAAGTATTTGTAATCCCATAAATTTTGATAATTAGTGAACTAACTGATGCGAGAAACATATACTACATTATAAGGGTTTTGAAATAAATGTTAAATACTCATTTCTAAGGATTTTATCTTGATACTTTTTTGCTTAGGACCACTTGATATTGATTTGTATGATTTATTTGTATGTATGGTACCAATTATCATTTTCTTACCAATATAGAATGAAAAATGTACGTATTCTTTTCTTGGGGAGTAATGTTCAGGAGCTAAATTGACCATCACATGTTTATTGCCATCATGTTTAATTTATGGCATACTAATCATTTTTTTCACCGATTCATGTGAATATCAATATCTTTGGTATAAGCATTTGAATTTGTCTGTCTTAAATATTGGATAACCTGTTTGGGCTTTACCATTTTTGTTAAATATGTAGATATGAGAACATTCATTAATTAGTTAATTGTTATTTAGACTTTTTATGTCCCAGATATATCAAGTTCATGCCAGCTTATTTGCAGTATAATTTTTCGTACCTTTCATTTGTTCTCTGTCCATCATAATAATGCAGTGCCTTTTTGTTCTTACCATGTGTAGTTATTACCCTTAATACTGTGCACTACTTTTTGAAAGTTCATCCTTTCTAACAACATACTCATGGTGCTTTGCCTTTTCCAGGTAGATTCTCATATGTGTCATCAAGCCTTCGGGTAAACAAGTTCATCATGTATTGCCACCCCTTCATTCATCAATAAGAATTTCTTACAGTCCCATATCATTTTAGTTTGCTCTCTTTTCCATTTTTATTGTCTGAAGTCTAAGATAGCATGATATGAACCCTGCTTTTGTAGCTAAAATTATTTGTTTTCTCCATTGGAGCTTAGACCATTAGAAGTATGCCATCTTAGTAAGCTCATTTAATTCTTTTTATTCTGATATAGAAGTATTTAAAAGAAAGCATCAGATGATGCTACTTGAGAACTTAATTATAATTTGAACTCCATCTAATTAAATAAATCGAAACAAGGAAGCGAAAATATTATAAGCACATGGATGATATATACGAGTTCCATTCCTGATCACTCCATATAGAGGAGAAAGGGATCTCACAATTATAGTTGGTTGTCGACCTCATATTACCCAGTATATAGTGGAACAATTTGTGACATGAAATATATCAATGAGGGAAGAAATATCTCTGATCTACGTGCGTAATTCCAGAAGTAGTATTTTCTTGCTAATTTGTGAACTAAGTATGGTGACAAATGATTTCAAAGAATAAATTGATCGTAATTTTATTTTCTTGGTGTATCTGGGCCTTGCGCTCTCTTTGCTGTATGACATCATCACATTCTTTTGCCTCCAAATAAACAAGCTCTTGCCTATTGACAAGTATGCACACCTTATCTCTTGACAGGCTACTTATTTCATTTGCTGTACTCATTAAGATTATTTGTTGCATTATTTAATTTAGATCAAACCACCTTAGTGGTTAGGTCTGTTGGGATTTCCGAGTGCCCTCAATACCTAGGTGATTGGTGAAACGTCAATACTTCAGTGATTGATGGTTGTATCTTATGCAAGGAGGGCAGCAGCCTCTGCCTTCACATGCCATCTCAAGAAGCTCCATTCTGGACCCATTGGCAAGGTAACCTGCAATTTTTATCTGGTAATTTGGATACTAAAAATGTTTGTTAGATATCGAAAGATGTACCAAGCATCAGTTCAGCTCTGTTAAGCTTGCTTTAGCTTCAGTTCTGCATTGACAGGATGACACATTGTTCATATATAAAATTCTAACTGAACTAGATAATTTGAGAAAGTAAAAAACATATTGGTCAGCGATTGGAAGATGTACCTACAAAGCTACAAGCACCAGTTCAGGTCAGCTAAGATAGCTTTAGCTTTGATTCTGTATTGATGGGATGGCACATGGTTCTAGATGTACAATAGTAAGTGAACTAAATCTCATTCTTGTATCACTCTAAGCAATTTGTGTTAGTCTGTTAGCATCTAAGTATAACTATGTACATGTTTTACATACACTTTGGCTGCTCTTATTAAATTATTTAGGTGCTGCTAGGTTGTAGAATAAGCTATTTATGCTTCTATCGGCTTTGTTATCAGAGTTAGTTCTCTAATCTTCTTCCCATGATTTCTTACCTATAGTTTTGGATATATAATTTTACTCTTTATATAGTCATAGTTATATCTATGGGTTTTAGTTCTGTGCTCACTAATAATATTATGGACATGGATATACTAAAAGTTTAAGGAAATTGCAGTGCAAGCTGAGAAAGATACACACACCACCCATTTTCATAGAGTTCTTGATATTAGTGAAATTAATTGTCCGATACATGAACGATGTCTTGCTCATGTGAAATGATGCATCATACACATATCTACAATTTTAGTAACCAAGTTCTTCCTTTTTGCTATCACTATGTTCTCCGTTACCCTCTCAGCCTCTCAACATATCTTTTTGTGTTGTTCTGGCTGATCATTCGTGTCCACAGTAAGCGGATTCGGGGCAATGGAAGTGCTTCCATGGATTGATCTTTTGAAGATCCTCATGTGTGGTGATGTTATGTTCAGAGGTGTTGTTAACCTAGCAGTATTACCTTAAAAGGGCCTATCACATCAAGTACAATAAGTTGGTAGTCATGTTTTAGTTTCAGTTTTTTCTTAGCTTATATCGGTATGGGAGGATACGAAATATGTAGAACATTATTTCTCGCACTTTCTTTTGTGCCAAAACATTGATAGTTTCCTATGATATAATGTAATAACTTTGTGCGTAAACCTTATGAGGTGAACTTGCTGCAGATTCCATGTGTATCATGTGTTTTTCTACCATCATAGTTGATTTATTCAATTTATATTAGTTTAATTATATACCATTGTTCCTACTTTAGGCCCTTTGTACTTAACCTAACAAGAACTGAAAGAAATTAGCTCGGAAATGGCTGCTCAGTACTTAGTGGGCAGTAGAGGAGAGTAGAATATGAAGGCCAACAGCAAGTGTCGAAACGAAAACATAGTAGCTGCGTGTTCTCTTCACTCTGCCTATGCAAATCCCATTGATTGAAAACTTGGCCATGTCATGGAAAACTTATAGAGGTGGCATATTCCTGTGTTGATGGTTCCAATGATGCAATTAGCAAATCGGTAGGCTCATTAGAAATGACAGTGGAGTCATTATATATCCTGCTTCAAGGTAGACACCTTATGGCTTGCAGCCAATTAGAACTGGTGGTTTCGGTTATGTGATTGTTGCAGCTGGGAGCTGTTGAAGGTGGCGATGTGTTCCGTTGCTCAGGTAGAGCATGTAGCAATCAGAGCACCAGCCCCATGTACTGTAGCCTATTGTTGAATGTATACTCACTTGCTGTCCATGCTACTCATGATTAGCTTTGTGATTAAGGTACAAGCTTTGCGCGAAGGCCGAGAATGGTGGAGAGGTGGCCGATACGTTTTTTGGATATCGTTGATGCAGATTTGATTGGCAAGCCTGCTGATGTGCTTATCAATGAGCTTTTGGTGAGTAATAAAATGATTGCTTCAGGTATTTCCATGCTGGTTGGAAGAAGCTATGTCGTGGATGTGGTGGTGCCTCGGTTCTCTCCAAGAAAGTATTGACTTCCAGATTGTAAAGTTTTATACATATGGTGGTTCAGAGTATATGGAATTGTCTATGCGTTTTCTTTTTCGGGTGCAGCTCGATCTGCCAAAGTCTCCTGTGGTCGCCTTGCCTGGACATGCTGAAGCCTAACGAACCAGAAACAAGTACATGTATGTACATAGAAAAATTCGAATGATAGTACCTAAGGACGGCGCGGCATAGCGCGCAAGGCCCATCTAGTATCTAGTATCTAGTATATTTACTAATTGGAGGCACCGTATAAGCCTCCACATTAATCCAAGAGTTTAGAGAATTTTGTCTGTCCAATTAACTGATAATTTGTCTGGAGCCGTCAGATCATAGAAATCAGCTCCGCTTTCTTCCTCCGCAAGTTGGGCAGACGTCTTGGCGCATGACTCTTCTTTTCCTATCTTTCCTAGTCTGATTGACGCAAGTAATCTGGCTGTCTTCTCCCAATCTGGCAATCTCGCCGGACGAGTAATCCGGCCGCAAGACTAAGTTCAGAGAAGGTACACGATGTGTGAGGAGAAACCCCATGCGTGGACAGTGGACACATGCCTCTCTACGCGGAAGAAGGGACAAATCTGCTGGATCCATCCGACAGTAGATGATCTCAGGTACGTATGTGTCTCTCTTTTTTTAATCAAATTCACAAGCTACAATGTTGAGTACCTCAACGTCACCAGCTACATCCGCCCAATTGCATGCAAGGCTGAACTCTAGCTAGCTAGCTACATGTTCCGGCGATTGATTTTCCACATGTCATAATTACACAATTATTTGAGTATGTTGATCTGCTGCAGCATGGATACAACGGTCAAGTAGTAATTGCTGACTTGCTGTGATCTTAGGTATGCAATGAACCCTTATGTTTCTTGCTAATCAGATCATATCAGCAACTAGGACTATGGTTTTCGGTCACGACATTAGACGGCGGCGATGAATTCTAGATCGACCAATTGCCTAATGCCCCTCCTGAATTAACTTTAGTTCTGACCGCATATAGCTGAACGAAGTTATTCGGAGAGATTTTCTATCCAATTGATTATTTGGTGCCCTCATCAGATGTATCATGCGTACATGCATAGCAAGCATTAGCCATCAGGTATTCTTCAACTTTATTCCCAATTATCATGCCTCATCACGATCTAACTGAGTTATCATGGGAAACTTTATCGATGAAGCATATGTTTTCCTTGCTCCTCTTCACGTCCAATGTGTATATACTATTAATGCGTTATCACGGGAAACTTTATATTGAAAGCAAGATAAACTGTTAAGATATCACAGACATCCATGCATGATGCTTGCACAATGAATCAGACGTGTCCAATATTGCAAGGTACATAGAGAGTACTCTGCGGCCATAGCTCATAGCTCGAGATTGTGTAGTACATAAAGTAATGCAGAAAGTTAGATTTAAAACCGTATTTTAATTCTTGCTAGGAGATTAATCAAGTGAATTCTTTCCGGTCTCTATGAAACTCAAAATTATATCAGCTCAAAATATTTCATGCAATTCCTTGCATAATGGCATAAATACATATTTCACCTATGTTTTCTATATATTTTTTCCTGACATACTTAATTTCACTTTGTTATTACTATATCATACTGTCAATGATCAACAAGTAACTATGTAAGTAATAAAATATGGACGAGGCCAGAAGGTGAACAGAATGATGGTGCACTACAGAAGTAATAAAAATGATAACTATATCATGTACTTTTTGTCAGTGTAATAAGTCATAACGCATTTTATTTGATTTATTAGTAAATTAGGCACAAAATTAATAATTTATAGGGTGCCATAAGTAGCAGTTTATATGATCTATTAGTAAGTTAATCACATAATTAATAATTTATAGGGTAATCTAGCATTTACTTTCTATAAGTGTATTACTAAGTTCATACGAGCCCCCACGTTAATCCTGGAGGTTAAGAAAATTTGTCCATCCGATAGATAAATGATGTCTCTGTCACCGTTGGATGAAAATACGAGAGGTGGCCTTTCACGCGAGTCGTCCTCTCCCTGGTATCTTCCCGTTTCCATTGAGAAGAAAAAAAAATTGTGGACATCAGCTTCTAGGTCGGGCGATGAATTCACATCCCTCCGGCCCTACCTCCGTCCTTTGATCGATTCGTCCCAGCTATGCTGGAGCAGCAACCTCTGCCCCTGTAGCACCAATCTCCTCTGCATGCTATACTCGCTTTGAACTTTAATTCGTAGTGTAGTGTAATCAAATCGGACGAAAACAAAGATCCAATCAAGACTACTTGCACTGATGTTCGGTCCATGTTACAAAGGGTCGGCCAAAAACCAAGATCCGATCTGGCCTGCACAAAGACTCTTTTCCACTCAACCCTTCAATCCCCCTCGGCTTCCAAGTTTCTGCGATGATATTATCCGACATCGTTCAAGGTAATTGTTTGTCCAGCTGGTAATTTGAAGCAGTCCATACGGTCGTCGTCGTTGGCCGGAACTCACTCCAGCAATTCTCTCTCCCTCAGCACATCACTACAGAATTCTCACATCATCCTTCTACTACCGTCATGACGGCTCAACTGATCTCAATTATTGCATACGCGTCCAGGTGTGCTGACAGGAGACGTGAAGACAAGTATAATCATGTTTTACTCGGTTTAGTTTGGGGACTGAGCTGTGGGGGAGGTGAAGATGGGGGAAGAATAGACACATGAGAGGACTAGGTAATAAGGATATAAGGATGTGTAGTCGGCCGATACGGCGTGGCAAGACTGGCAGCAGTATCACCTAGTGTCAAGCATCGGCAATGGAGTCTGGTAATCAGTGACTATAAGTCTGCACCTCTTATGTTTTGTAAAGTTTCACTTATGTTGTTGCAAGGAGCTTTCAGTTCATAGTGTTTTCATTTTCCCTCTAATTACTATAACTCCAAGATCAGCCACACGGTGCAAAACTCTGAACAATGAAAGAGCGATCAGGTAGAGAAAATTAATTAGAGGTGTGAGCTTTGAACCAAGTTTAGTATAAAGGGTTTGGTATCACGTCAATTCATCTTTCTTTCCTTCCACAAATTTATATTTAGCTGAAGAGACATGTATTTGCTGGATCTGGTCACATCTCAAGTGCAATCTTAATGTCTGAAATCAGAATGATTAAGTACAGTGCTTATCCAGGCCGTTAGGAGTAGTGTGATCTATATCACTGGAAGTAGTAGTTTGATGTTCAGGCATGCTTTAACCTCGGCAAGGAATCTTCTGTCATGACTCAGGACTTCACTGTATAAGAGAATTAAATTATTGAGAATTCACAGAGACAGCATAAAACTGTAGCACGGGTAGTACTTAAATTTTATTTTTCTGCTTTCTCTTCTCCTTTCTTATTTAACTATTAATCTTGATAATATCAATGTTTTTTACCAGAGTGATATAACAATGTTTCTCTGACACAAAAATTGATTCGCAGCGGTATCCTATTGGTGCAGCAACTTTCCATGGCGCTGGCCAGAACTTGCTCTCTCAGGTGTGCTGATTCGATCTTGACAAGGTGAGACGACACATTCTGTTAGGACGATTGTATGTAACTTAGGAACATTGGTTGACCATACTAGGGACCTCCTAGAATTCTGATCAGTTTTCAAAAATTTACTTTTCGTTTAAGAATACTAGAGGTTCATATGTTCTCTCTCTCTCACTCTACATGTATTTATTTCATAAAACTCAATTGCAAATAGTCCAGCAGAAGGTCAATACCCCTGTCCTACTAAAATTTCTGGTCACTATATTTTAATTTTTTCAGAGCACTATGGTACACGTATATATAAATGAAATCAAGTTAGTGTGTTCAGATTTTTTATGAAAGAAGGATTGGTTAATCTGTTAATAAATTTCAATGTATGAAATGAGGTAAGTATTTCTTTAATTCTATTTTTTTAGATAATCAAATAGAGCATGCATATATCTCTAGGAGAATACAAACGACATCGTTTGAAATTTTTTATTTGAGCTGTAGTGTAACCATGCCACTACTCAAGGCTCATACTTAAATTTTAGTTAGATATGCAGGATGAGAAAGCTAGAAGTCTTTTCTTTGTTCTCACAGTGCAAATTACAAATATGTTAACCAGGTACACTTAATTTTATATAACTCTGAGTCGCTAATACCTATGTCATATGGAGATTTTCTCTTGGTAGAATTTCATGGAAACTTCGTCAAAATAAGTACACCATGGTGTATGTTCTTGGTGAATATTATTCCTAAGTGTATTCCTATGTTTTACTTCCTAGAAATAACCATGTACAATATATATTATGTTTTTGAAAGATTACTAGCCCGTGCCGGTGCACGGGTTAATGACTAGTATTGCATAAGGTCAAATAGAATTTGGGTTTTCAAAATAATTTCTTTTAAAATCAGAGAATAAACTCTAATAATAATATTTGAACTTTATTTTAAACATACTTTTGGAAATGCAAACTTTATTTGATATAAATCCTTTTGTAAGTATTTCCTTTGCAAATGAGTTTGCATAGGTTTTGGTTAAATGCAAATTAATATTTGAGATTCTATTTTCTCAAAATAATTCTTCAAGGAATAATAGAAAGTTTGAAATATTTTTCCCAATAAAGCTTTTAAATAAATCAAAAAGTTTTAGTTCCCTGTGAAATTTCAATGAATACAAACATACATGGTTCCTATTTTTATTTATTTTCACATTCCAAAATTTTGGGATGTGACAGACTACCACCCTTAAAAGAAATCTCGTCCCCGAGATTTGGAGAGGCTAGAAAAAAATAGTTTTGGGATACTAGGTGGGCTACCACCCTTAAAAGAAACTTTTGTGGGTAGTTTAGGTCTTTGGGTTCAGATGGGGCACACCTTGGTTTTGACTTGGCAGTAGGTCATCTTCCATTGCAAGTCATCTTCAACGGTAAGCTTGTGGTTCATCCTCACCGGATTCCTACGTTTGGCAACACTTGCCTATTGTAAGGGTACAATATCTTATCCTCCTAAGGTTTAGGCTTATCAACGTCGTCTCTCTTGTATGTATGTCTCTCTAGATTTACCATTCCTCATATCAAGAGCGAACAATTTGAGTAGTCGTCATGGGGGCCAATCCATAACGCACCCAATCGTTACCTTGTATTTCAATTTGGTACATCTCGTACACTAACTCTTGGTCACCTCACTAGTTTGATGAAAACAACTTTCATGGAGATTAAACCATTGTTCGAGCCCATTAGGCATTTTTTTTTGAAACTTCTATCGTTTCCTTGGCTATTGTTTGCGTGAAAATTCCTATATGGTATTATCTCACAAGTGGTAGAATCCTTCAATGATCTTTTTCCTTGGAAAAATTTGCTTTTCATACAACCTCATCTTATGGGCATTAGCAACATTACTAGAGCGAGATCTGCACAAAAGATTTATTTGAAAAGATACATGAAGATTTTCATTCCACCTTATTACATCATGAGAGTACTACCCACATCACATAGTCTATTATTTCACTCCTTACATATCCTTATGACATTCATTCCAAAACAGCAGTTGCATACGACATCTTCTACATTGGTTGCTCATCAATGTGTCACCATATCCCACTATAGTGTGTCATCCTTCAGTTGCCTTATTTACTGGCGCTCTAAGTACTTCTCAAGATGCTTATTTGCATAATGTCCTTTGTTGCCACATTTGAAACAAGTGACAAGGCTGAAATCCTTTCCACTATACTTTTTGTCAGTGTTCTGGATACTGGGGTATCCCGGTCCACCTGCTCCTGGGCCCCTTCAACGGCCCAGCTTCGGCCCAGGGGTGGAACGACGACTGAAGCCCGGCGGAGAAGACCCTCATGAGGAGGCACCTCATGAGGAGAACGACGACTAAAACTGCTAAGGACCAGAAGACCTCCTCACGAGCTGTTTCTCGTGAGGAGAGGGACCATGTCCACGTCAGCTCGGCACGCTTCCGTGCTGAGCAAGAAGATAAGAGCAGAAGACTGCATACCGTCCACGCTACCCTCGACAGGGAGGAGACCAGCTTTTGTCGTGCCTGCATAAAGCGGCACAGTGGTTGTTGGCCACCCCCCTAAAAATAGGGTGGACGGTGCAGGGCACCAGAGGAGGACGTCAGCTTCCTCCACCCACTCCTGTGGACCGGCGCCACTACTCTACGAAGACTACGTCTACGGAAGACTCAAGACTACAGCTGTCCTCCCTCCTTGGCCGTGTGTGGCAACCCCTTCCCCAAGATGATAAGGGGAAGGAGGACCGGGGCGCTATAAAAGGAGGGGAGGCCACCCCTTAGAGGGGATCTGATCTTCATCTCCGGGCTCCTAGCTAGGCTAAGTTGGTTCTTCTACCTTCGGCTAGTTAGAGCTCTGTAACCAAGACCTTGTACTCGTCGCGAGGTATCGCGTCGTAATACAAGAAGGCAGGAAGTAGGGGTTTTACCTCACCATGAGGGCCCTGAACCTGGGTAAAGCTCGGTGTCTCTCTCTGCAGTGCATTGTGCGTTCGACGTCTTGAGGCTTCCGTCACCGTGTTTCGTTGCGATCCAAGATCTCCCACGTTCAGCCGCCTGCGTTCGAATCTTTTGGTCCATCGCGTGGTACCCCGTGTTCTTGCGACACGAAATCCATCGACATTTGGCATGCCAGGTAGGGGGCTGTGGTGTGTTTTCTTGTAGATCTGCTTCGACATGGCTGACGCCAACGCAAGGCTTGAGCGTCTTCGCCGCCGCAACGCCGTTCGGGGACAAACCGAGCGCATCTTCCGTCGTCAGCACGTCTCGACCGAGGAGGAAGAGGAGGAAGATCTAGAGTCCTCCTACCTCCTATCCGGGCGTACAGAGCCTTCGCTCTCCTTCACCACCACCGCTAATTCTCGCGCTCGTTCTGGGAGTCAGCTGTCTCCTGCGCAGGCTCTCGCCATGGCGCAGGAGCTGCTGCGCTATCAGCCCACTGCGGACGGGCGTGAGGGGTGGCGCACGCGAATCGCTGAGCTCGTCGCCATCGCCAATGAAGACCCGGCCCAGGGAGGAGCCCAGGGCGCAGGAGAACCAGATCTGGCGGCGGGGCACCGCGCCCCGGGCACCGGAGATGGGAAGGCCGCTAAGGCCAAGAAGGTAGCTTCCCGCGCCGCATCTTCGCCGTGCAGAGAGCCCAGCTGCCAAATTGTCCAACGCGCTCCGGAAGACGCACGCGTCTCCCTTGAGCGCCACCGCGAAAATCATGACCGCGCCATAGACGACATCGGCAAAGTTGGAAAGAATGTCAAGACCCTCGGGGACCCTATCTACAACCCCGGGTGCCTTGCTCTCACTCGCCAGCAACGCTATGTGGTCTGGCCTGACAAGTTCAAGCCGGACATCGGCACGCGTTATGACGAGACCACCAACCCCGTCGAATTCCTCCAGCTCTACGTCGTCGCCGTTCAGGCCGCGCGTGGAGATCAGCGTGCGATGGCCAATTGGTTTCCCATGGTCCTCAAAGACGCTCCGCGAACTTGGCTCATGAATCTTCCTCACGAATCTGTGACTTCATGGAAGGACTTGTGCCGTCAGTTCGTCACCAACTTCATGCCCACATACGAGCGCCCCTCCACCAAGAATGATCTTAAGGCGGTGCGTCAGTACAAGGGCGAGACGCTTCGTCAATACATCCAGTGCTTCAGCCAGATGAGGAACAAGATTCCCCGGATCTCCAATGAGGATGTCATCTCCGCGTTCTCCACGGGTGTTTCCGACATCAAGATGAGGGAGAAACTGTCCGTGAATGATGAGCTGACTTCTGTCGTCAGGCTCTTCGAGATCGCCGACAGATGCGCCAAGGCCGAGGAGGGGAGGCTCTTCGTGCACAACTTGCCAGAGGTGCTTCCCCCAAAGCCAAAGTCCAAGGACCCCAAGCGCAAGGAGGCTGCTGTCCTCGCGGCGGAGCCTGATCATAAGCAGCGCCGCGGGGACCGCTCTGAGCATGATAAAGATCGACGTCATCGCTACTGCATCCCCCACAAAAAGGACACCCACAATACCGATGATTGTTGGATTGTCCGGAAGTTTCATGAAGAAAATGGTGTCACCAAGCGCCATGGGAGTAGCCGTAGCCATGGCAAGGGTGGATCCCGGGGCAATTGCCGCGACGACGACCGGGACGAGGGTCACCGCCGTGATGGTCTGTCTCCTGCAGATCCCGAGCCACTTCCGCTGCCTCCACCGGTGAATGATCATCGGGAAGAGAACCAGGGGGGCTATCAAGAGCCGCGAGGCTTCGCCGTTTGCCTCCTGGGTGGAGCTCAAGCTCCTTTGTCTAATCGTCACTTCAAGCAGCTGTCGCGAGAGATCACGGCGGCGCAGCCCAGCGCCAGCAACCGCTTGATGAAGTGTTCTACCAGCAAGATCGGCTTCGACGAGGAGGATCATCCGACCTCCACTAAGGGCGTGGGCACAATTCCCCTCTTGTGCACGCCTACCATCAATAACATCGCCGTCAACCGTACTCTCATCGATGGAGGGGCAGGCCTCAACATCATCTCCGTTGAGGTCTTCGAGAAGATGCAGGTGCCATACCATCGGCTCATGCCAACCCGACCTATCTTCGGGGTAACAGAGGGTTCTACAACGCCAATCGGGTAGGTACGCCTGCCCGTCACCTTCGGCACCCGGGACAACTATAGGACAGAAAGCCTCGACTTCAACATCGCCTACATTGTGCTGCCGTACAATGCCATCCTCGGCTATCCAGCTCTGGCAAGGTTCATGGCAGCAACGCATCATGGCTTCAACGTCCTCAAGATTCCGGGCACCAACGGCACGATCACCGTGCGCTGCAATGAAAAGGATGCTCTTCGATCTGTGGAGCATGTCTACCGTGAGGCCGCCACCATGTTCCCCGCTGATGAAGATCTGCTGGAGCACTCCGGTGACCTCACGAGGAAGAAGCAGCTCATGTCACAAGAGCGGGCTGCTGCAAAGAAGGCCTCTCTCGAGCCCCTCCTGCTGGGCTTGTCAGGGAAGAAGTTCGCCGTCTCTGCATCGCCTACTCCAAGCGAGGACCTGGTCCATCCGATGCTGGACATGAGCATTGCGGAAGCTGCGGTACCCTCAGGGAGGAGGCCCCAGTTTACCCAAGAGCGCTCTGCTACAAAGAAGGTCCCGCTCTAGGCTGGGGGCTGCGAAAACGTCATCACCATTGGGGCAGGGCTTTCTCCCAAATAGGAAAGCGCGCTCGTCACCTTCCTGCGGGCAAACTCTGACATGTTCGCTTGGACTCCGTTAGATATGCCCGACGTTCCCAGGGAGGTAATTGAGCACCACTTAGCCGTGTGCCCTCAGGCACACCCCGTGAAGCAGAAGACCAGGAAGCCAGCACAAGAGAAAGAAGACTTCATCGTCCAAGAGATAGAGAAGCTGAAGAAGGCCAAGTTGATATGCGAGGTAGCCCACCCCACCTGGATTGCCAATCCAGTGGTTGTCCCAAAGGCTAATGGCAGTGGGCGCCTCTGCGTGGACTTTACAAGTCTCAACAAAGCCTGTCCCAAGGATACTTATCCACTCCCAAGGATAGATCAAATCGTCGACTCCACCGCCGGCTGCGACCTCGTTTGCTTCTGGGATGCCTTCTCCGTCTATCATCAAATCAAGATGACAAGGGAGGACGAAGACAAGACTGCCTTCATCACACCTTGCGGTGTGTACTGCTACGTCTGCATGCCCTTTGGCCTGAAGAACGCAGGGGCCACATTCCAAAGGCTCATGCGTAAGGCCTTGGGGGCTCAGATGGGAAGAAATGCAGAAGCCTACATCGACGACATCGTCGTCAAGACTCGCGAGAGTCGCACCTTCATCGAAGATCTAGAGGAAACCTTTGCCAACCTGAGAAAAGTAAATATCAAGCTCAACCCCGCCAAGTGCACCTTCGGCGTATCGTCGAGAAAGTTGTTGGGGTTCCTCGTGTCTCATCGCGGGATAGAGGCGAACCATGACAAAGTCAAGGCCATCGAAGAAATGTGTCTTCCACGCAATCTCAAGGAAATGCAACGCCTCGCGGGGTGCATGGCAGCCCTAGGGCGCTTCATCACGAGGAGTGGAGGGAAGGCCCTGCCCTTCTTCAAGGCGCTTCATCGTGTCTCTCTTTGCAGTGTGTTGTGCGTTCGACGTCTCGAGGCTTCCGTCACCGTGTTTCGTTGCGATCCAAGATCTACCACGTTCAGCCCCCTGCGTTCGAATCTTTGGGTCCGTCGCCCGGTACCCCGTGTTCTTGCGACATGAAATCCATCAACACTTTTCTGGAAAATTTATAGCATAATGTCCAGACTCGCGATAGTTGAAACAAATATCATGAGCATGATCCTTCTTTTGCCCCCCATTGATTACATAACCCTCTTTCTCACTCTCTTTGCATTTCTCCTTATCCGGGCAGTCCCATGAATAGTGTCCTAACCTTTTACATTTGCGGCACTCTGATACGTCCATTTTGCATCACTATTTTGTATCATAATTTACTGTTATTCATTGATATATTTCATATTTAGATATGATACTTATGTTATTTCCTTTGTTTTCACATGTTTGATGATCATTGGAGAATTTACTGTCGGAGTCAGGATTCTGCTGGAAAAAGGACGATCAAGGGACCATATTTTGAAGATCAGGAAAATTCCAGAAAAATACCAGGAAATTATATTTTCCCAGAAGACTCAGGAAGCCAGAAGGAGGAGTCGAGAGGAGCCAGGAGGGGCCCTCACGCCAGGGTGGCGTGGCCTGACCCCTGGTCGCGCCAGCCCTGTGTGAGGCCACCCTGGCCCACTTCTGCCATCGCCCTTTCACGTATTTCATCGTCCCCAAAAACCTAAGTCAAGGGAGAGGCTTAGAGTTAGACATCGCCGCCTCTGCGGGGCGGAAAACACCAGAGAGAGAAAAGCTCTCCGGCAGGCAGAAATCTGCCAGGGAAATTCCTTCCCGGAGAGGGGAGATCGTCGCCATCATCATCACCATCACATCGGACTTCATCAGGATCATCATCATCATCATCTCCATCTCCATCACTAGCACCTTCATCTCCACCGTCACCACGCCATCCCGCTGTAACATCTTGAGTTGGATCTTGTTATATTCATAGGGGAAACTTTCTCGGTGTTGATTACTCTTGTAGTTGATGCTATTGAGTGGAACCGTTGAATTAAGGTTTATGTCCAGATTGTTATTTACCATTATTTCACCTCTGATCATGATCCATATGATGTCTTGTGAGTAGTTCGTTTAGTTCTTGAGGACATGGGAGAAGTCAAGATGTTAGTAGTGAATTATTGTTGAGAAATATTTAATGGTTTGATATTGTTGTGGTGCTATTTCACTAGTGGTGTCATGTGAACGTCGACTACATGATACTTCACGATTTATGGGCCTAGTGAGATGCATTGTGTATTTGGCTACCAATTGTGGGGTTGCTGGAGTGACAGAAACCTAAACCTCCGTTGAGAAACCGTTGCACCAGGGAGCGTAGGATCTTAGAGTTTAAGGCTGTGGTTAGATTTATCTTAATTACTTTCTTGTATTTGCGGATGCTTGCAGGAGGGTATAATCACAAGTGTGTATTTATCCTAGTAAGGGTAGTGCGCTAGCACAGGTTCACCCCCATAACACCTATCAAACCAATAAATACTATTAGCGGTATGAAGCGAAAGCTCTCGATAGAAACTCCCGTGTGTCCTCGTGAACGTTTGGTTATTATAGGTTACACAACCGGCTTGTCCTTTGCTGAAGAAAGGATTGGGCCACTTGCTGCAATTGTTACTACTGTCTTTTATTTACTTGCACTTTATTTACTCGCACTACCAATTACCCCTGAAAACCTGTCTGCTAGTATTTACAGTGAATCCTTGATCAAAACCACTCATCAACACCTTCTGCTCCTCGTTGGGTTTGACACTCTTATTTATCGAAAGTACTACAATACACCCCCTATACTTGTGGGTCATCAAGACTATTTTCTGGCGCCATTGCCGGGGAGTGAAGCGCTATTGAAGAGTGGAATTGGTAAAGGTAACCGTCGCTGTGAATATTGTTTTTATTTTGTCTTTTATTTTTATTTTACTCTTCTATGGTGAACTCTCCATTTGGTTTCCTATTTGGAAACACTTCTACTACTACTGCACATGTGGATGAACCACCACCGCCACCACCTGCTGAAATTGATCCTTTTAAAATACCTATGAAAATTGTTGGGCGTATTATGGATAACGGCTATTCAGGAGATGGAACTGTCCATCCGGGTGATCACTTATTATTTATACATGAATTATGCGAGTTGTTCAGATGTGCAGGTATTTCACCAAGCCAGGTCAAGAAGAAGCTATTCTCTTTATCATTGAAAGGCAGAGCTGAAGAGTGGTATCGACTACTCCAAGATGGTCCATCTATGGCATGGGAGGATATTGTACCTCTCTTTTATTCCAAGTTTTATCCTCCAAGTGAAATTCATAAAGACCGTAACCAGATATATAATTTTTGGCCTCATGATGGAGAAAGTATTGCCCAAGCGTGGGGGAGATTGAAGTTACTAATGCTCGAATGCCCATTCATGAGCTCCCCAATAATATTGTTATTGATAATTTTTATGCGTGACTTACTCTTCCTGATAAGGATTATTTGGATGCTTCTTGCTTTGGATCATTTACTCATATGAAAGAAGATTCTAAGTGGAAACTTCTTGACCGTATACAAGAGAATGCTGAAGGTTGGGAAAACGACAAAGGTAGGAAGTCAGGTATAAACTATGATTATGAATGCATTAAATCTTTTATGGGGACCGATGACTTTCATAGTGTTAGCACTGCTTATGGTCTTGATTCACAAATACTTGCTAATTGTCTTAAGGCTTTTGCCTCTTATCTTGATGTTCCAAAGAAAGATTGGAACAAATATCATGCGCCTTATAAAGATTCTGTTAGTCATTTACCTGCTGCAGCTACTGAAGTTTGTACTATTGATAGCATTGTGCCTGAACCTTATTTTGAGAAGACACCTTTCCCTGCTAAGGTAAAGAAGTATTCTACTTTGGTAAGTGTGTCTAATAAAAGTACTAAGAAAGCTATAGAACCTGATGAGCAAATTACTATTAAGTCTCCTGTAGCTATATTGAAGGATCTTGTTACTGAAGATGTAGGGGATGAATATATTCTTTTTTGTGAAGATGCTTTTAACATTCTCTCACATCCTAAAAAGCATAGGAAAACAAGTGTTCCTGTTATTTTTGTCAGGATTGGAGATCATTGCTATTAAGGTTTATTTGATATTGGTGCTCGTGCAAGTGCTATTCCTTTAGAGCTTTACAAAGAAATTATGCATGAGATTGGCACTTGTGAACTTGAAGATATTGATGTGGTTGTTCAGCTTGCTAACAGAGAGACTGTTTGGCCTCTTGGTATTGTTCGAGATGTGGAAGTTCTTTGCGGTAAGACTAAATACCTTACTGATTTTATAGTACTTGGTAAGGAGGCTAGTAAAACTTGTCCTATTATTTTTGGTAGACCATTTTTGAACACTTGTGGCGCCATGATAGATTGTAAGAAGGAGAAATTTTTTACTAAGTTTAATGGAGAGTCTTATGAGTTTAATTTTTCCAAGTTTGCTAAGACTTCTTATGAAAATGACACGCCTAATGAAAATTTTCGAGTTGAACAGCTTGCTTCTATTGCTCTTGCTCCTAATAATGCCTTGCAGCAATTCATGGAAGATCATGAAAGTGATGTTTTCAGTAAGGAAAGAGAAGAGATTGACGATATTCTTCTTCGTCAACCACCATTAATCAAGCATAATCTTCCTGTGGAGGATCTTGGTACCACTTTGCCGCCTAAAGAAGATCCTATTTTCGAATTAAAGCCTTTGCCTGATAATCT
This sequence comes from Dactylis glomerata, assembly GCA_007115705.1. NCBI lineage: Eukaryota > Viridiplantae > Streptophyta > Magnoliopsida > Poales > Poaceae > Dactylis > Dactylis glomerata. The sequence goes on along the minus strand of QXEO01002028.1, from coordinate 107,827 downwards.
TAAATATGCTTATATAGATGATAAGAAAATATATCCTGTTATTATTAGCTCTAAACTTTCAGGAAAGGAAGAAGAAAGATTATTGCAGATATTGAGGAAACACCGAGGAGCTATGGGATATACTCTTGATGATTTAAAAGGGATTTCTCCCACTTTATGTCAGCATACCATTAATATGGAGAAAGACGCGAAGCCAGTCGTGGAGCATCAACACCGCCTAATTCCCAAGATGAAGGATGTGGTAAGAAATGAGGTATTAAAGCTCCTTGATGCTGGTATTATTTATCCTATTGCTGATAGTAGATGGGTTAGTCCTGTTCATTATGTTCCTAAGAAAGGAGGTATGACTGTTGTGCCTAATGAGAATAACGAGCTTATTCCTCAAAGGGTAGTAGTTGGTTATAGAATGTGCATTGACTATAGGAAGGTAAACAAAGTTACTAAGAAAGATCATTACCCTTTACCGTTTATAGATCAAATGTTAGAAAGGTTGTCTAAAAAGATTCATTTTTGTTTCCTTGATGGTTATTCTGGTTTTTCTCAAATTGCTGTTAAGAAGGAAGATCAAGAGAAAACCACTTTTACTTGTCCTTATGGAACTTATGCTTATAGACGTATGTCGTTTGGTTTATGCAATGCTCCTGCTACTTTTCAAAGATGCATGTCTGCTATTTTTCATAGCTTTTGTGAAGAAATTGTGGAGGTCTTCATGGACGATTTTTCCGTCTATGGAACTTCTTTTGATAATTGTTTGCACAACCTTGATAAAGTTTTGCAGAGGTGCGAAGAAACTAACCTTGTTCTTAATTGGGAGAAATGCCACTTTATGGTAAATGAAGGAATTGTCCTTGGACATAAATTTTTTGAAAGAGGTATTGAAGTTGACAGAGCAAAAGTGGAGGCAATTGAGAAAATGCCCTGTCCCAGAGATGTTAAACGTATTCGTAGTATTCTTGGTCATGCTGGTTTCTATAGGAGGTTTATTAAAGATTTCTCTAAGATTTCAAAGCCTCTTACTAATCTTCTTCAAAAAGATGTACCATTTGTCTCTGATGATGATTGTAAGGAAGCTTTTGAAACTCTTAAGAAGGCTTTAACTACTGCTCCTATTGTTCAACCACCTGATTGGAATTTACCTTTTGAAATTATGTGTGATGCTAGTGATTTTGCTGTTGGTGCTGTTCTTGGACAGCGCGTAGATAATAAGTTGAATGTTATTCATTATGCTAGTAAGACTCTTGATGCTGCTCAGAAGAATTATGCTACTACTGAGAAAGAGTTTCTTGCTGTTGTTTTTGCATGTGATAAGTTCAGATCTTACATTGTTGATTCTAAAGTTACTATTCATACTGATCACGCTGCTATTAGATATCTTATGACTAAGAAAGATGCTAAGCCTACGCTTATTAGATGGGTGTTGCTTTTACAAGAGTTTGATTTTCATATCGTAGATAGGAAAGGTGCTGAAAATCCTGTGGCTGACAACTTGTCTAGATTGGAAAACATTTCTTTTGATCCTATTCCTATTAATGATAGTTTTCCAAATGAACAGTTGGCTGCAATAAATGTAACTTTGCGAGACCTTCCTTGGTATGCTGATTATGCTAACTTTATTGTTTCCAAGTATTTGCCTCCAACCTTTACAGCTCAGCAAAGAAGAAAATTCTTCTATGATTTGAGGCATTACTTTTGGGATGACCCACACTTATATAAAGAAGGAATTGATGGTATTATGAGAAGATGCGTACCGGAATATGAGCAACAAGAGATATTAAGAAAATGCCATAGCAGCGCCTATGGAGGGCATCATGCTGGAGAAAGAACCGCGCAGAAGGTTCTACAATCAGGTTTTTATTGGCCAACCCTCTTTAAAGATGCCAAAAGGTATGTTTTATCTTGCGATGAATGTCAAAGAGTTGGTAATATTTCTAGACGCAATGAAATGCCCATGAATTACACTCTTGTTATTGAACCGTTTGATTGTTGGGGATTTGACTTTATGGGTCCTTTTCCTCCTTCAAAAGGCTATACCCACATACTTGTTGCTGTTGATTATGTTACTAAATGGGTAGAAGCCATACCTACAAAGAGTGCCGATGGTGAGACCTCATTAAAAATGCTTAAGGATGTTATTTTTCCTAGGTTTGGTGTGCCTAGATATCTCATGACTGATGGAGGTTCTCATTTTATTCATGGTAGTTTTAGAAAAACTCTTGCTAAATATGATGTCAATCATAGAATTGCTTGTGCTTATCATCCCCAAACTAGTGGGCAGGTAGAGCTTTCAAATAGGGAGATCAAGTCTATCTTGCAGAAGACTGTCAATAGATCTAGGAAAAATTGGGCTAGTAAGTTAAATGATGCTTTATGGGCTTATAGAACTGCTTATAAGAACCCCATGGGTATGTCTCCTTATAAGATGGTTTACGGAAAGGCGTGTCACTTGCCCTTAGAATTAGAACACAAATCTTTTTGGGCAGTGAGAGAGCTTAATAGAGATTTTAAACTAGCTGGTAAGAAAAGGTTGTTAGATTTGAGTTCTCTAGATGAGTGGAGAAACAAAGCGTATGAGAATGCCAGGCTTTTTAAAGAGAAAGTCAAGCAATGGCATGATAAGAGAATTCTTAAGAGAGAGTTTCATGTTGGTGTGAAAGTTCTATTGTATAGGTCTCGTCTCAGATTTTTTACAAGAAAATTACTTTCAAAATGGGAAGGACCATATGTTATTGTGGAAGTGTACCGCTCAGGTGCTATTAAGATTGCTTCACTAAAGGATGACTCTACACAAGTGGTGAATGGGCAAAGACTCAAACATTATATTTCTGGAGATTCTTATAATGAAGATGTTGATGTTATTGAAACAGTTTCTCCGGAAGAATTCATCCAAGACAAATTGCAGGTACCTGCAGAGTTCGTTTTTGAATAGGTAACAGTTCTAGTCAGAGAAGTTTCACGAAAAGCTCTTCCTTTAATATTTTTGCTGTTTTTACTAAATATGAAAAATCACGAGACGAAAACAGACAGGAAAAGGAGTCCGTGTGCTTCTCACACATAGGTGGCGCGGGCCCACCCCTGGCCGCGCCACCCAGGTGTGAGAGCACCCTAGAACTTGTTTCCGTCTCGGTTTCCTCCTGTGATTTCGTTTTGATGTATAATTTTCGCTTATTTAACCCCTCGGAGTCCCCGAGGTATGTATATCGTTTTCTCATCATGTTTTGTTTCGAGCTGTTTCTATAAGGAGTTGATTTTAGTTCTGAGAGCACCATGGCTTCCTCAAGCAATGACAAAAGCAAAAGACCCTAGGAATTTGTTCACCTAGGCCAAAAGTGGAAGGAGGAACAGGGAGCTGGAAGAGCAAGGCCGAAAAACCCTGCTTTTGAAGGACCAACGAAAGCTAGACGTATCTTTTCTCATGATCTGCAGGGGCCAACACTACACGTTTTGGATCTTAACTCCATGCCTGTGATAAAAGAGGGTATGCTGGTCACTGATGAGTTTTGCGCTCAATATCAAGCTTTGAAGAAGGAGGTAGAGATGCTTCAAGAAGAGAATATCAGGCTTCGCAGGATGCTAGAATATTTCATTAATCCAAGGCTGCTTCCGCTACCACCAAAGGAGTAATTCGTCATCGGTATAGGCATCCCCTTGGCTTGTTCCAAGCTTGGGGGAGTGCCGCGGTATCACATCATTACCTTTTGCTCATTTACTTTTCAAGTAGAGTCATATCATGAATAGAGAAGTTATCTTATAGAATAGTTTGCAGTTTGGAAGTATCCTTCTTAGTTGGTTATCTATGTATCCCTTGGTGTGAGTTGCGCTGATAAAATATTAATGAGAAGTTTTATCGATTAGTTTCCGCACACTTTATGTTAGTTTGCAATCTCTCTTGTATGACTAGTCTTATTGATTGGTATTGGTATCACTTTGGGAGCATGAGTAAATTTAGTTGGTTTTGGCAAACCTAGCTTGGTCAGTAGCAACTTTACCTTGAGGTTTGAGTAGAAAAGAATAAAGAAGTGCTTGTAGTTACATCACTTCAGTTTATCCTTCATGTTTGGCTTATAAGCATTGTTATTCCTAAAGTCAAAATCGTTGTACCTTCAAGGGAGTTTGCATGATTGTTCTTATTACATGTATGCTTGTCTGTTACATGCAACTCTTATGCTTGCTACCCAGCCTTGCTAGCCAAAAACCTGTATTGAGAGGAAATACTTCTTGTGCATCCAACTCCCAAAAGCCAAGTCACTTCCAAAGAGTCCACTATAAATTCCTATGCATGGTATTTCAAGCCATTCCAAGTAAATTTTCATGTGCTACCTTTCAAAAACCTTCAAACACTTCTCATTTTGTGCCACTGTTTTTAGCTCATGAGGACGTAGTGGATGGGTTTGTTATCTTCCATACTAAATTAAGTACCCCTCGACTAGGCAGCTTCATCTGCTCGTCATTAATTTTGCAAGGGAGCTGGTCAGACCATTATAATCGCAAAAAGAAAAGAAAAAGAAAAGCACTCCTCCATGATATGTGAAAGTTGGTTGGCACCCGATGGAATCGGTTAGCCATGGTTTGAGAAAAGAAAAAGGTGGGGAGGAGTGCAAAGCTATAAAAGAGCACCAATGTGCCAATTAACCAAACATCTCGGAACCGCTCTCACTTGTTTAGTATGGAAGATATCAAGAACTCCGTTGCTAGTCGTTGACAAAAGGAACCACCTCTCAAAATAACTTTTTACCTCTGTTTTACAAATGAAAAGCTCTAGCATATGTTTAATCCCTGCTTCCCTCTGCGAAGGGCCTATCTTTTACTTTTATGTTGAGTCAACCTTTTCCCCTCTATCTCAAGCAAGCATTTGAGGTGTTATGTTTCACTCATCCATATGTTGATCCGTTTAATCATGTTTACTATCTTCCTTGTTTTGTACAATGCTTTTGTCTGAAGGAATATATCTTTGAAAGCTTTCTATGAATGCAAAAGTTTATTTTGTTGAGCATATGGTCTTTGCTATATTAGCTCTGTTTTAAAAGGCTCCGTTTAAAAGAAAGAATAGCTTGTTCATCATTCTTTGACCAAGAACTAAGGTTTGCCATTGCCAATTATAGTTTACCTTGTGCATCTTTACATGTGATTCCCTTTTACCTATTGCAAGTCTATATCTTATAAAGGGAAGTTGCTGTCTATTATAATTTGTGCCTTGGTGAATGTGATGCTTCTTGTCCATATTTTGATTATCGACACTTCACTCCAAAAACCCGTGGTCATGTTTACCGAGTTTAGTTTTCGCTTGGGGACAAGCGAGGTCTAAGCTTGGGGGGGTTTATACGTCCATTTTGCATCACTATTTTGTATCATAATTTACTGTTATTCATTGATATATTTCATATTTAGATATGATACTTATGTTATTTCCTTTGTTTTCACATGTTTGATGATCATTGGAGGATTTGCTGCCGGAGTCAGGATTCTGCTGGAAAAAGGACCATCAAGGGACCATATTTTGAAGATCAGGAAAATTCCAGAAAAATACCAGGAAATTATATTTTCCCAGAAGACTCAGGAAGCCAGAAGGAGGAGTCGAGAGGAGCCAGGAGGGGCCCTCATGCCAGGGTGGCGCGGCCTGACCCCTGGCCGCGCCAGCCCTGTGTGAGGCCACCCTGGCCCACTTCTGCCATCGCCCTTTCGTGTATTTCATCGTCCCCGAAAACCTAAGTCAAGGGAGAGGCTCGGAGTTAGACACCGCCGCCTCTGCGGGGCGGAAAACACCAGAGAGAGAAAAGCTCTCCGGCAGGCAGAAATCTGCCAGGGAAATTCCTTCTCGGAGAGGGGAGATCGTCGCCATCGTCATCACCATCGCACCGGACTTCATCAGGATCATCATCATCATCATCTCCATCACCTGCACCTTCATCTCCACCATCACCACGCCATCCCGCTGTAACATCTTGAGTTGGATCTTGTTATATTCATAGGGGAAACTTTCCCGATGTTGATTACTCTTGTAGTTGATGCTATTGAGTGGAACCGTTGAATTAAGGTTTATGTCTAGATTGTTATTTACCATTATTTCACCTCTGATCATGATCCATATGATGTCTTGTGAGTAGTTCGTTTAGTTCTTGAGGACATGGGAGAAGTCAAGATGTTAGTAGTGAATTATTGTTGAGAAATATTTAATGGTTTGATATTGTTGTGGTGCTATTTCACTAGTGGTGTCATGTGAACGTCGACTACATGATACTTCACCATTTATGGGCCTAGTGAGATGCATTGTGTATTTGGCTACCAATTGTGGGGTTGCTGGAGTGACAGAAACCTAAACCTCCGTTGGGAAACCGTTGCACCAGGGAGCGTAGGATCTTAGAGTTTATGGCTATGGTTAGATTTATCTTAATTACTTTCTTATATTTGCGGATGCTTGCAGGAGGGTATAATCACAAGTGTGTATTTATCCTAGTAAGGGTAGTGTGCTAGCACAGGTTCACCCCCATAACACCTATCAAACCAATAAATACTATTAGCGGTATGAAGCGAAAGCTCTCGACAGAAACTCCCGTGTGTCCTCGAGAACGTTTGGTTATTATAAGTTACACAACCGGCTTGTCCTTTGCTGAAGAAAGGATTGGGCCACTTGCTGCAATTGTTACTACTGTCTTTTATTTACTCGTACTTTATTTACTCGCACTACCAATTACCCCTGAAAACCTGTCTGCTAGTATTTACAGTGAATCCTTGATCAAAACCACTCATCAACACCTTCTGCTCCTTGTTGGGTTCAACACTCTTATTTATCGAAAGTACTACGATACACCCCCTATACTTGTGGGTCATCACACTCTACTTGGCTGATATCTTTCTTCTTCTTTGGCTTCTCCAGGACTAGAAGATCTTCCAATTCTTGCTTCTCATACTCCATTATGATTGTGGGAAACCTTTCTCTCTTCTTGCGGTTATTTTTGGTTACTTGTAGTCTTTCGCTCGGGTTGTTTCTCTTGGTGGTGAAAAAAATGTTTCGCCTCCTTAGGCTCGAGTTCAGCACCTGCTTTCCCGAGTGAGTGATGTATCTTCTGCTTGACTTGTTGATTCACTTCATCCACCATAGTGTAGAGATGACATTCTGCGAGGATGTGATTTGTTCCTTCACACAAAAGACACATAACCCTCGACAAGCGGCATTCTTCATTACAATGATCTCTTCCACAACTATGGCATTGCTCCTCACAATCCTTAGATATATGTCCTACATCTCCATAGAGTTTGCAAGCTTGGTCTCTTATCACAACATGTTCTTCGGGCTTGTCATTGCTAGGGTCACTTGGTGATATGTTGTTGTTGTTGTTAGTCATGATCCGAGACACCATTTGCACAATGTGAGTATGCGCATCTAGTAGTTGTTGTACTCCTGGGGGTAACTCATTGCTCTTGTTGCTGATCATATTTTGGGTTACAACTTGAGTCAACTGGGTATGCGCTTCTATCACCCTCTGCATTACTAAGTCCATCTGAGAGTTTTTGAGGCTGTTCTGGCTTTGATGATGCATCTGTTTAAGTTTTATGGTAGGGTTTAGTGTTTTTAACATGGAGAAGAATAGAGTGGGAAACTCTAAAGAATGTTCCTACCAGTTATCAACAATTCAAGGCAAATCACCTTACAATCAATAAACATTTAACAAGCATTCAACTCATTTAGCAATCAAGTTTTTAACACAAACAAAAGGTACAATCATTCCACAAGTCGGTAAGATCATAAAAATTTATTACAAAAACGTCGCTTATTAAAAGTCTTAAGTGGAGGTCCAACTAAAGCTTCTTGGTACCTTTTCAGATAGATCCATTGTTTTGGTCTATCTGCTTCTTCAGAGCTACAATCTGATCATCCTTGGTGATGTTGAGATCATCTTGAACACTAAGTTTAAATGCAAGCTCTACCATGTCATCTTGAAGTTGACTTATGGTTTCCTTCAATTCAGTAGTATCCTCTCTTTCTTCTTTGAGGTCCTTCTTGGTATTATAAAGTCTCCACTTGAAGCTCTCTCCAAGTTCTTTTATAGCTTCTCATGCAGCACATCTTGCAGAGTCAAAGAATGATGCATACATCTCGGAGTTGGTGAACATCCAAAGTCCCATCTTCTTGTGGTCATCTCCTTTGTTCTAGTATAGGTGGAGTTGTACCCACCAATATTCGTAACCTTCATCAATCATGGGAAATCCCTTGTAGACAGCTTCTCCTTGCATTCCCATGCTTAACATGATGTTCTTCAGTGCTTTGGGAAATTCAGTCTCACACTTCAGGGTCATGGTCATCATGGGTCCTTTCTTGACGGATTCGTTGATGTTGGCCATATAAAAGATTTTAAAACAATGGAATAAGTAATGAAAAAAAATTATAACAAGAAAGTAAAACTTGGATAAATTTTTAACTCCTAGGGTATTTCCAAATCTTTCTCATCATCTTGTCATTCTCTTTGAGTGGGGAAAGTAGCTCATCATTTGCAAAGCAGTTTGTTGGTCCTTTTGTTATCAAGGTCCTTTGTAGGAATTTCTAAGTCCTAGAATTATTGATGCTTAGACCTTTTCTTCTAGACTCCTTCAATTTGCTTCCTTAGATGATAGGGGTGGGTGGATCTTGAAGTCCCTTTGAGGTGTTGAAGTTGAAGATCTTCGTCTTTGAGTTGAAATGAAGAGAAGTAGAGACAAAAATGACTAAGGGAAGAGTTTACAAGGTAACCAGTGTGTAAATTTTTAACATAGAAATAAAAGCAACTCCTATATTTCTAAGGGGTCTTTGTCCAATCCTAGGGTCACGAACCTAAGGGCAACACAATGCTCTGATACCATCTGTAGTGACCTCACCTTTTAAAGATGACGATCCCTCTGCTTTTCAGTGCTAGTCCCTGGATCAAATGCTAGCACACACAGTTTAAGATGTAATATCAAGAAACAAAGGTCATTTTATTACATCGCATGATCCAGCAATTACATAAAGAAACTTTACAATACTCATAGCATAAAGCTTTCAGATTTTACAACGAAATCAAAAATAGCATGGAGTCCTTCTTCATGTGCCACAGGCGAACATGCTGCGGATAGACTCGTAACCCTGTCGAACCTTTCTTATCATCAAAACCTGCAACATGAAATGTTGCAGCCATAAAAGGGTCAATACACTTGAATTGTATTGGAAAGATGTCACTTTTTGGTGGACACAAATGGAGCCTAACACTTACATGAATATTTGGCTAAGTGGAGCTTCTGGCAAAGCTTGCAGAAAAGCAATTGTTTATCCTACTTTCCAAAAGATCTCATTTCTCCTTTAAAGCACTATTGGACACACTCGAATCCACCAGGTGCTCCTAGTTAATTATGCACACACAGGAATCCACCAGGTGCACATAATTATGATCAAAACAATCCCTTGTTAACCCTTCAAGTTTTAATTTTTAGGAAGTTGGGATGAGGAGATCCTTGAACAGCTTCAAAATCATGTTGCTCAAAATTGTCCGTAACCGGGGACATGGCTAAGTACTTAGTTTTAACACTCTGCAGAGGTTGTGCACTTTTTCCACAAGACTCAGTCAACCCCTTTTGCCATGATGCTCATTTTGCTCAAATGGCTAGGTCAAGACTAAGACGAGACCTTTCGGAAGCAATCCCTCAGACCAACACGGACTCGCTCCATCCACAAACCACCACCACCCTCTGTCCGTCTAGCTGAGTTCTCCCAACTTAATTAGTCAAGACAAAGCCCATATGACTTGTGGTTGCACTGGAAGCTTCACGACTTGAACGTCTCCAATCTCTTTGTTCCTGGGTGGCCGTCCTTCAAGTGAGATACACACGACCGCCATAGAGATGGCTCCGGTGTAACCACTCAACATAAATCCATCTTACCAATTCCACCCAGGTGTTTCATTAACTTAGTTGTTTTCTTAGTTTTTGCAAAACATAGTTTTCATACTTAATAAAAGAACATGTGGAATCCCAACCACGAATTCTATAGCACAACTAAGCAATCTACACTTACGGTGTTTCTTCTAACAGGTTAATCAGGGATGTCCTAAATAGGAGACAACAAACATAGTAATCTACCCATGCATATTATTAAAAGAAAGGAAACACTACATGCATAGTAAAATCATTGGGAATTTTATGAACAAGAGTGACACTTGCCTTAGAAAATTCTGAAGATCGTACTTCTCTTAATCAGCACACGTGGCTCTCCGTACAACTAAAAGATAGAAAGTAACACAACATAAACACACCATTCAAGCAACATAATCAAGAAAGACAAACAAAAGTGTTTATTTGTTTTAGCTTAGTCTTCAAAGTCTTAGTGATAATTGGACAAAAGATTGGGGCATGAAGTTGACTTGATATGGATGGAGAGAATGGCTAAATCAAAGACTTCAAAAGATTGATGGGGGTTTTCTAGATTGTTAAGAAGTGTCAAACACTTAGTAAAAAATAGCTTCAAGGAGATTCTTAGGCTTGGTTTGAGAAGTTGGATGGATAAATTCAAAGTGGTGAGGTTTGTCACTTTCATCTTATTGACTTGGGCTCTCTTCTCTTGATCTTCTTGTTTTTCCTTCATCTCTTTGTCTTCTCTTCAACTTCTTGTTTTCCCTTCAACTCCTCATTTGAATTTGAATACTTGATAAAATTGGTTCAAGTAATTTGTACAGTGGTTCTACTAGACAGAGGACAACAATATGATCTATTTGGAAAAACAATCAACTGAAAGGATTTATAGAATTTGAACTATATTAAAAATACTCAAACTCACATGTTCAAATTTGAATATTTTGATATAGTTGGAAAGTGAGATTTTATTTCAGAATTGTGTTCTACACAATTTTAGGAGTTTAGGGATATATTATTTGCTAATTTTGGATCTATAGAACTAAAGATATGATTTATCACAGTTTGCACATAATTCTGTCTATTTCTGGATTGAATTTCTGTTTTAAACAAAAGGCTGTCCACATGGCGCATTGTGACTGGCCGGTACCATTTCGGTCGGATCGTGGCTGTGAGTCGTCGGATCTTTTGAGATCTGGAAGATCCAGATCTAGCTATACCGGTTCGAGTAAGTGGATCTATCCAGGCCACTGGATCTAGATCCGACGGTGTAGAAGAAAGGGGAGGGGAGAGGCTCACCTCGGCTAGGTTTCCGGCCACCGACGGCAAGGTAGCGGCCAGATGTGGTCGTCGCCGATGGATCTGGTGGCCTCCGGTGGATATGGAGTGGTCGACGAGATTCGGAGAAGCGCGGTGAACTCGCGGGCGTGGTCGACGTTGTCGTTCGCATCCAGTGGCGAGGCAGAGAGGCGGCTAGAGTGCCTATGGCGACAGTGACCTTCGGGCTGGGATGGATGCGTCGATTCTCTGCGAATTAGGACAAGCGGAGGGCATCATATGATGCGCCAGATTTAAGGGAAGAGGGTGAGGCCAGAGGGAGGAGTCGGGGTCGTCCTACCTCGTCGGAATTGATGATGTTCGTCGCCAGGGACTGCGAACTCCGGCGATAAAATTCACCGTCCTGGTGGCGTATTTGCGAGAGGAAGGAGAGGGGAAACGGCGAGGGAGGTGGGGGCTATTTGTAGGCGCGGTTAAGCATCGAAATAGGCAGGGAGTAAAGAGAATTGAAGAGGGGATGCTTGGGGTGATCTCGCGCGTGATTTTCGTCGAGAGGAAGAAGGAGACGGTGACATGGTGCCGTGGGACCCACCTGTCAGCGAGAAAAGGGAGAAAGGAGGGGTACCGGTTCGGAAAGGGCTTGTTGGGCCATGGGCCACTTCTGGCTCCAGGCCAAAAGGTCTCCCATGGCCCTTTTCTAATTTTTTTCTTCTTTTCCTCTTTTTCTTTTTCTGTTTTCTATTTCTTTCATAACTTTTGCAAATTTGGTCCAAATTGATTCAAACCAATTTGTAAATTTTTCAAAAATTCAACTCAACATTTTAAGATAGTAAGAAACATGTTTTCATAATTAAACAAGATTTTTTAAAAAACTTTATAAATTTGTCCTAAGGGGCTTTATTGCATAAGGTCAAATAGAATTTGGGTTTTCAAAATAATTCCTTTTAAAATTAGAGAATAAACTCTAATAATAATATTTGAACTTTATTTTAAACATATTTTTGGAAATGCAAACTTTATTTGATATAAATCCTTTTGTAAGTATTTCCTTTGCAAATGAGTTTGCATAGGTTTTGGTTAAATCTAAATTAATATTTGAGATTCTATTTTCTCAAAATAGTTCTTCAAGGAATAATAGAAAGTTTGAAATATTTTTCCCAATAAAGATTTTAAATAAATCAAAAAGTTTTAGTTCCTGGTGAAATTTCAATCAATACAAACATACATGGTTCCTATTTTTATTTATTTTCACATTCCAAAATTTTGGGATCTGACACAAAAATTCTGCAGTCGATGTTTTTGATGAAAGAGCAATAGATGACTTCACAATTAGACTACGGCGAGCAGATCTAGTTGAAGAGATAGGACAGATCAAGCCAAAAATAGTAGCAGAACTCATGGACATAGCAAACAGATTTGCAGATGGCAAAGACGCTTGTCACAACAAGAGAACATGGTCACCTGAAGATGACAGGAGAAACAGGTATAGCAACCAGAGGCAAAGATCCCGCAACTACGACAATTACGGCTCCCACAATCAAGTAGCCACAGGATACAAAGAAACCAATTATCAAGGAGATGATTGCAGAAACACAGGGTATCAAAACAATAGCAGAGAAGACGGGTAGCAATAGGAAGTTTCAGCCAAGAGGTTCAAGAGAATACAACCAGTCACCAAATGATATGCTCAATGGGCCATGCCACATGCACTACGCATACGTCGATGGCAAGAGAGTATCATGACATGCAATGAAAGATTGCAGGACATTCATTAAACTGTAAGAAGCGGTAGGATATAAACAAGCCAAAGCAAGGAGGCAAAGATACAACAGAAACACAAGCAGTGCACCTCCAGCAAATCAGTAAACAACAAATGGAGCCGCACAAGGACAAGGTCAAACTAGTCAGGCAAACAAAAACGACGAAGGATATATCCAGTCAAAAGGACATATTGCTGCGATGATACAACCAGTACCAAAGTCAAACAAAGAGCAAAAAACATATCTTGACAAGTCAATTTAGCAATAACATCGCCTCCAGTGTCTACAAAATAGTTGCATTTGTAACATCCCAAGTTTTTATATCCCCCCCGAGCCGCCGCCGGCGAGGTCAACCCTCCCTAGAGACCTAACCCTAAACCAGGTAAGCTGGATCTAATCCTGGCCCTTAGATCTAGATCTAACGGCTTGCATCTATTTTTAAAACCTGAATCGGTATCAGCCACTGACATGCCGACACATGGCAGCCCAATCAGCAATCCAGTCAGCTGTCGATTTAAATTGAATTTAAAATATCAGATTATGTCCAAATCTTGCAAAAATCATATAAATTGTTCTATAGCTTCAAATTTTACAAACAAGATGTCTCTGGAAAGCTAAGAATGATTAGAATCCAATGGTGCAATAATATTCTACAGTTTTTTGTATACAATTTGAAACGAATTTCAAATTGAATCAAATCTAGCTGTTATACCAATTAATTCATAAGTTTTGTTCTACACATCCAAAAATCACAAATTTGTAGTCTCTGGAATCCTCTGATCATGTAGAACATCATAGAATCAAGAAACATCAAATTTTATATGTGCACAGACCTTGTGCATTCAAATTCACCCAAATCACTGTTCTGATCATAACTTGAGTTCTAAAATTGATTTAGGAGTGAATCCAATTGAAGTAGCTTTGTTTTACTGTACTCTAAGTAGCATCACTTCCCAAAATACTTGAACCACTTTATAAACATTCAAATTCAAATATGGGAATTTGAGTATTTTCCACTATAGGAATAATTCTATTTCTTTTCAGCATGTTTCTACCAAAGTAAATCCTATGATCATACCCATCCACCAAAATCATCTTGACACCACCTTGACCCAATATCATACCTATCTAAATCTTGCTTGTCTAGTTCACATATATTCAAATTACAATTATGTTATTTGAGTAAAATGTGATATATCTCAATCATAGGTTTTGTTCTTGCTATTGTGGTGTTGATTTAATCTACATCATAGCACATATCCATACTCCATGTTATCCAATAGAACTTCTGAACTATCTCCCCAATTATCATTCATTTATATCCAACCCCATCCACTACAGCAAGAAGTCCATGTGATCGATGTAGGTACTCGGCTCATTCTGCCCGAGCATGTTTGCGGGACGTCCGTCCGCATCACGCCGAGCAAAGTCCCTGAAGCGTCCTCCCTGAACCTCCTCAACATGCAGTCCGCACAAGCGGGCGTGCATCTCCTGCATCGCTCGGACCAAACCATCGGCCCAAGTGTTCTCCACAAGCTCAAACTTGATCCTTGGAGCACTCAAGTTTCCCTTCTTGCCACGGCAACTAGCTCGGATGAGCCACCGTAGCTCTCCATCTGGGTGCTCATTGAGCACGGCTCCCTTGAACTCCGGATACAAACGATCCAAGAACAAGGTCAAGGTGGTGAGGTCGCGCTCGAAACAAAGGCTGCCACCATGGCCCAACTGGTACTGCTCAGTGAATACCGGGGCCATCTACAAAATTTTAGATTAGATTAGGTTAGTGATCAACTCAAGTGTGCAAAATTTTAAGTAGGCAAAGACTGAAGTATGTATAAAACTTTGCAACTGGAGAGCAAAGAATAAGCCATTTTTGCAACCGTTCTGGTATCTTTGCTTTTATCAAGGTTTTGTTTAACGCCCATTCTAACTAAGGTCTCCTATGGTCAGCCTAGGCTCTGATACCAACTTGTGACGACCTCAAATTTGATACAAATTCGAAGTGCCCGTTATGTATTCCACCGCAATCCCAGAACCATTGTTGCGATATACATAACGTAGTTGGTACTCAGTTCCATAGTCATTACAATACGATGGTTCAAATACAATGGTCATATAGACCAAGTCATATTACAACACAATATAGCAGCGGAAATAACGTCTTCGGCCCATGCCTTCTCCCTACAGGCAATGGCGACTCACGGAGATGAGCTTAGTTCTGGTATTCTTCTTCATACCCTTCCTCCTGGTATTCCTCCCCATAGTCTGGCCAAGTTGATAGCCAGGGACACAGCCGTGAGTACATTGGATGCACTCGCAAACCATCTTATAAATGCAAAGATGAAGTAGATATGCAAGGTTGATATGGTGGACTAAGCACTAAGTTGATTTGCCAAAAGCTAGTTTTATTTCCCAAGAATGTTTGTTTATAGGAAAGAGATTTAGTTCTCTAAGTTCTATCTAAAGAGGACTTCAAGTGTGTCAACAACATTTCAAGTCAAGTCATTCACCAAGTCACCATTGTCACTTTTAGGCCTGACAAAAGTCAAGTACAGCTTGCCAACCGTCCATGACCGCGGACGCGGCTATTCGAATAGTTTCAAAACCTCTGCAGAGGGGTACACTTTACCCACAAGATTCGATACATCTGCCGGGAGAAATCCACGGTTCAACATACACAAAGTATGCGAGGTTCAGATAATCAAACAAACTCTTTCACTTGCTCATCCTAGTATAGGATCATTCCCTAGAGCCCGGGATACGGAACCCCGCTCCGGCGCCTCTAGTTCTGCCCATCCCGGGTACCGGGTTAGTGGAATCCACCTGGTCCAGAAGTAACCGTTTCGCGGTGTCCTTCCATGAATCTTTGATACAAGGCCTCCCATACTAAGATAAACAAGCTACGGATTAAGCCCCTTCCCATATAGGGGTAATGTGGTCGTACGGTATAATTGGCTCCCATAGTACATCACTCGTTGTCATTTGAGAAATATATTTCATAGTTCTTAGTCAAGATTAGTTTCTTTGATAAAGCCATTAGGTAGGAGCAATCTCCCATTTCAAGTTTCAAGTTCAAGTCACCACCTTTCAAATGGGGTTCCTCCAGAGATAGCATCAACTTTTATTAGCGACTAAGCAACTACATTGAGTGATAGTACTACTAAATAGGGTTGGATAAACTCAGCTTGATGCTCTTGATAATCAAGACATCAATACACTTCTATCATTCTACTCTAGCAATTCAATCATGCAATTTACTTAAAGCAAGTAGAAATGCAATATTAAAACTAGGTAGTGGGAGTATGAATCAAAAGATGGCTTGCCTTGGTTGGCAAAGTGTCCGGGGTTTTCTTCTTCTTCTT
This sequence comes from Dactylis glomerata, assembly GCA_007115705.1. Classification (NCBI taxonomy): domain Eukaryota; kingdom Viridiplantae; phylum Streptophyta; class Magnoliopsida; order Poales; family Poaceae; genus Dactylis; species Dactylis glomerata. Next base: position 91,575 of record QXEO01002028.1, on the reverse strand, counting down.
GATAATAATAATCCCCTCCAATATCCTCCTCGGCAACACTAGCGTCTAATAACGAATAAACACAAAGCACACCATCACTTCACCAAGCTATCAACACACCAAGCACACATCTTTGTTTGCTACCCAAAGCATTCATGTTGCATTTTTATGGGTTGGATTGTAAGTCTTTCTTCTAAGTTTTTCTTCAAGTGTGCAAGCTAGATTCTTTACTAAGAGGCATAGGTGGTTCACTTGTGCAGCATTGATGTTGATTTAGGGTTACTAAGACAAGTTTAAGTGGGATGGATCCACTAAGTGAATTGGCATTGAGGGCAATTAATTCTAAGTGGGCAATAGTGCTCTATCATTTTATGTTACACAAATAGGATTGGATTAGGGTCTAATTGATCATACTAATAGGGTTTGGGGTAGATTAGTGTTGACTAACAGTAAGAGGGGTCATTAGTAAGTTCACATTTTAATTTTTATGATTTTTGATGGCTTAAATAATTTTCTAGAAATCTTTCATTATTAAACAAGCTATGGTCACACTATTCATATCTGAATTATTTCTTAACTTATTTTGAATTCTAACCAGTACTATTGTGTAGAGTATTTCATAAGCTTTCCAATGCATATTCATTTGCTAGATTTGGATTTGTAAAACTCTAGGAATTAAAGTTTGAAAATAGCATCTGAAAGTTATTTGAAATAAATAAAACGGGCGGGAAAAAGAATAAAAACGAACGGACCGAATTCGAAACGAGCTGGGCCCAATTCAGAACAAACCCGAACGGGCCGACCCATACCATTTTGCGCGGGGGAAAAAGAAATAAAATGGGAGCTGACAGGTGGGGTCGCGATGTCAGCTCACTTAACGATTCCCGAATCGGTAAGCTATCGCTGGATTAGAATCGGACGCGTTCATCGTCTTCCTCAGCACGGGCGGGAGCTCACCTGCGAGCAGTGACGAATGTTCGATGGCGAGGGCGAGGCGTAGGGGATGCAGAACTCGTCGGCGACGTGCGGGATCGGCGGCGGTTCGTCTCCTCCTCCGATTCCCAGCAGCAGCTTGCCTCCAGGTGGTCGAACGCGGCGGCGCTCCGCTTGTCCAGTACCACTCCGGCGAGGCTGGCGACGGCGAGCTAGGGCAAGCGGGGTAAGCGACTATGTCTGGGAGATAGCTGGGGACTGGGTGAGTTGCTCCGTTTGATCGGAGGGGCTTTTTATAGGCCGGAGCGACGAGGGCAAGCGCGGCCAGAAGCTCGACGGTGCAGGGGCCCTGGCGGCGTGTGAAGCTTGCTCCGGTCACGGCGGTCACGGGGGCGTGCTGGGAGGGTTATGGCTCGGCCGCGGAGTGCTGTGGGTCTCCTCTGGCGCCTCCAAGATGGTCGGCATCGTGCAGGGAAGAGGGTTGCTGGGAGGGGGCCCTCGGTGCGTTTCTCCTCCTCCCTCCTCTTCTCACGGCTTGGGTCGGGGATGGGGAAGCTGGGCTCGACCGTGGCGTCGTCCAGCCGCATGGCTACAGCACAGGAGCGAGCTAGAACAGTGCAGCACCAGTAAAACTTGATTTGATTTGATTTGCTTCTGCCAGTGTTCGACGAAATGCCCGCAAGAACTCAAAATTCGAATTTTCAAAATTTTCCACTTTGGGTGCTCAACATATTGGCCAAGGTACCCAGTCATATTTTTGTTATGAAGAAAGGTTGAGTTTTGCAGAAATTTATATTTCAAATTTGGTATAGTTCCTGTTTCAGATTCAAACTTTGGCTCAAGTTTGAGTGATGTTCCAGTTTGAAATTTGTGTCAATGCTTGTTGGTTGAGTTTGTCCATAACTTGGTTAAGCTCAACTAATAGGTCAAACATGAAGGTGAGCTGTAGATTGCTTAATCTAAGGGCTCAAAGTGGTGTAGTCACTAACAGTTTCTAGATCATATTAACTTTATCTCTTTCTTTCTTATTTTTACTTCTAGTCTCTTTGCTTCCTAAAAAGCTTCTCAATTGATTCTGTTGGTTCACTTAGAATTATCTAACCAATGCTCAATCAAAAATGACACACATAAAATCATAGAATACAAATAAAAGAAAATGCATGTATGCATACAATAATAGATAAAAAGTTTTATTTGGGTCCAAAATTTGGCACTTTATTTATTAAGAAGTGGATTACAATTTCTGAGTTGTTACAATCTTCCCCCCTTAAAAAGAATCTCGTCCCCGAGATTCACTAATTAAGAACTGAAAAGATTGGGAAACTCTTTCTGAAGGTAATCTTCTCGTTCCCAAGTGGCTTCCTCTTCGGTGTGATTACTCCACTGAACTTTCATAAACTTGATACTTTGGGTTCGAGTGGTTCGATATGCTTCCTCGAGGATATGAATAGGCATTTCACGATAGGTCAAATCCTTGTTGATGTCCACAGAACGATGATCAATGTTCTTGAAAATTTCTGGCTTCTCCGGCACTTCAAGACATTTCCGAAGTAAAGACACGTGAAAGACATCGTGTACTTCGGACAATTCCGGGGGCATTTCTAACTGATAAGACACTTCTCCTCTGCGGTCTAGTATCTTGAAGGGTCCAATATATCTTGGGGCAAGCTTTCCTTTTACTTGGAATCTTTGCATTCCCTTGAGAGGTGATACTCTAAGATAAACAAAGTCTCCATTCTTGAAAGTCAGTTCTCGACGTCTCTTGTCGGCATAACTCTTTTGTCTTGACTGGGCTGCCTTGAGATATTCACGAATCATGCGAACTTTCTCCTCGGCTTCTTGCAAAATATCTGGTCCAAAAATCTGACTGTCTCCGGTTTCTGACCAATTCAATGGGGTATGACACTTTCTTCCATACAAAGCTTCGAATGGGGCCATTTGCAAACTGGCTTGATAACTGTTGTTGTAGGAAAACTCCGCGAAAGGCAGACAATCTTCCCACTTAGCTCCATAAGCTAGAACACAGGCTCTCAACATATCTTCAAGTATTTGGTTTACTCTTTCAGTCTATCCATCAGTCTGAGGGTGGTAAGCGGTGCTGAAGGCTAATTTCGTTCCTAAGGCTTGATGCAAACTTTTCCAAAATCTCGAGGTGAATTGGGTTCCTCGATCGGAAACTCTGGTTTTAGGGACTCCATGCAAACTGACAATTCTGGATAAATACAGATCTGCTAGCTGTCCCGAGTTGTAAGTGGTCTTGACAGGAATAAAGTGGGCTACTTTGGTTAGTCTATCCACAATGACCCAAATAGAGTCATTGCCACGGCTAGATCTTGGAAATCCAGTGATGAAATCCATTCCAACAGAATCCCACTTCCATTCCGGAACTTGCAAAGGTTGAAGCAATCCAGCAGGACGTTGATGTTCAGCCTTGACTCTTTGACAAATATCACACTTAGAGATGAACGATGCAATCTCACGCTTCATTCCATGCCACCAGAATTGTTCCTTCAGATCTTGATACATCTTAGTTCCACCGGGGTGAATGGAGTAAGGGGTCTCATGGGCTTCCTTCATAATCACTTCCTTCAATTCTGAATCAGCAGGCACACAAATATGTCCTTTATACCAAAGAACTGCTTGAGTATCTTCCTCAAATCCTGGCACCTTACCGGAACTAATTCTGCGCTTGATTCCTTCAATACTCTCATTTCCCTTCTGGGCTTCTTTGATTTGGCTCATCAAGGTGGGCTGAAACTCAAGGTTGGCTAAGAATCCTTGACTGACTAGTTCCAATCCAAATTTTTCAAACTCTTGGTGCAACATAGGTTGCTCTTCTTTGATTCTCATATTCAATGAGCATGGCTTCCTACTCAACGCATCGGCCACTACGTTGGCCTTACCGGGGTGATAATGAATTTCTAGATCATAATCCTTGATCAACTCTATCAATCTCCTTTGCCTCATGTTCAACTCCTTCTGGGTGAATATATACTTCAAACTCTTGTGATCAGAGTAGATCTCACAACGATTGCCCATCAGATAGTGCCTCCAAGTCTTCAAAGCTAGAACCACGGCTGCTAATTCTAGATCATGGGTTGGATAATTTTCTTCATGAGGTCGAAGCTGCCGAGAGAGGTAAGCTATGACCTTGCCTTCTTGCATCAATACACAACCAAGTCCATGTTTGGAAGCGTCGCAATAGACATCAAAGTTTTTGGTGATATCGGGCATGGTTAGGACGGGGGCGGTCACCAATCGCTTCTTGAGCTCTTGAAAACTCTCTTCACACTTAGGGGTCCATTCAAACTTCTTGTCCTTCTTCAATAGTTGGGTCATTGGCCGGGCAATGCTGGAAAATCCTTCAACAAATTTGCGGTAATATCCCGCTAATCCGAGAAAACCTCTAACTTCAGTCTGAGTGGTAGGGGCTTCCCATTCCATGACTGATTTGATCTTCTTGGGGTCTACCGATATTCCTCCTGCTGATAGTACATGGCCTAAGAATCCAACCTCCTTCAACCAGAACTCACATTTACTGAACTTGGCATACAGCTGATGCTCTCTTAAGGTTTCTAAGATTAATCTTAAATGGTTTGCATGCTCTTCTTCGGACTTGGAGTAGATAAGAATGTCATCAATGAAGACAACAACAGACTTATCCAAGAACTCCATAAAAACCTTATTCATGAGATTCATGAAATAAGCAGGGGCATTGGTTAATCCAAATGACATTACGGTGTACTCGTACAATCCGTATCGGGTAGTGAAGGCTGTCTTGGGGATATCCGTTGCACGGATCTTCAGTTGGTGGTATCCAGTTCGAAGATCTATCTTAGAGAACACTCTAGCTCCAGTCAGTTGGTCAAACAAATCTTCAATCTTTGGAAGAGGATACTTGTTCTTGATGGTCACATCGTTAAGCTTGCGATAATCAGTGCACAGTCGGCTAGAACCGTCACTTTTATCCACAAACAGAACGGGTGATCTCCAAGCGGAAGAACTTGGCTGAATCAATCCTTTGCTCAAAAGGTCATCCAATTGCTTTTTCAACTCAACTAATTCAGCTGGGTTCATACGATAGGGTCGTTGGGATATTGATCCAGTTCCGGGGATAAGCTCAATGATAAACTCAATATCCCGATCCGGTGGCATTCCGGGTAGCTCATCGGGAAAGACATCCGGGTATTCACAGACGATGGGGACTTGCTCTAAAGTTGGTCTTGAGATACTCTTATGACATCTGGGGATTGGAATGGGTTTGACGGACACATGCTTCACGAAAACTCCATGGCTACTCCTCATGGTGATGGTCTTTTTGGCACAATCTATGATTCCTTGGTGTTGGGACATCCAATCCATACCTAAGACTACTTCCAATCCTTTGGTTCCTAACACAATCAAACTGGCTAGGAATGAGATCCCATGGATTTCTATGGGCACTGCCAAACAGGTACAACTGGCTTTGGTTACTGACCCGGGAATTTGCACAGACATGACATCTTTCAAGGGTGTAGGTTGAAGTCCACTTTTATCAACGAATAATTGGGTAACAAATGAGTGTGAAGCTCCAGAATCAAACAGAACTCTTGCAAGAACTGAGTTAACAGGGAACATACCCAGCACAACGTCGGTTGCTTCCTGAGCTTCTTCAACATTCATGTGATTCAGACGGCCTTGAGAGCGGGGCTGGTTCCTTGGGGGATAGTTCTTGCCGTTTCCCACACGGCGCTGTTGCTGAACAGGAGCAGTTGTCTTGGATGCATCATTCAGCTTCTTGGGGCACTCATTGGAGTAGTGCCCTTTAAGTCCACACTCATAACAGGTAATACCAGACTTGTCACCAGGCTTGGGTAACACAGGGGCACCATTTGGCCTTGGAGTATTGGTGTTGAAGTTGTTGCCACTAGGTCTTGGAGGTGCACGGTTGAAGTTGTTGCCGGGTGGACGGCTGGGGTAGTTGGGACGTGGAGCAGGTGCAGACGGCCTCATTGGTCTAGGGGCGAAACCCATCGGTGCATTTCCCCTTGGCTTCTGCGAGTTGCTCGAGTTGCCTTGATACATCATACGGCGCTTGCGGTTCTCGGTAGCTTGCTTGAGTTTGCCTTCCATCTGAATGGCAGAGTCAACCAATGACTCCAGGTCGGCAAAGTGAATGCTGACCAAGACACATTGCATCTCATCGTGAAGTCCATCCAGAAACCTTTCTTGCTTCTTCTCAGTGGTGTTGGTGTCATCTGGGGCATACCTAGACAAGGTAAGGAACTTGTCACGGTAATCCACCACAGATAGGGAACCTTGCTTCAGATTTCTGAACTCATCTCTCATCCTTTTAACCAATCCCATAGGAACATGGGCTTTGCTAAACTTGCTCTTGAACTCCTCCCAAGGCATCACATACCCTGGGGCTTGCATTGCACGGGTGCTATCCCACCAAGCTCTCGCTGCTCCAGCAAGATAGTGGGTGGTGTACAACACCTTCTCATTTTCACCAACTTCGGCGACTGCCAAATTGTTCTCCATGGTACGAAGCCAGTCATCGGCATCTAAGGGCTCTTCAGACTTAGTGAATATAGGAGGGTTGGTGTTCTGGAAACTCCTCAACTTGGATCGGTGCTCTCCATTGCCATGGTTTTCTCCTTCACCATTGCCATTGCCATTGTTGTGGTTCATTGCCATCTGGGTTAACTGCTGAAGAGTGGCCAAGTTGGCTTGGCGCTCTGCTCGTGCTGCTTCCCGGTCTTCCAGGATCAACCTTAGCAATTCGGCCATTTCCGGGTTCGGGGGTGGGGGTGCTCGCGGCATCTGGAGATAAGGGGTGTAAGACAAGAGGGAAAAGCTAATTTGCTAAGATTTAAAGGTAACATGGATGATGCAATTTTTTGTCTTACTAAGGCCTTAAGGGCCAAATTCATATTTCATTCAACACTCATCAAACATATCTTACAAACGAGTTCACACATTACAAATGGTTCACACTAAACCATTGTGACTCGTCTACTAGAGAGGGGGATACAACTCACACCTACACGAAGTGAAAATAAAGTGGAACTCATACTAGATAACACGTGGATCTCGAGTCTAAACAGCGGGCTCCTCGGGGTCTTCCTCCTCGTCACTCACAATGAATCCATTGTGCCCACCATCTTCCGGATCATCGAGGTCCTCCATGAAGTCATCCTCATCACTAATGAGGGCATTATCCTCCTTGCGGAGATCAATGCCTTCCTCCTCACCAAGGTGATCCTCCAGACTCTCAATGTACTCAGTCAACTCCGCCACATTGGCCTTCAACTCCTCAAGGTCCTGTTCCTTCTCATCGTGCTGGCGACGAAGGCTCTTGCGCTCCTTCGCAAGAATCCTGATAGTGCTCCTCGCCTCCACTAGGGCGAAGTGCTCAAGGTTGGCCTTGGTACGTGCACGATCGGCCTCCTGCTGAGTGGAGTACAAGAAGAAGTCCATGTGATCGATGTAGGTACTCGGCTCATTCTGCCCGGGCATGTTTGCGGGACGTCCGTCCGCATCACGCCGAGCAAAGTCCCTGAAGCGTCCTCCCTGAACCTCCTCAACATGCAGTCCGCACAAGCGGGTGTGCATCTCCTGCATCGCTCGGACCAAACCATCGGCCCAAGTGTTCTCCACAAGCTCAAACTTGATCCTTGGAGCACTCAAGTTTCCCTTCTTGCCACGGCAACTAGCTCGGATGAGCCACCGTAGCTCTCCATCTGGGTGCTCATTGAGCACGGCTCCCTTGAACTCCGGATACAAACGATCCAAGAACAAGGTCAAGGTGGTGAGGTCGCGCTCGAAACAAAGGCTGCCACCATGGCCCAACTGGTACTGCTCAGTGAATACCGGGGCCATCTACAAAATTTTAGATTAGATTAGGTTAGTGATCAACTCAAGTGTGCAAAATTTTAAGTAGGCAAAGACTGAAGTATGTATAAAACTTTGCAACTGGAGAGCAAAGAATAAGCCATTTTTGCAACCGTTCTGGTATCTTTGCTTTTATCAAGGTTTTGTTTAACGCCCATTCTAACTAAGGTCTCCTATGGTCAGCCTAGGCTCTGATACCAACTTGTGACGACCTCAAATTTGATACAAATTCGAAGTGCCCGTTATGTATTCCACCGCAATCCCAGAACCATTGTTGCGATATACATAACGTAGTTGGTACTCAGTTCCATAGTCATTACAATACGATGGTTCAAATACAATGGTCATATAGACCAAGTCATATTACAACACAATATAGCAGCGGAAATAACGTCTTCGGCTCATGCCTTCTCCCTACAGGCAATGGCGACTCACGGAGACGAGCTTAGTTCTGGTATTCTTCTTCATACCCTTCCTCCTGGTATTCCTCCCCATAGTCTGGCCAAGTTGATAGCCAGGGACACAGCCGTGAGTACATTGGATGCACTCGCAAACCATCTTATAAATGCAAAGATGAAGTAGATATGCAAGGTTGATATGGTGGACTAAGCACTAAGTTGATTTGCCAAAAGCTAGTTTTATTTCCCAAGAATGTTTGTTTATAGGAAAGAGATTTAGTTCTCTAAGTTCTATCTAAAGAGGACTTCAAGTGTGTCAACAACATTTCAAGTCAAGTCATTCACCAAGTCACCATTGTCACTTTTAGGCCTGACAAAAGTCAAGTACAGCTTGCCAACCGTCCATGACCGCGGACGCGGCTATTCGAATAGTTTCAAAACCTCTGCAGAGGGGTACACTTTACCCACAAGATTCGATACATCTGCCGGGAGAAATCCACGGTTCGACATACACAAAGTATGCGAGGTTCAGATAATCAAACAAACTCTTTCACTTGCTCATCCTAGTATAGGATCCTTCCCTAGAGCCCGGGATACGGAACCCCGCTCCGGCGCCTCTAGTTCTGCCCATCCCGGGTACCGGGTTAGTGGAATCCACCTGGTCCAGAAGTAACCGTTTCGCGGTGTCCTTCCATGAATCTTTGATACAAGGCCTCCCATACTAAGATAAACAAGCTACGGATTAAGCCCCTTCCCATATAGGGGTAATGTGGTCGTACGGTATAATTGGCTCCCATAGTACATCACTCGTTGTCATTTGAGAAATATATTTCATAGTTCTTAGTCAAGATTAGTTTCTTTGATAAAGCCATTAGGTAGGAGCAATCTCCCATTTCAAGTTTCAAGTTCAAGTCACCACCTTTCAAATGGGGTTCCTCCAGAGATAGCATCAACTTTTATTAGCGACTAAGCAACTACATTGAGTGATAGTACTACTAAATAGGGTTGGATAAACTCAGCTTGATGCTCTTGATAATCAAGACATCAATACACTTCTATCATTCTACTCTAGCAATTCAATCATGCAATTTACTTAAAGCAAGTAGAAATGCAATATTAAAACTAGGTAGTGGGAGTATGAATCAAAAGATGGCTTGCCTTGGTTGGCAAAGTGTCCGGGGTTTTCTTCTTCTTCTTGATAATAATAATCCCCTCCAATATCCTCCTCGGCAACACTAGCGTCTAATAACGAATAAACACAAAGCACACCATCACTTCACCAAGCTATCAACACACCAAGCACACATCTTTGTTTGCTACCCAAAGCATTCATGTTGCATTTTTATGGGTTGGATTGTAAGTCTTTCTTCTAAGTTTTTCTTCAAGTGTGCAAGCTAGATTCTTTACTAAGAGGCATAGGTGGTTCACTTGTGCAGTATTGATGTTGATTTAGGGTTACTAAGACAAGTTTAAGTGGGATGGATCCACTAAGTGAATTGGCATTGAGGGCAATTAATTCTAAGTGGGCAATAGTGCTCTATCATTTTATGTTACACAAATAGGATTGGATTAGGGTCTAATTGATCATACTAATAGGGTTTGGGGTAGATTAGTGTTGACTAATAGTAAGAGGGGTCATTAGTAAGTTCACATTTTAATTTTTATGATTTTTGATGGCTTAAATAATTTTCTAGAAATCTTTCATTATTAAACAAGCTATGGTCACACTATTCATATCTGAATTATTTCTTAACTTATTTTGAATTCTAACCAGTACTATTGTGTAGAGTATTTCATAAGCTTTCCAATGCATATTCATTTGCTAGATTTGGATTTGTAAAACTCTAGGAATTAAAGTTTGAAAATAGCATTTGAAAGTTATTTGAAATAAATAAAACGGGCGGGAAAAAGAATAAAAACGAACGGACCAAATTCGAAACGAGCTGGGCCCAATTCAGAACAAACCCGAACGGGCCAGCCCATACCGTTTCGCGCGGGGGAAAAAGAAATAAAATGGGAGCTGACAGGTGGGGTCGCGATGTCAGCTCACTTAACGATTCCCGAATCGGTAAGCTATCGCTGGATTAGAATCGGACGGCTCACGTTCATTGTCTTCCTCAGCACGGGCGGGAGCTCACCTGCGAGCAGTGACGAATGTTCGACGGCGAGGGCGAGGCGTAGGGGATGCAGAACTCGTCGGCGACGTGCGGGATCGGCGGCGGTTCGTCTCCTCCTCCGATTCCCAGCAGCAGCTTGCCTCCAGGTGGTCGAACGCGGCGGCGCTCCGCTTGTCCAGTACCACTCCGGCGAGGCTGGCGACGGCGAGCTAGGGCAAGCGGGGCTAAGCGACTATGTCTGGGAGATAGCTGGGGACTGGGTGAGTTGCTCCGTTTGATCGGAGGGGCTTTTTATAGGCCGGAGCGACGAGGGCAAGCGCGGCCAGAAGCTCGACGGTGCGGGGGCCCTGGCGGCGTGTGAAGCTTGCTCCGGTCACGGCGGTCACGGGGGCGTGCTGGGAGGGTTATGGCTCGGCCGCGGAGTGCTGTGGGTCTCCTCTGGCGCCTCCAAGATGGTCGGCATCGTGCAGGGAAGAGGGTTGCTGGGAGGGGGCCCTGGGTGCGTTTCTCCTCCTCCCTCCTCTTCTCACGGCTTGGGTCGGGGATGGGGAAGCTGGGCTCGACCGTGGCGTCGTCCAGCCGCATGGCTACAGCACAGGAGCGAGCTAGAACAGTGCAGCACCAGTAAAACTTGATTTGATTTGATTTGCTTCTGCCAGTGTTCGACGAAATGCCCGCAAGAACTCAAAATTCGAATTTTCAAAATTTTCCACTTTGGGTGCTCAACATATTGGCCAAGGTACCCAGTCATATTTTTGTTATGAAGAAAGGTTGAGTTTTGCAGAAATTTATATTTCAAATTTGGTATAGTTCCTGTTTCAGATTCAAACTTTGGCTCAAGTTTGAGTGATGTTCCAGTTTGAAATTTGTGTCAATGCTTGTTGGTTGAGTTTGTCCATAACTTGGTTAAGCTCAACTAATAGGTCAAACATGAAGGTGAGCTGTAGATTGCTTAATCTAAGGGCTCAAAGTGGTGTAGTCACTAACAGTTTCTAGATCATATTAACTTTATCTCTTTCTTTCTTATTTTTACTTCTAGTCTCTTTGCTTCCTAAAAAGCTTCTCAATTGATTCTGTTGGTTCACTTAGAATTATCTAACCAATGCTCAATCAAAAATCACACACATAAAATCATAGAATACAAATAAAAGAAAATGCATGTATGCATACAATAATAGATAAAAAGTTTTATTTGGGTCCAAAATTTGGCACTTTATTTATTAAGAAGTGGATTACAATTTCTGAGTTGTTACATCTACCAAATTCTCAAAATCTATATCTTGCTAGTTAAGTCTTTTGCCATATCTCTCTTATCACAGTATCATAAGAAATCTAAAATGTTGAACTAACCCTTATCAATTGTTTGTCTTGTTTGATTTTGTTTTGTGTTGGTATGGTGTGTTTATGTTGTGTTATTTCTGTGTTATAGCTTGTACGGAGAGCTACGTATTTTGTTGAGAGAAGTGAAAGATCATGAACTTCAAAAAGGCAAGTGACAGACATTCTTCTACCCACTTTTTACTACTCATTATTGTTTTCAGTAGTATGCATGATAGGTGGAATATCAACTATTTTACAAAGTGCTTAGATCCTAGTAGTGTGTAACCATCCTCAAACCCAACTTGCTAGGATGCTAAAATACTTTGAATATTAATGCCATGCTATGATCACTTTGTTAAAGTTGCTTTGTGAACAAATTAAGAACTTCAACTAAAATGAAACACCTAGGTGGATTGGTTTGATAGAGGAGGTGTAGTTGAGTGTCTCCTAGGACCACACGCCTCACAGAGGGTGTGGTGAACCTTGGGAGTACACTTGTGGATTGCCACTCAGGATTAAAGAGATTACCGCGTCGTCTGTGTTTTAGAGTACTTCCAGTGCAGCCGTATGACACTATGGGCTCTGTCTTGACTAATTAAGTTGTAAGAGTTCAACCTGTAAGCAATGACATGAGGTGGTAGTAGAATTTTAGGGGGTACAGTCATGCTGGTATGGTTGAATTCTTCTTCAGAAAGGTCTTGTCTCATTCTTCTCTCTGGGTAGATTGAGTCTTAAGGTGAAAGTGCACAACCCCTGCAGGGTGCAAAACTAATCGATTAGCCGTGTCCCCAGTTATGGACAACTTGAGTCTCTAGACATGAATGTACGGAAGAATCTCATCACCATTTTTGAATGATTAAAATTTGACTAGAAACCCCTAGGTTAGGGGCTCAGGACCATGCACTCCGAGGGGTGGTGGATTCTATTATTCTGACTTTGTTGAGTTTCGCCCAGTGCTACATAACTTGCAACTATATAGTATTTGGGGGTTATTTTCGACCCTTAAAGACTAAAATTTTGAAAGAATGTTTTGAAAGTAACTATAGGATAAATTTGGCTATATGCAAACTAGCCCATGAGATCCACCAGCCAAATATCATGTAGTATAGTTCTTTCACAACAGCCACCAAATATGAGTCATTTGCCAGTACGTGTTGTACTGACCCCTTTCATTGGGGCTGCATATTCAAATGTGCAGGTTTTCGGATGAGGAACGATTTGTAGGATCTCGAGTCTACATTCCAACATGATCTAATGAGTTCCCACAAAGATATGCAAGAATCATGGAAGGAATTGAGAGATGGGCAAGCTTTCCAAGGTCAACAATGGAGGAAGAGAGAGGGGAAAACGAGCTCACTCAAGCTTGAAGAAGGGGAGGGGTATTTATACCCCTCTTGGGATTGTAGCCATTGCTGATCTACAGGGTCAGATATTCCGGTCCAAGTTTGGACCGGATAATCCGGCACCCTCAAAATTCTACTTAGGACTTTGTGCATGCCATCCTGTTTTGTGGTGGATTATTCGGCTGGATATTTCCATTTTTGGCCAGATAATCCCCCCCCCGCCCCCGGATTATCCGGTCCATGTTTGGCCAAGGTAATCCGGCCAGGAAGAGCAAGCAATACAAAAATAGCGAAAACTTTTGCATCCGGACTCCGTTTTCAATGATATTGGGCTTGTTGGAATCACCACAACAAGATATATAACTTCATCCATAAAAACATCATAGTCTAACAAAGGAGGGTAAAATCAAATGAAGAAAGGTTTGACCTCTGTTCAAATACGATCTGGTAAAACCTCCAACACGAAAAATGCAATAAGTTTTCCATACGAAATCCGTTTTTTGGTGAGCTTGGGATTAATGTGAAGACAACCACAAGCTCTAAAACCTCACATAGAGAAAAGCCAAATAAGAACTAAGAAAGATGATTCCAAGTATGCAAAGGTTTGAGCTCTCTCCAAACGATACGATTAGGTTACTCACTCGAGAGCCCCTCTTGATAGTACGGCTATCGAACCTAAAACCCGTTCTCCCAAACAACATGAGACCGGTAAGAAAGCAACCCTATCAAGATCATACCTTTGCCTTGTGCATTCCACTTGAGCTAGATGGTGACGATCATGATCTTCTCAAGTTGGACTATCTTTTTTGATTGCGCTTGCTCGGTGAAGTCTTGCGGATTGCTCCCCCATACTTCACTATGGAAGAGACACTAGTATAAATATCTTCACATGTCCATTACCACCAAATGGACACCGAGCTTCAAGCAAATGCTATCTTCTAGATGCCTATCTTGAACTTGCGCTTCGACTTGATCAACATTGCACTTCATCATCTTCCTTCATAATGATGATGTCTTGAGAATGCACATGAGAGCTCACTCCATCTTATTCCTCAAGACACACTCTATATAGGCTCAAATCCCTTATGACCAATCTTTGGATCACTCCTTCAATAACATCTTGATCATCACATAATCTTCTTTATTTTCATCTTCTTACAACCTTGAAACCAACATATGGCTCAAGCGTTGTCTATGGACAAGTCCTACAAATATAAATCGATGCAAACATTAGTCCATAGGGATTGTCATTAATTACGAAAACCACACATGGGGGCACATGCTCTTTCAATCTCCCCCATTTTGGTAACTGATGACAATCTCTTTGAGACGGTTTCTATAATGAATTTAAAGAACTAAGATGGTTACACTAACATAAAATAATACAAAAGTATGTGATGTTAGTAGAACCATCATATATAGAGCAAACTCCCCCACAATATATGCACGTGTGAATGAACTTCAATTTCATTGCATTTATTGCCAACCAATATTGTTGGTGGAGTTTCCACTATATAGTCAACCATGCAAAGCATGCAAGGCAAATGCCTAAGAACAAAACCAAAGCATAAAGCCCAATTCCCTTCAAACCCTCAAAACTGCTCCCCCATTTGCATCCATTGCCAAAATGGGTAGAAAACTTAGAAGACCAATATAGTGAGAGTTCCTCCAAAATGGTGTGCATATCCAAAATAAATAAGTGAAAACACATGCACATATACAAAGGCAAATATTTGAAGGAAATCAAACTATATTGAGGATCAAAGATTGCTAACAAAGTAAGATAACATGATGGATAAGCTTCCCAACAAATGAAGAAAGCAATCAAAAGATCCAAAGATCCAAAGAACAAATTGAATAAAGAAATTATGGTAAGACCAAAACAATGCTCTAAATAATATGAGGGAGATCCCCAAGGTTTGTGCACAAAATATTCTATTTCATTAAAGTATAAGGTGCACAAACATGGAATCATCACTCCCTCAATATTATTCAAAACAAAATGATACCAAGTGAAATCAAATACTATGATAGCCACAAAATGATGCTTTAAATGAAACGAAGAAGCTCCCCAAGGTATGTGCAAATATTAGAATGTTTGCATGTGAATACAATTTGCACAACATGGAATCCTCACTCCCCCAATACCATTTAAAAAGCAACCATTTCCAAGATATCATAGAAAATAAATTAATTTTAACACTCGCATCAAAGAAATGGTTGACCAACAAGTAAGGGACGACAATAAAGGGCTCAACCAAAAGGATGTGTGAGAGGCATGACAAAGCATATTATAAGACTACTACAAGGATGAGCATTGAGCATCAACATAGTCTTCAATGACTGATATTGCTTAGCATTACATTCCAACACACAAGGTTCAAATAAGATATCAAATAAGGAGATATCATCTGTCATGTGTATAAGTTTCTAAATAGACAACATCACGAAGATATTTAACCACACAGAAACATGTACACATAGAATAGATATTAAGGAGAAGAACATGATATCAAAATGAAGTCATGCAAAATACCAATAAGATTTTTTGCTTTAAAGCATGGCCAAAGGCTCAATTTAATCTTATTGTATGTTGATGAACTTCAAACACAAACACGTCAAAAACATCACAAATATCAACAAGGGAAATAAGATAGTTGTGATGCTTTGATAAAGGAAACAAATATCACAAATAAGGATACCAAACGAAAGAACTACATTTTGCAAATTCATCAATATTGCACATGTGAGATATTGAGGAATTGATATGCAATAAGTTGCTAAATTAACATATATGGGATCGGAGAATCACGAGCATGATTTTATATGTTCCCAATAATATGCTCTCATCTCAACTTATTCACATATGCAATAAATAGGTTTCATTAAATGTTTGCAAAAAGCACAATATTTGCAAATAAAGATTTTCCATGCCAAGAAACAACCTACACAAGGTTGGATGCAAGAAGAAGATACTTGTTACCAAAATATCGTTGGGAGGATGTAGTAGATAGGAGTTCTTCAATAATCCTAGTTTGCTTCAAATTATCAATTAGTCACCGCTTCATCCTTGTTATTGAGACAAGCACCAACATATATCCCATGTACCTAAAACATGTTCAAGTACAATATGGTCCCCAAACTCATTGGGTCCAAAGTAGTTAGAGATACTACAATATATAGGAGAAGCTCCACATAAATATGTTGTCACATCCCAAAATTTTGGAATGTGAAATAAATAAAATAGGAACCATGTATGTTTGTATTGAATGAAATTTCACAGGGATTTAAATTTTTTGATTTATTTGAAAGCCTTATTAGAAAAACCATTTCAAACTTTCTATTATTCCTTGAAGAACTCATTTGAGAAAATAAGATTTCAAAATACTATTTTGAATTTATTCAAATCCTATGCAAGCATATTTGCAAAGGAAATATTGTACAAAATGATATATATCAAATAAAGTTTGCAATGCCAAAAGCATGTTTGAAATAAATTTCAAATACTATTTTTATAAAGTTTATGCATTGATTTTAAAAGGATTATTTTCAAACCATATTTCTATTATGCAAGTAAACCCTTTTGCCCAAATTTATAAAGTTTCTTATAAAAGTTTGTTATATATTGAAAACAAGTTTTCTTATTGATTTGAAATGCTGCCTTGAAATTTAGAGAATTTTAGAAATTGATTTGAATCAAATTGGAACTCAAATGCAAAAGTTATAAAAGAAAGGAGAAAAAGAAAAAAGAAAGGAAGGAAAAAAACAGAAATGGGCCCGAGGCAACGATTCGGCCCAACCCCGCTTGCGGCCTGCGGCCCATCTTCCCTCTTTTCCCGAACCGGTATCCCCTATTTCTCTCCCTTTCACCGACAAGTGGGGCCTACTTGTCATCCCTCTCCTCCAGCCGCTAATCACGCCGGAGACGCGCCTGAGCCACATGATCCTCTCCCTCTTCAATTCGGTTGATTCTCTACCCGATTCGTCGCTCGCCCGTGCCTATATGAAGCCCTAGCACCCCTCTCTGTTTCCCCTCTGTTCTCCTAACCCTAGAGCCGCCAGGTTGTGTGAATTTACCCGTCGGAGTCCGCCTCTGCCGCCGCACTCCAGTGACGATTCCGGTGAGTATACACCACAACTTTCCCTCCCTTCTAGCTTTTATTCGTTGCACAGATCTTGCGCATCTCCTTGAAGTTTCGGTGTGACCGCGTATGCCACAGAGGGACGCCTCTGCCCTTGACGGGATCTTGCTGTCCGCGGGCACAACTCCGGCGAGCGATTACCGGAGCGCCCGACCACCTCAAGCTCGAAGACTACGCCACTGTGAGCGCCTCGATCTTCTGCATTCCCTGGTAAGGCAGTAATGGCCCAGAACCACCTCTCGTCATTGTCTCCATCTTGCCCGTGCCGCGCCATTAACTCCAGCCGCATGGCCTCGCCGTTGCAGGAAACAGACGACTGCGGCGTGACCACCATCGCCTCCCACTCTTCTCGCTGCATCCCGTAGACCTCTTCCCCTCCACCAAAAACCACCGAAGCATCGTCGTCATCCATCCCTGAGACGCGGCCTCACCGTCGGCAATCGGAACCCTACCCCCGCGGTGAGCCTCTCCCCTCCTTTTATTTTTCAGCCGTCAGATCTCGTTCAGATGGATAGGATTAGATCACTAATTTAAAGGGGTACGGGCAGATCTAGGCCATCCAGATCTTGTAAAATCTAATGGCCCAAATCTCAGATCCACCCGAACCGGTACCAGCGAATCAGCGTCCGCCACGTCACCGCCACGTTAGGATTTAGATTTCTGTTTATTTGAAATAGGCAGAAAAGAACTAAAACTTTGAAAAATCATATATTTTGATATGTCTATCGAAAAATTGCAAATAAGATGTCCCCGAACTCCTAAAATTGTGTAGAACACAATTCTAAAATAAAATTTGTCTTTTGAACCTGTGTAAAACATTCAAATTTAAATAAGTGAGTTTGAGTGTTTTTGATATAGTTCAAATTCTATAAATCCTTTTCAGTTGATTCTTTTTGCAAATGGATCTTATTGCTGCCCTCTGTCTAGTAGAACAACTGCTCAAATTACTTGAACCAATTTTATCAATTATTCAAATTCAAATGAGGATTTGAGTATTTTCTCTCTAGATTTAATTCTATAAATATCTTGGGCATAATTCCTTTTGCAAAATTGTTTACCTTGATACTAAAAACCCACCAGAATACTTCACACACTTTTTACACTTATTCAAAAGTCAACTCCACTAGTTCATCCTTTTGTAAGCAATAGTTGTGTTTCTGAGCACCTTGCAATATATCAAGTCCTAATTGTACACTTTGTGCTATTTGACTTTTGACACACTTTACAAATGGTGTGGAATATCGTAAGTCCTAATGACCATTCAACTCTACCATGACTTAGTGAAAAATATACTCTCCATCCTTGCCCAAGTGCAAAACTATCAACTCGATCTTACCCAAATTCTTCTAAGTATTTTGACTACCCCATCCAACAATATGACATAGAAGTTTTCCCATATCAAGACCATGGAGAAGAAGTTGAAGAGAAGACAAGGAGATGAAGGAAAAAGAAGAAGTTGAAGAGAAGACAAGGAGATGAAGGAAAACAAGAAGATCAAGAGGAGAGAGCCCAAGTCAAGAAGATGAAAGTGATAGACCTCATGACTTAGAATTTATCCATCCAACTTCTCAAACCAAGCCTAAGAATCTCCTTAAGCTATTTTTGCTAAGTGTTTGACACTTCTTAACAATTTAGAAAAACTCCCATCATTCTTTAGAAGTCCTTGACTTAGCCATTCTCTCCATCCATATCAAGTCAACTTCATGCCACAATCTTTTGTCCAATTATCACTAAGACAATTGAAGGCTAAGCTAAAACAAATAAACACTTTTGTTTGTCTTGTTTGATTATGTTGCCTTGAATGGTGTGTTTATGTTGTGTTCTATTCTATCTTATAGTTGTACGGAGAGCTACGTGTATTGATTAAGAGAAGTACAATCTTCAGAAATTACTAAGGCAAGTGTCATCATCTTGTTGTCCTACTAAAGTTTTGTCACTTGTAGCTTTTCTTGTAGAAGATGCATGAGTAGGTTGTTTAAGAGTTTTTGTCTTAAGAGCTTTGCTAGGTTTTGCTTGAGTCTCTTTGGTTAGCCTTTGCATCTCCTTAGTAGAATTACTGCCATTTATAGGTTACCTTGTCTTACACTTATGTTTTTGGGAAGGGAACTTCACATGTTTTGGCTAAGTGTTGAAAACCTTGTTTTGCAAAAACTAAGAAAACAACTAAGTTAATGAAACACCTGGGGGAAGTGGTAAGATGGATTGTGTTGAGTGGTTCCCTGGGGTCATGCCATCGAACCTCTGAACCTCCAGGTGTATCGCACTTGTGGACGGCCACCCAGGAACAAAGATATTGGAGACGTTCAAGTCGTGAAGCTTCTAGTGCAACCATGAGTCATATGGGCTTTGTCTTGACTAACTGAGTTGCGAGAACTCAGCCAGATGGACAAAGGGTGGTAGATGATGATAGGATGGAGCGCGTCCGAGTTGCTCTGAGGGATTGCTTCTGATAGGTCTCGTCTTAGTCTTCACTTGGCCATTTGAGCAAAATGAGCATCATGGAAAAATGGGCTGTCTGAGTCTTGTGGGAAAAGTGCACAACCTATGCAGAGTGTTAAAACTAAGTACTTAGCTGTGTCCCCGGTTACGAACAACTTTGAGCGACATGATTTTGAAGCTGTTCAAGGATCTCCTCATCCCAACTTCTTAAAATTAAAACTTGTGGGTGAACTGGGAATATGGCAATTGGTGCAAGTGTCTATCGGCTAGCAGGTCCCGTGCCATTTCTATGTGCCTGTGTCTGTAGGGGTAGGTCACCCAAACCAAGTTGTCCATATGTAGTAATTGAGGAATTGACATTTGATGTAAGTATCTATCGACCAGTGTGTCCTGTACGATAACTACGGCCTGTGGCTACAGGGGTAGGTCACCCAAGTCATGTTGTCCAGCAGAAGTTTTGCTTTGAGAAAATGATAGGATAAAATTGCTTTACGCAAAATAAGCCTGAAACTCCACCTAGCCAAATATTCATTCAAGTGTTAGGCTCCATGTGTGTCCATCAAACAATGACATCTTGCCAATACAATTCAAGTGTATTGACCCTTTGTGGCTGCAACGTATCATGTTGCAGATTTCGATGACAAGTAAGGAACGACAGTGTTACGAGTCTATCCACAGCATGTTCGCCTGTGGCACATGAAGAAGAAGGACTCCATGCTATTTATGATTTCGTTGTAAACTCTGATAGCTTCATGCTATGAGAATTGGAAATTTTCTTTATGTAATTGTTGGATTATGCGATGTAATAAAATGACCTTTGTTTCTTGATATTACATCTTAAACTGTGTGTGCTAGCGTTTGATCCAGGGACTAGCACTAAAAAGCACAGGGATCGTCATCTTTAAAAGGTGAGGTCGCTACAGATGGTATCAGAGCATTGTGTTGCCCTTAGGTTCGTGACCATAGGATTGGACAAGGACCCCTTAGAAATATTGGATTTGCTTTTATTTCTAAAGTTAAAATTTACACTCATTATCTCGTAAACTCTTCTCTTAGTCATTTTTGTCTCTATTTCTCTTCATTTCAACTCAAGGACAAAGAGCTTCAGCTTTGACATCTCAAAGGACTACAAGATCCACCCACCTCTATCATCAAAGGAAGCAAATTGAAGAATTTTAGAAGAAAAGTCTATGCATCAATAGTTCTAGGACTTAGAAATTCTTATGAAGGATCTTGATAACAATAGGACCAACGAAGTATTTAGACAATGGTGAGCTACTTGCCCCACTCAAGAGAAGGACAAGATAATGAGAAAGATTAGGAAGTACCCTAGGATTTAAAAATTTATCCAAAGTTTTACTTTCTTGTTATAATATTCTTTCATTACTTATTCCGTTTGTTTCAAAATCTTTTAGATGACCAACATCAACGAATCCGTCAAGAAAGGACCCATGATGACCATGACCCTAAAGTGTGAGACTGAATTTCCCAAAGCACTGAAGAACGTCATGTTAAGCATGGGAATGCAAGTAGAAGATGTCTACAAGGGATTTCCCGTGATTGATGAAGGTCAAGAATGGTCAAGAATATTGGTGGGTGCAACTCCACCTATACAAGAACAAAGAAGACGACCACAATAAGATGGGACTCTGGATGTTCACCAACTCTGAGATGTATACATCATTCTTTGACTCCGCGAGATGTGCTGCATGGGAAGCTATATAAAGAACTTGGAGAGAGACTCAAGTGGAGACTTTATAATACTCAGAAGGACCTCAAAGAAGAAAAAGAGGATACTACTGAACTGAAGGAAACCATAAGTCAACTTCAAGGTGACATGGTAGAGCTTGCAATCAAGCTTAGTGTTCAAGATGATCTCAACATCACCAAGGATGATCAGATTGCAGCTCTGAAGAAGCATATAGAGCAAAACAATGGATCTGCCTGAAAGGGAGCCAAAAGCTTTAGTTGGACCTCCACTTAAGATTTTTAATAAGCGACATTGTTGTAATAAACGTTTATGATCATACTGACTTGTGGAATGATCGTACCTTTCATTTGTGTTAAAATTTGATTGCTTAATGAATTGAAGGATTGTTAGATGATGTTTGTAAGATGAATTACCTTGATCTGCTATGTTTGGGTAGGAATCTTCTTTAGATCCCTTCTGTCAAATCTCATCTTTATTCAAACCCAAACAAGTGTTTTCTTGACAAGCCTCCATGAAGACAACAACATTGTCAGCACCAGCTAAGATGCTCAGTACCAAGAAGATGCATAGAACAAGAGATGGCAAATCGAAGGATCTGCAAGCTAAGAGATTTTGCCATATGAGAGTTTACGCAAACCACTAGCTAAGGATCGATAGACTTGTTTCGAAAATTTATAATGGTAATTGAAACATTGATCCAATATTTCATGGAAGTGGTTTTCAAAACCTAGTGAGGATGACCAAGAGTTAAGATGTGAGATGCAACAAACCAAATGCAAGGTAATGATTGGGTGCGACATGGATTGGCCCCCATGACGATCACTCATATTGTTCGCTCTTGTTATGAGGAATGGTAAATCTTAAGTGACATACCTTCAAGAGGGACGATGTTGTTAAGCCTAAACCTTAGGATGATAGGATACTATACCCTCATAATAGGCAAGTGTTGCCAAACGTAGGAATATGGTGAGGATGAACCACAAGCTTACCGTTGAAGAGTCTTGCAATGGAAGATGACCCTCAGAGTTCAGATATATCCAATAGTGGTGTACAAGAAGTTTCAATCCTAAGATGGAAAGTCTATGAAGTATCAAATAAGGGTATGAAATGAAGCCATGAGAACATCATAACCTAGCCTTCTGAGTGACCCAAAGAGTGACCCTTCAGTGTCCAAAGTAGTTCAACCAATGTCATTGTTGGACTGAAGCACGACAATGGAGGAAACTTACACTCAAGCCATATTGAGGAAGAATGGATGCTATAGCGTGTGAATAGACACCCACCTATTGGCAATAAAGGTAGAAGCTACATATGGTACAAAAGATGACATAGTGTCAAGGCATATCCAAGATGTGCTTACTATGAACCCAAAGACCTAGACTATCTACAAAAGTTTCTTTTAAGGGTGGTAGCCACCCAGATCCCTAAAACTAGGTATCACAAACCCAACTTTCTCTCTAGCCTCTCCAAATCTTGGGGACGAGATTTCTTTTAAGGGTGGTAGTCTGTCACATCCCAAAATTTTGGAATGTGAAATAAATAAAATATGAACCATGTATGTTTGAATTGAATGAAATTTCATAGGGATTTAAATTTTTTGATTTATTTAAAATCCTTGTTAGAAAAACCATTTCAAACTTTCTGTTATTCCTTGAAGAACTCATTTGAGAAAATAAGATTTCAAAATACTATTTCGAATTTATTCAAATCCTATGCAAGCATATTTGCAAAGGAAATATTGTACAAAATGATATATATCAAATAAAGTTTGCAATGCCAAAAGCATGTTTGAAATAAATTTCAAATACTATTTTTATAAAGTTTATGCCTTGATTTTAAAAGGATTATTTTCAAACCATATTTCTATTATGCAAGTAAACACTTTTGACCAAATTTATAAAGTTTCTTATAAAAGGTTGTTATATATTGAAAACGAGTTTTCTTATTGATTTGAAAACCTGCCTTGAATTTTAGAAAATTTTAGAAATTGATTTGAATAAAATTGGAACTCAAATGCAAA
This sequence comes from Dactylis glomerata, assembly GCA_007115705.1. Lineage (NCBI taxonomy): Eukaryota > Viridiplantae > Streptophyta > Magnoliopsida > Poales > Poaceae > Dactylis > Dactylis glomerata. The sequence continues at coordinate 68,297 of QXEO01002028.1, read as the reverse complement.
AGTTATAAAAGAAAGCAGAAAAAGAAAAGAAGAAAAGAAGGAAACAAAATAGAAACGGGCCCAGGGCAATGATTTGGCCCAACCCCGCTTGCGGCCTGCAGCCCATCTTCCCTCTTTTCCCAAATCGGTATCCCCTATTTCTCTCCCTTTCAAGGACAAGTGGGGCCCACTTGTCATTGTGGGGACCCCGGCTTACCACCCAGTATTCCCGTTATGCATACAATTCACGATCCAAGGAGACCGTCGTGAATCCACATAACAGAGTTGGCATTACAGATTACATCATCCATTACATAACGAGTGTTAAAGTCTTACATAAGCCGCTTGGCTGAATACAAATGCCACGCAGGGCAAGTTCAACTGACACACTTATTCATGAAGTAGCAGCGGATACATGCAACATAGTTGACCCAAGTCAGGCCTACTACCCTACAGGCGACTGACCAGGAAACGATTCCTAGTTTGCACCGGCGTCATCATACTCCTCATAGTCATCACCAAAGTCTGGCCAAGTTAATAGCCAGGGACAAAGCCGTGAGTACATTTTGGAATTGTACTCGCAAACCACCTAAGAGAAAGTAATCACATGCTATTTGGCTGTAGCAAGAGTTGGCTTGGCTGAAGGTAGCTTTATACTAGTGAGTTTCTCGTGTCGATATAGCATGTCCTATGACATTTCTATATCCTTATTAAAGAAAACTATTATAAGCATTTAGTAAAATCTCTAGGAAAGGGGGAAACTCCTTTGAAAGATAAGATCGGTGGTCAATCAAACATGACCACCTCAAGTCATTGGCAGTACCCTCCAAGTACTCCGAACCACACCCGTGCCACGGCCATACCCTCCAAGTACTCCGTCCGGCACAAACTCCATCTTTCTAGAAAACCATTTATAAAACCAAAACCTGACATTGGGCAATGTAGTGATCTTCACAACCGTCCATGACCGAGGACTCGGCTATTCTAATAGGTTTACACTATGCAGAGGTTGTACACTTTACCCACACCATTCGATAAATCCGCCGGGATACCACCACGGACCGTCATACATAAGTATGCGGGGTTCGGATAATCGATCAAAGCCCTCCACCTATCCACCTTAGTACGGGTGCCTACCCTGTGGAGTTTACCTCCCCGGCACGTCCTGGCAGTACCTCCTCTAGAGCGTAACCCCGGCACCACGGCGGGAGAACCCAAGTGTCTTCCGGCGGCTCAGGATATGCCGTGATATGTGTTGACCTCTTGTAGCGTCAACCCGGATTCCGGGGTCCTACAGACCCTTATATAGTTGTGAGGCTCCCCGCACTAAAGCAGACAGACTTTGAATTAGGCCCCGTCCCATACCGGGGTAATGTGGTTGCACGGGTTAATTGCTTCGAGCGACTACAAAGAAATACCAATGCCTTTTTCTCAAACCACCAACTCCTTTCTTCCATAACCCAAGTTCCAGTTGTCCCAAAATCATTTAGAAAACACTTCAGTGGAGTAGATACTACTCCAAGGTTTTCGAAACCATTTTCGAAACTTTTCCGAGAGTTTTTACATCCTAGAGTTTTTGAGTCCACTAAGAGTTTTCCAAAGACTTTGATGCTAATCACCACATCTCTAATATAGAGGTGTTGAGTAGGTGCCAAGGGTGTCATCTTGCTAGATGATATCAAATCGACTTGTGGAGCTAAGTCGTCAACTATTGCTATATAGGAAATAATAGCAATATAGAGAATAATGCATAACAATGAAACAAGAGTAGAACAATGCATAGTGACTTAGTAGGATTCAGATATGCAACAAGTAGATGGCTTGCCTTGGTTGGCTTGTCCCTAATCTCCTTCCTCCTGATACTCAAATACCTCCCCTTCCTCCGCACAATCTTCTATCATTTCTATCGTCGAGAAAAACAACAACACCCAATAAGCAATCATGCATACATGAATCACATTCAAGGCAACATCACACAACTCAAGCATTTGAGCATCAGAAGCAAACAAGTTTAGATATCTGAACCAAAATCTATTTTGTAAAAGAAAGAATCACCATAATAATAACAAGCAAATTCTAGTTGCATAGCAATACCTATTCACAACAAACAACTTGCATGCATCATGGTAAACCAAAACATGGCACCCAGCATACTTACAGGTATCTAACAACATTCCAGAAGCAACACAATTGGAATCAAACTAAAATAATAAAAAGGTGATTTAATATGAATTTCCTAATTCTATGAATCACTAGAATAGCAAAATAATCCTCTAAAACATTCTATAAGTCCTAAAATTCTACCAGTGACCATTGTGGAAAGCTATTGGAATGGCCAACACACCAGAAGTGGAACCATCCAAAAATAATCAATATACTGTGCACAATAATTAAATTTAGGAAGAAAACTAATATCACTAAAATAATTCCTACAGGCAATGCACAGCTCCTAAATTAGCAAAACCAATTTGTATAACTCAACAAAACAGTAATGCATCTCTGAAAATTGGAAACATCAATTTTCATTACACAGAACAATATATTTGCAGATAAGAGTGAAAATCCATAGTTCTACACTATTTAATTACCAGAAAATATTAAGATCCTAAAAATTACACATGCAGTACCAGGGGCTAGACAACATTGCATAGATCACAGGAAAATTTGAATCACAATTTTCTGAGGTCCAAAAGATTTTCTAATCGATTTTATTTGCAGCATTCATTTACCAAACAGAAAAAAAAGAAACAGGCCAGATCTGGCTGGGCCTCGCCAGATCTGGGCCAGATCGGCCCAGTCGGCTTGCCGGCCAGCCCGGGGCGGGGGCCGAAATGGTACGGCACCTTGGCCGTTCGATTAGGACGCGATCGACGGCCGAGTGCCGTCGTCCTCGTCCGATGTTGCATGCGCGTGAAAGCGCCGACGTCGGCTAGGGTTTCATGAGGAGTGTGCTCACCGAGGTCGTCGAGGTCAGGTGAGGGCTGGAATCGGTCGAGGCGAGGTTGAGGAAGGCAAGTGCAGGCGTAGAATTTGCATGCAGGGGCTAGGGTTGGCTCATGGGCTCCGCCGGTGTTCAGACGTCTACGGCAATGGTGTCGTCGGCTCCGTTTCTCCTGTACAAAATCGAGAGCAGGTGAGATCTAGGTGCTGCGGTGGTGTTCCAAACTTCCAGAGAAGAAGCAGAGAGGGAGAGGAACGGTCGACGGCAACCTCTTCCTCTGCCGTCGATCTAACACAGCTTTGACGAGCTCCGGCAGTGGGTTTGCATCGGTTGCAAGGTGGAGAGGCTGGGTGAGTGAGAGAGAGTGGGGAGGGGGCAAATGAGCGACAGGGAAAGCTTCGAGAGGGGGCCTCAGGTTTTTATCTTCAGAGGCAAGCTCGGTCTACGGTGGGCTTCATCGGAAGTGATTGGGCTTGGTGGGCGGCGTTCTAGGGCGGTGTTGTATGCTGAGTCCAGTGGTGTAGGGGTGGCTGTCGGTGGCGAGACGGTTTGGATGGGGTGGCCTCGGGTTCAGTTCGGGTGTGTCTGAAACTGGGCTCGCCAGGGTCGGTCTGATCGTCGAGGGAGCAAGGCGTGGGTGGCTCGGCGTCGGGTGCTGGTCGCCGTGCACGGTCGTGTGAAGCACGAGACCTGCGCGTGTATGTGTACGGGAACAGAGTGCACGCTCTGGACGCGCTGGGCGGCCAGGTGGCGTCGAATTGGCATGGTTGGGCGGCGGTGCATGGTCGGTCTCATAGTTTTCTGCTGTAGGGAATTGATCCATTGGTTCGTGATGGTGCTGGCGGCGAGGTGACCGGTCTGGGGATGGTCGGTGGCGCGCTGCCCACGTTGGGTGCCCACGGTGGCCATGGCAACATCAAGGGCAGCGTGGGGTGCTCGTGCAAGGTCTCTGCGAGGTGGGGCTGGTGTTAGGGTGTCAGCAGGGCTTCGTCCTCGCATTGGGGGTCGATGGCGGTGGGGTGGTCGAAGAACAGAGGGAGAGGGAGGGCTCTGGCAGGGTTTGGCCTTGGGCTACTCCCTCCTCCTCGATGCCAAGCAAAAACGACAAGGGAAAAGTATTTTTAGAATCCTTGGACTCCAGAGAGAGATCCCCAGCAGATCCCTTCCTCCTCTTGGCCGGTTTGCAAAAGAAATAAGAGAGAGAGAGAAGAGATTGGCAAAGGCTAGGGTGACTTAGCCGAATTTCAAATTCAAATTTGAATCTGATTGAAAAAGTTTTGAAAACCTACCAAAATAGTCTCCAAGGGTTTCAAACATAAACAAGAAGTCATACCCAAAGTTTGGTGAATTTTAGAATAGCCAAGCTAGGGTTTTGGAGAAGTCTCTATTTTCAAACAAAGAAGCAAAAGAAAAGAGAAATAAAAGAAAAGGCAATGTGATCAAGCAAAGAATTCCATGCTAGGTTTTTATGGTGTACTCAAGCTAGGTCTAGGCTTAATATTTCATGCATAAAATCATAACACTAACTCTAGTTCCTAATGCACAAGTGTTGGAAATTCTAGAATTAATAACATGCCATAAAGCACACACATACACACATAAAATAATGCTCATGCACTCACATGAAATCACACATGATAACACACACACATGAAATCATGCATCATAGCACACAAGCACATTGCCTAGCAAAAAAATTTAATTCACCCAAGATGAAGCATTTAAACAAGGTCTTAATTTGATAAGCAAAGAGTGGGGTGTTACAGACCTTCCCCCCTTAAAAAGAATCTCATCCCGAGATTCAGTAGCTAAGCGCGAAGTAGTCCGGGAAACTCTCATCGAAGATAATCCTCACGTTCCCAAGTGGCTTCGTCTTTGGTGTGGTTACTCCATTGCACCTTATACATCTTGATCTTGCGTCTACGGGTAAGACGAATGTCTTCTTCAAGAATGCGGATGGGTCTCTCCCGATAGGTGAGGTCGTGGTTTAAGTCGACGGAGTTGTGGTCAATCGGTGTAAAGGTCTCGGGCTTGTTGGGAACTTGAAGACATTTGCGGAGTTGCGAAACATGGAAGACATCATGAAACTCGGATAGTTCTGGGGGCAACTCTAGCTTGTAGGATATGGCGCCTTTACGGTCCAAGATCTTGAATGGTCCGATGTACCGAGGTGCAAGTTTACCTTTGACATGGAACCGTTGCATACCCTTGAGTGGTGTGACTCGAAGGTAGACAAAGTCTCCCACATTGAAGGTGACAGGTCTCCTTTTTGGGTCGGCGTAACTCTTTTGTCGGGACTGGGCTGCTTTCAAATGGTTGCGGATGAGCTGGACTTGCTCTTCGGCCTCCTTGATGACATCGGGTCCAAATACTTGGCTTTCTCCAGTCTCGGACCAGTTGAGAGGGGTATGGCACTTGCGTCCGTAGAGAGCTTCAAAAGGAGCCATTTGCAAACTAGCTTGGTAACTATTATTGTAGGAAAACTCTGGAAACGGCAGACAGTCTTCCCACTTGGTCCCATAAGATAGAATACAAGCTCGCAACATATCTTCAAGGATCTGGTTTACTCGTTCGGTTTGTCCTCCAGTTTGCGGGTGGTAGGTTGTGCTGAAGGAGAGTTTTGTTCCCAAGGCTTCGTGAAGTTTGTTCCAGAATCTCGAGGTGAATTGAGTGCCCCGATCAGTCACAATCACTTTGGGCACTCCATGGAGGCTAACAATCTTGGACATATACAGGTCGGCAAGGTCTCGGCCTTTATGGGTGGTCTTGATAGGTAGAAAGTGGGCGACCTTGGTCAGGCGATCAATAATAACCCAGATGGAGTCATGGCCTCTATTTGATCTAGGCAGCCCCGTTATGAAATCCATTCCAACTTCCTCCCACTTCCAGATTGGCACCTTTAATGGCTGCAGTAAACCCACAGGCCTTTGGTGTTCAGCCTTGACACGCTGGCAGACGTCACATCGAGCGATATAGAAAGCTATCTCTCGCTTCATACCGTGCCACCAAAACCGTTCCTTCAAGTCTTGGTACATTTTGGTGCCTCCGGGATGAATAGAGTAAGGGGTATCATGGGCCTCCGCCAGAATAAGCTGTTTTAACTCCTCGATGCTAGGGAAGCATAGACGGCCATTATACCATAGCACACCTTCCTGGTCGATTGAAAACCCAGGTACTTCCTCTCATCCCATTCTACATTTAATACCTTCGATACTCTCGTGACCTTTCTGAGCTTCCTTGATCTGGTCAAAGAGAGTGGGTCGGACTTCAAGGTTTGCCAAGAAACCATGGCTTACTAACTCAAGTCCAAACTTCTCGAACTCCTCGCATAGGGTTGGTTGGCTGGTCTTCAGCATGGCATTTAGGGAACAAGGCTCTCGGCTGAGGGCATCGGCGACCACATTCGCTTTACCAGGATGGTAATGAATGCCTAGGTCATAGTCTTTGATAAGCTCAATCCATCTCCTTTGCCTCATATTCAACTCTTTCCGGGAGAAGATGTACTTAAGGCTCTTGTGGTCAGTGTAGATCTCACAACGATTCCCCATAAGGTAGTGCCACCATGTTTTGAGGGCATGGACAACAGCGGCAAGCTCAAGGTCGTGGGTAGGGTAATTCAGCTCGTGAGGGCGCAGTTGGCGGGATAGGTAGGCAGTAACTTTGCCATCTTGCATTAAGACACTTCCAAGACCAAGCTTGGATGCATCGCAGTAGACATCGAAGCTCTTGGTAATGTCGGGCATGGTTAGGATAGGAGCTGACACAAGTCTCTTCTTGAGCTCTTGGAAACTCTGCTCGCACTTCTTGGTCCACTCAAATTTCTTATCTTTCTTGAGCAGCTGAGTCAATGGGCGAGCAATGCTGGAGAATCCTTCTACAAACTTCTGGTAATACCCGGCTAGTCCAAGGAATGCTCAGACTTCGATGGGGTTGGTTGGGGCTTTTCTTTCCATGATGGAGGTGATTTTTGAGGGGTCAACGGATACTCCGCCAGCTGAGAGTACATGGCCTAGGTGTTCGCGCAGGGTTCCCAATACTAGCCGCAGATGTTCTGCGTGTTCTTCCCCGGTCTTCGAGTAGACCAAGATGTCATCGATGAAGACCACCACAAACTTGTCGAGGAACTTCATGAATACCTTATTCATGAGATTCATGAAATATGCCGGGGCATTGGTTAGGCCGAAGGACATGACGGTGTATTTGAATAGTGTGGGGACCCCAGTTTACCATCCGGAATTCCCGTTATGCATACAATTCATGATCCCAGGAAGACCATCTTGAATCCACATAACTGAGTTGGCATTACAGAGTACATCATCCATTACATAAATAAGTCATTTAGTCTTACATGGCCACTTGGCCGAATTCAAATGCCTCGCAGGGCAAGTTCACTAAACATAGCAGCGGAAACATTGGTAGCGTAGGTAGCCCGGGTCATGCCTCTACCCTACAGGCAACTAACCGGGAGACGGATCCTAGTTCGCACCGGCGTCGTCGAACTCCTCACCATCATCCTCGTAGTCTTCATAATCTGGCCAAGTTAATAACCAGGGACAAAGCCGTGAGTACATTTTGGAATTGTACTCGCAAACCACCTAAGAGGGAACAAGTTGCATGCTATTTGGCTGTAGCAAGAGAGTTGGTTTGAGGCTTGTATTTAACCCTAACTACACTTTCTCGTGTCGATATAGCATGTCATACGACATCTCTATATCATAGTTTCTCTTGTCAATATAGCATGTCATACGACATCTCTATATCCTTATTAAAGAAGAATCTTTGTAAAACATCTTTAGAAAAACACTAGGAAAGGGGGAACTCATTTCCAAGAGAAGAGCCGGGGTCAATCAAACATGACCACCATTCTTATTATTCCCGGTCAATCACACATGACCACTTCCAACCTTCGGCAGTACTCTGCAAGTACTCCGAACCAAATACGTGCCACGGCAGCACCCTCCGAGTACTCCATCCGGCACCTTTCTACACTTTTCCGAAATCCACCTTTTTAAAACAAAACCGACATTGGGCTAGGCAACGGTCGTCCCAACCGTCCATGACCGAGGACTTGGCTATTCGAATAGAATTTCACTCTGCAGAGGTTCTACACTTTACCCACACCATCCGATAAATCCGCCGGGATTCCACCACAGACCGTCATACACAAGTATGCGGAGTTTGGATAATCGATCATGGCCTTCCATCTATTCACCTTAGTACGGGCGCCTACCCTGTGGAGTATACATCCCCGGCAAACCCTGGCCGTCTACCTCTGCCGAGCGTAGTTCCAGTGCCACGGCGGGAGAAACCCAAGTGTCTTCCGGACGGATAAATCCCAATGGATCCTGATTTACTATTGCCCATAATCTGGCGGCAATCCGGATTCCGGTGTCCAACATACCCGTATATAGTATCAGGCTCCCCGCACTAAAGCAAATAAACTTCGGACTAAGCCCCGTCCCATACCGGGGTAATGTGGTTGCACAGGTTAATTGTTCTGAGCGAACGCCTAGTGATCACCAATGTCATATGAAAACCACCATCTCATTGTCCTCCATTTTGATTAAAAATCATTTTTGAAATCACTTCAGTGGAGTAGGTACTACCCCAAGGTTTTCGGAAACATTTTTTAAAACTTTCTTTGAGTGTTCCTAGTCCTAGAGTTTTAGCTCCACTAGAAAGTTTATCAAAGGCATTGTTGCTAACCAACAAGCCACTACTCCAGGGGTAATGGAATAGGTAATAAAAGGGTCATCTCGATGGATGATAACAACTTGACTCGTGGAGCCTGAGTCCACAAATAATTGCTACAAGAACTATAGCAACATAAATCCATGCACTTTAATAAAATAGAAGGAGATATGCAAATGTGTAATTAGGGTTCAGATATGCATCAAGTTAGATGGCTTGCCTTGGGTGGCTTGTCCCTGGTCCTCCTCGTCCTGATACTCGTACACTTCACCTTCTTCGGTACACTCCTCGTTCGATTCTATCGCCGGAAAAATATAACAATGCACAAATAAATAATCAAGCATACACAAGCCACAAGCAATGCAGCACTCCACACCATCTTATCAAAGAGTATCAGAAGAAAATAAGTTTAGAAAACAAACAATAACTTAAAGGTTCTTAATTGACAAATTAGTCTTATTATAAACTAGGGTTTCTTAAGTTGATGTGAACACCACCATTTAGCAATCATTTCAAGCATGCAGGCATACAATGAATCAAACAGCACACCTATCAATCTTGCAGGTTGACAACAATCTTAAGAACTTACCAAAGTTGGATTTACTGAAAAACAAAGTGTGATCTATTTCCTATGAATTAAACAATAGGAATATATCACTTGGGCACCAAAATAATCCTCATATGTTCTCTGAACCTTAGAAAAATATGAGGTATAGTGCTCTGGAAAGCTCTTCTAGAACATGATCCAACAAAGTTGGATTCAACACAAAATTCTATACCTACTGCAAGAGGTGATTTTTCTAAAATTAATTACACCCTATGCCATTTTAATTGCTACTGCAAGATTATAAGTCCTAAAATAGGAATTCCAGTGAGTCAAGCAAGGCATCATGATATGCTAACATGGAAATTTGGTTTCATTCATTTTTACCATACCAAACTCAAGATTTGCCTTTAAGTAAGAAAAAGGGGCTAATAACACAATACTATTTATCATTTATTCTACAGTGGTCCTAAAATTATGGGACCGATGCCATCTGAAAGACATTGTCTTAAGCTACTCACAGAACTTTGAATCTCATCATTTACACGCACAGGTCAATTTCTATTGAATTTCAAAATTCACAGAATAATCAAATTTAACAGAGTATTTCTAAAAAAAAAGTTCACGGGCCAGATCTGCCCGGAACGGGCCGAAACGGACGGATCCCGCCCAGATCTGCGTCGACGCGCACGGGAGAAGATTTCAAACCGCTGACAGGCAGGGCCCGGCCATCAGCGGCTCCTGGATACCGAATCGGTATCGGCCGATTTCCGCCGTCCGATTAGAACGGTGATCGACGGCTCTGGTCCGTCGGCTCCCTCGCGTCGAGGGTTAGACGAACCCTAACCCTAGCTGCTGGGAACGGCGAGGTGGAGCTCACCTAGGGGTGCCGAGGCTGGCTGGGGTTGCTGCAGGGCGGCGGCGGTCTCTCCGAATCTTGCTCCGCGACCGAAACTTGCAGAAGAGGGTGCTCGAGGGTGGCGCGTGAGTGTGCTCGTCTGCGTGCTCCTCGGGCTTCGACGACGATGGCGACATCCTCGTGCTGCCAGAGAAGAAACGAATGGCGAGGTGAGGTTCAGATCCAGCAGAGGAAGAGAACCGTGCAGGGAGAGAGCAGAGAGAGAGATTCGGCGTCGACCGAAACCTTCGCCGTCTACCCCTGCTCTGGTGACGTCCCTCGAGCTCAGTAGCCCTGGGAATGGACGGGGCTCGCCAGTGGGGTGTTCTGAGTGGAGAAGAGAGGGGCTAGGAGAAGAATGGCGAGCAGAGGAGAGATGGGGTCGGTCTAGGGGGTTTTATACCTCGACGGTGGACATGGTGCATCGTGGGATCGACCGGCACGGATTGGGCGGCTGGGCGGTGTTCTCTGGGCGGCGTTGTGATCCTAGTCTAGTGGTGTGATCGTGAAGCTCAGGCGCGTGCTGTGCCAACGGCTAGACGCACGGAATCAGTGGTCGTGCAACGTTTTCGTGACACGGCTAGGAGGTTCAGGTGGGCGAGCGCGCTGGGCGAGGATGGCACATTGCTGGGGCTTCGATGCCATGCTGGGTGACGTGCATTGCATAGAGAAAAGGCATGTGCACGCCTCAGAACGGCTATGCGCTCTCGGCGTCCAGAGCATGCACGGGAGGGGACAGAGCATGGGCTAGGGGGCGGCCAACGGACGGCGTGGGCGGTAGCAGTCGATTGGGCATTGATGACGGTGGCTAGGGGCTGCTGGTGGCGTGGTGGCAGGGGCTAGCTTGACCCCTGCGCCCTGGTCGGCACGAGTGAGCTCGAGGTGGCCTCGGGCATCGAGGGAGAGGGAGAGAGGCTGGGGTCGAGCAGGCACTGGCCGGTGGGGTCCTAGGACTCACCTGGGTGGTGGCTCGATGTTGGTTGGGGGTTGGGGGTGGCTAGAGTGAGAGAGAGAGAGGTGGAGTGAAATCTTTGCAAGATTTGCCTCGGGCTCCCCCCTTCCTTTGTGTCCAAGTGGATAAGACAAGAAGAATATGAGAGAGGGAGAGAGGGTAGCCGGCTAGGATGTCTCCTTGGTCGAGTTTGCAAAGAAAAGAGGATGAAAGAAAAAGAAAGGAATAAGATTTGGGGAATTTGGCCAAATTTCATTTGAATTTGAAAAGTGCAAAGTTTTGATCCAAAGGTGGTGATGATTGGTTCAGAAGTGTTCTTAAGTGGATAGCAAGGCATCCACCAAGTTTCAATATTTTTGGCCAAATGGAAATAGGGTTTTGATCAAGTTCCTATTTTCCAATATAGTGTGCAGAAATAAAGTTTAAACAAAAGAAATAAAAAGATGGATGGTGCTAGGGTTCTAATTCACTAGGTTTAGCATTGGCATGAAATCATAGCACAATTCCAAGTATTCATGCAACAAGTTTAATTGAAATTGGAAAGAAAAAGAATTTAAGTGATACACACACATGCACATGAAATCATAGTGCAAAACAAGCAAGCAAGTCCTAGTTTTAAATTTTCTCTAGGTTTGAATTGGAATTCAAACAATTTGTAAGACAACACACAACATAATTCACACGTGCAAGAATTCCAGAAAAGAAATTTGAACCTAAAGATTCTATAGCACCAAACTAGATCACATGAGATCATGCATACACCAACAAAATATCTTAATTAAAAAGTTTTAGTTTCCCCTAAATAAAGCATTACTTAGTCCAAATAGGCAGTACAAAAAGTGGGCTGTTACAGACCTTCCCCCCTTAAAAGAATCTCGTCACGAGATTCCATAGCTAAGCGTTGAGTAACTCGGGAAACTCTCGTTGAAGATAATCCTCACGTTCCCACGTGGCCTCATCTTCAGTGTGGTTACTCCATTGGACTTTGTACATGTTGGTCTTCTGTCTACGGGTGAGACAGATATCTTTTTCCAGAAAATAGATGGGTCTCTCGTGGTAGGTCAAGTCGTGGTTGAGGTCAATGGTATCCTGATCAACTTCCTTGAAGGTCTTGGGTTGGTTAGGGGCTTGGAGACACTTGCGAAGCTGGGAGACGTGGAAGACGTCGTGAAACTCTAACAACTTAGGAGGTAGGTCTAGCTTGTAGGATAGTTCTCCTCGGCATTCAAGGATCTTGTATGGGCCGATATAGCAGGGTGCAAGCTTTCCCTTCTCGTGGAAACGCTGCATGCCCTTGAGCGGAGTCACTCGGAGATAGACAAAATCTCCCACTTGGAAGGTAAGGGGTCTTCGTCGAGAATCGGCATAACTCTTTTGCCTAGATTGAGCGGCCTTCAAACGGTTTCGGATCAGTTGCACTTGCTCTTTGGCTTCCTTGATGATATTGGGACAGAATACTTGGCTTTCCCCAGTCTCTGACCAATCGAGAGGGGTTCGGCATTTACGGCCATACAGGGCTTCAAAAGGGGCCATTTGAAGACTAGCTTGGTAGCTATTATTATAGGAGAATTCGGCAAATGGTAAACAGTCCTCCCATTTGGCTCCATAAGATAAGACACATGCACAGAGCATATCCTCAAGAATCTGGTTGACCCTCTCGGTTTGACCTCCAGTCTGCGAGTGATAGGCTGTGCTAAATGAGAGTTTGGTCCCTAAGGCTTCATGAAGTTTTGCCCAAATACGAGATGTGAATTGAGTACCACGATCGGATACGATGGTCTTGGGCACTCCGTGTAGACTCACAATCCTGGAGATATAAAGATCGGCGAGTTCTCTACCATTGTGGGTGGTCTTGACTGGAATAAAGTGTGCGACTTTGGTTAGGCGGTCAACAACGACCCAAATAGAGTCATGACCTCTGTTTGATCTTGGCAGACCAGTGATGAAGGCCATTCCAACTTCTTCCCATTTCCACATGGGCACCTTCAGGGGTTGCAGCAGACCCGCAGGTCTTTGGTGCTCGGCCTTGACACGTTGGCAAACGTCGCACCGGGCAATATAAAATGCTATTTCTCGCTTCATTCCGTGCCACCAAAACTGTTCTTTTAAGTCTTGGTCCATCTTGGTGCCTCCTGGGTGAATCGAGTAGGGAGTATCATGGGCCTCCTTCAAGATTAGGTGCTTCAACTCTTCGATGCTGGGAACGCATAGGCGGCCATTATACCATAGCACACCTTGCTGATCAATTGAAAACCCAGGCACTTCTTCACATTCCATCTTGCGCTTAATTCCTTCAATGTTCTCATGGCCTTTCTGAGCTTCCTTGATTTGATCAAAGAGAGTAGGTCAGACTTCAAGGTTGGCTAGGAACCCATGGCTCACAAGCACAAGTCCAAACCTTTCAAACTCTTCACATAGGGTAGGCTGGTTGGTCTTTAGCAGGGCATTTAGGGAGCAAGGCTCTCGGCTAAGGGCATCGGCGACCACGTTCGCCTTGCCCGGATGATAGTGAATGCCTAAATCATCATCTTTGATAAGCTCAATCCACCTACGCTGCCTCATATTCAACTCCTTCTGAGAGAAGATGTACTTCAAGCTCTTATGATCGGTGTAGATCTCACATCTGTTTCCCATGAGGTAGTGCCGCCAAGTTTTCAGTGCATACACCACAGCAGCAAGCTCTAGATCATGAGTAGGGTAGTTTAGCTCATGCGGACGCAGTTGACACGATAGATAAGCAATGACTTTGCCATCTTGCATCAAGACACTTCCAAGTCCAAGCTTGGAGGCATCGCAGTAGACGTCAAGCTTTTGGTGATGTCGGGCATGGTCAAGATGGGAGCCGACACGAGTCTCTTCTTAAGCTCTTGGAAACTTTGCTCACACTTTTCGGTCCACTCAAACTTCTTGTCCTTCTTGAGGAGTTGAGTCATGGGGCGAGCAATGCTGGAAAAACCTTCAACAAACTTTCGGTAATATCCAGCTAATCCGAGGAATGCTCGAACTTCCGTGGGATTGGTTGGGGCTTTTCTTTCTAAGATAGAAGTAATCTTCGATGGGTCAACGGACACTCCCCCAGCTGAGATAACGTGTCCCAAAAATCCAACTTCCTTTAGCCAAAATTCACACTTGCTAAACTTGGCGTAAAGTTGGTGTTCCCTCAAGGTTCCCAACACTAGTCGGAGATGCTCTGCGTGCTCTTCCTCGGTCTTGGAATAGACCAAGATGTCGTGGATAAATACCACCACAAACTTGTCAAGGAACTTCATGAACACCTTGTTCATGAGATTCATGAAGTAGGTTGGGGCATTGGTCAGGCCAAAGGACATGACGGTGTACTCGAATAAACCGTATCGTGTGGTGAAGGCGGTCTTGGGAATATCGGACTCGCGGACCTTCAGCTGATGATATCCGGTGCGGAGATCAATCTTGGAGAATACTTTGGCTCCATTCAGCTGATCAAACAGGTCTTCAATTTTTGGGAGTGGATACTTGTTTTTGATCGTCACCTCGGACTTCTTGGCGCAATCAATGTGCCCCTGATACTTGGACATCTAGTCCATTCCCAGTACCACATCCAAACCTTTCGTGCCTAGAATGATTAAGTTGGCTTTGAAAGACACCCCGTGGATATCTACCGGCACATCTATGCAATTTCTCTTGGTTTTCATAACTAACCCATGAATTTGAACTAGCATGGTCCTAGGCATCATGGTTGACTCTAACTTCCCCTTTGCCACAAATTTTTCAGTCACGAAGGAATAAGAGGCGCCAGAATCAAATAGCACTCTTGCAGGGATGGAGTTGATGAGAAACGTACCCAAGACAACATCGGGTGCTTCAGCAGCTTCCTCGGCAGTGACATGGTTCAGGCGGGCTCGAGCAGCATTGGCTTGATTCTTCGGGTTCTTCCCAGTGGGTCCACGGCCTTGACCCTGGTTGGGTCTCGGCGCACTAAGGCTCGGCACAGAGGGCTTCTTTAGAGGGCACTCCTTAGAGAAGTGTCCTGGCTGGCCACAGGTGTAGCATCCGCTACCTTGGCTGCGGGTAGTAGGGTTGAATGCATTGCGGTTACCTCCGGAGTAAATCCCGCCTGAGGGGCGATTGCTGGAATATTGGTGATTCGGGTTGTTGGGCTTGGGGGCTTGGGATGCAAACCTCTGTGGAGGGGGTGCAGCCCTGGATGGGGGCAGGCTGCGGGACCTCTGTCCACTTGGTCCACCCTGACTCATCATCCTGCGCTTGCGGCTCTCACGGGCGGCCTTGTTTTTGTCTTCAACCATGATTGCAGCATCCACCATGGCTTCCAGATCAGGGTAATGTAAGGCAATGAGGTAAGTCTACAGCTCCTCCTGCAGTCCATTGAGGAACCCTTCCCTCTTCTTCTCATCGGTATCGATGTCATTGGGAGCATACCTTCCCCAAGTGGTGAACTTGTGGAGATACTTAGGAACGCTCATACCTCCTTGCTTCAGATTGAGGAACTTGTCCCTCATAATCTTGATGAGTCCAGAAGGGATATGGGCCTTGCGAAACTTGGTCTTGAAGGCCTCCCAAGTCGTCACTTGGCCCTCGGGCTGCATGGCGCGGACATTTTCCCACCATGCTCCAGCTAGGAAGTGGGTTGCGTACAACACCTTGTCATTGGCTCCAACTCCAGCGTACTCTAGCTTGTTCTCAATGGTGCGGAGCCAATCATCGGCATCCAATAGTTCAGTGGACTTGGAGAAAACTGGGGGATTGGAGTTCTGGAACTCCCTAAGCTTGTTCTGGGGCTCGTCATTGCCACTGTTGTTGTTGTTGTGGTGGGTGGCAATCTGGGCGACGTGTTGGAGTGTGGCGAGATTGGCTTGACGCTCGGCACGTGCGGCTTCACGATCCTCTAACATGAGCCGCAGCACCTGCATCATGTCGGGTTCAGGAAGTGGGGGCAGGTTGTTGCCAGCGTGGCCACGAGTCTCCGGAGACATTCTAGAGAGAAGTTTTATGTTGTGAGAAACAGCAATTAATAATGCAGAGGAAACAAGTTGCGATAAGACATGGAAGTAATCACAAGAGACATAGTCACACCCGCATCCATAGACATACATCACCATCCAAAGTCAACCATGTCCACCACATGCATACATACATACAAAAGAGGTGCCACACAAGTCTAGCACACATACCACAAAGTCTCATGCAACACATACCAAATGGTTCCAGCTGAACCATACAACACACCTATACGCAAAAGGGGTCGACCTAGCCACTACGCGACATCCTAAGTGAGATAGCAGTGCGTCGGGTACCTACTCGTCGATGCTAACGTGAGGCTTAACCTCCTCGGGATCCTCCTCACTTGGGGTGGCTGGAGCGTAGAAGTCCATGATAGCGTCACGGTCATCACCGCCATCGCTACCGCGGTCGTCATCGTCAGTGCTCGCGGGCTCCTCGTCGTAGGTCTCCTGGTGGTCGTCGTCGCGGCCGAGTACCTCCTCGTTCTCCTTGCGGAGCTCGGCGGTCTCCTCCTCTAGCTTGGACACGTGACTCTCAAGTGAAGCGAGGTGATCCTCCAGATCACGGATGCACTGACGCAGAGCCCTATTCCTCTTCACGATCCTCCTCTTGGCAGCGAGGAGACGGTGACGAGAGAGAATAGACTCCTACAGGTCCTCATGAAGAACGGCCAGCTCTAGGCCTCGCTCGTCGGCAACCATACGGACGTGGTCCAGCTGCCCCTGGGTGTGGTGCAGCAGGGCCTCCGTGTGGCAAAGGTGGCGACTGAAGGGGGTGTGTGCGGCGGCCTGGTGAGGAAAGCCGTCGGAGTCGAGTCATCCGTAGTGCTCGTAGCGGGTGCCGAGTAGCTCGTCGTAGTGGAGATGGACGAGGCGCGAGATAGCATGTCGGAGGACACGCATAAGTCCATCGCCCCACGTGCGCTCGATCACCTCAAAGGTGAACTCTGGAGAGGTCGGCGGGACCTCCTTCCCGCGGACCTGGCAAACGACCTGGTACGCCAACTCGTGGGTACCCTCCTCAAAGAGTCGTTAGCCTCGGACCTCCAGACACGGGCGCCCGAGATGCGCGGCCAACTCCACTAAGTCGCGCTCAAAGACGAGCACGTCCTCGTGGGTACCAACCTGACGGTGTGCAGTAGGAGCGTCCATCTACACAAAATTTTAAGGTAGGTTGAGTTAATATCTTACCCAAGTGTGCAATATTTTAAATACAGTAAAAACTTGAATTAAAATGCAAGTAGTCCAAATGCTTAAAGAGTAAGGGGAGAGATGAGAGCAATATATATTTACCTTATATCTATTAATCCATCTCTTATAACTTTTTAATAGTGAAAATAGTTTTTGGTCCGGTCTAACGCCCATGCTATCTAGGGTCTCCTAAGGTGAGGATGGCTCTGATACCAACTCTATGGGGACCCCGGTTTACCATCCAGAATTCCCGTTATGCATACAATTCATGATCCCAGGAAGACCGTCATGAATCCACATAACTGAGTTGGCATTACAGAGTACATCATCCATTACATAAATTAGTCATTTAGTCTTACATGGCCACTTGGCCGAATTCAAATGCCTCGCAGGGCAAGTTCACTAAACATAGCAGCGAAAACATCAGTAACATAGGTAGCCCGGGTCATGCCTCTACCCTACAGGCGACTGACCGGGAGACGGATCCTAGTTCGCACCGGCGTCGTCGAACTCCTCACCATCATCCTCGTAGTCTTCATAATCTGGCCAAGTTAATAACCAGGGACAAAGTCGTGAGTACATTTTGGAATTGTACTCGCAAACCACCTAAGAGGGAACAAGTTGCATGCTATTTGGCTGTAGCAAGAGAGTTGGTTTGAGGCTTGTATTTAACCCTAACTATACTTTCTTGTGTCGATATAGCATGTCATACGACATCTCTATATCATAGTTTCTCTTGTCAATATAGCATGTCATACGACATCTGTATATCCTTATTAAAGAAGAATCTTTGTAAAACATCTTTAGAAAAACACTAGGAAAGGGGGAACTCATTTCCAAGAGAAGAGCCGGGGTCAATCAAACATGACCACCATTCTTATTATTCCCGGTCAATCACACATGACCACTTCCAACCTTCGACAGTATTCGGCAAGTACTTCGAACCAAATACGTGCCACGGCAGTACCCTCCGAGTACTCCATCCGACACCTTTCTCCACTTTTCCGAAATCAACCTTTTTAAAACAAAACCGACATTGGGCTAGGCAACGGTTGTCCCAACCGTCCATGACTGAGGACTCGGCTATTCGAATAGAATTTCACTCTGCAGAGGTTGTACACTTTACCCACACCATCCGATAAATCTGCCGGGATTCCACCACGGACCGTCATACACAAGTATGCGGAGTTTGGATAATCGATCATGGCCTTCCATCTATTCACCTTAGTACGGGCGCCTACCCTGTGGAGTATACATCCCCGGCAAACCCTGGCCGTCTACCTCTGCCAAGCGTAGTTCCAGTGCCACAACGTTAGAAACCCAAGTGTCTTCCGACCAGATAAATCCCAATGGATCCCGATTTACTATTGCCCATAATCTGGCGGCAATCCGGATTCCGGGGTCCTACAGACCCGTATATAGTATGAGGCTCCCCGCACTAAAGAAAATAAACTTCGGACTAAGCCCCGTCCCATACCGGGGTAATGTGGTTGCATGGGTTAATTGTTCTGAGCGAACGCCTAGTGATCACCAATGTCATATGAAAACCACCATCTCCTTGTCCTCCATTTTGATTAAAAATCATTTTCAAAAACACTTCAGTGGAGTAGGTACTACCCCAAGGTTTTCGGAAACATTTTTGAAAACTTTCTTTGAGTGTTCCCAGTCCTAGAGTTTTAGCTCCACTAGAAAGTTTATCAAAGGCATTGTTGCTAACCAACAAGCCACTACTCCAGGGGTAATGGAATAGGTAATAAAAGGGTCATCTCGATGGATGATAACAACTTGACTCGCAGAGCCTGAGTCCACAAATAATTGCTACAGGAACTATAGCAACATAAATCCATGCACTTTAATAAAATAGAAGGAGATATGCAAATGTGTAATTAGGGTTCAGATATGCATCAAGTTAGATGGCTTGCCTTGGGTGGCTTGTCCCTGGTCCTCCTCGTCCTGATACTCGTACACTTCACCTTCTTCGGTACACTCCTCGTTCGATTCTATCGCCGGAAAAATATAACAACGCACAAATAAATAATCAAGCATACACAAGCCACAAGCAATGCAGCACTCCACACCATCTTATCAAAGAGTATCAGAAGCAAACAAGTTTAGAAAACAAACAATAACTTAAAGGTTCTTAATTGACAAATTAGTCTTATTAGAAACTAGGGTTTCTTAAGTTGATGTGAACACCACCATTTAGTAATCATTTCAAGCATGCAGGCATACAATGAATCAAACAGCACACCTATCAATCTTGCAGGTTGACAACAATCTTAAGAACTTACCAAAGTTGGATTTACTGAAAAACAAAGTGTGATCTATTTCCTATGAATTAAACAATAGGAATATATCACTTGGGCACCAAAATAATCCTCATATATTCTCTAAACATCAAAAAAAATATGAGGTAAAGTGCTCTGGAAAGCTCTTCCAGAACATGATCCAACAAAGTTGGATTCAACACAAAATTCTATTTCTACTGCAAGAGGTCATTTTTCTAAGATTAATTACACCCTATGCCATTTTAATTGCTACTGTAAGATTATAAGTCCTAAAATAGGAATTCCAGTGAGTCAGGCAAGACATCATGATATGCTAACATGGAAAATTGGTTTCATTTATTTTTACCAAACCAAACTCAAGATTTGCATTTAAGTAAGAAAAAGGGGCTAATAACACAATACTATTTATCATTTATCCTACAATGGTCCTAAAATTATGGGACCTATGCCATCTGAAAGACATTGTCTTAAGCTACTCACAGAACTTTGAATCACATCATTTTCATGCACAGATCAATTTCTATTGAATTTCAAAGTTCACAGAATAATCAAATTTAACAGAGTATTTCTAAAAAAAATAGTTCACGGGCCAGATCTGGCCGGAACGGGCCGAAATGGACGGATCCGGCCCAGATCTACGTCGACGCGCGCAGGAGAAGATTTCAAACTGCTGACTGGTGGGGCTTGGCCGTCAGCGGCTCCTGGATACCGAATCGGTATCGGCCGATTTCAGCCGTCCGATTAGAACGGCGATCGACGACTCTGGTCCGTCATCTCCCTCGCGTCGAGGGTTAAACAAACCCTAACCCTAGCTGCTAGGAATGGCGAGGCGGAGGTCACCTAAGGGTGCTGAGGCTGGCTAGGGTGGCTGCAGGGCGGCGGCGGTCTCTCCGAAGCTTGCTCCGCGACCGAAACTTGCAGAAGAGGGTGCTCGAGGGTGGCGCATGAGTGTGCTCGTCTGCGTGCTCCTCAGGCTTTGACGACGATGGCGACGTCCTCGTGCTGCCAGAGAAGAAACGAACGGCGAGGTGAGGTTCAGATCCAGCAGAGGAAGAGAACCGTGTAGGAAGAGATCAGAGAGAGAGATTCGGCGTCGACCGAAACCTTCATCGTCTACCCCTGCTCCGGCGACGTCCCTCGAGCTCAGCAGCCCTCGGAATGGACGGGGCTTGCCAGTGGGGTGTTCTGAGTGGAGAGGAGAGGGGCTGGGAGAAGAAGGGCGAGCAGAGGAGAGATGGGGTCGGTCCAGGGGGTTTTATACCTCGACGGTGGACACGGTGCGTCGTGGGATCAACGGGCACGGATTGGGCGGCTGGGCGGTGTTCTCTGGGTGGCGTTGTGATCCTAGTCTAGTGGTGTGATCGCGAAGCTCGGGCGCGTGCTGTGCCAACGGACCCCTGCGCCCTAGTCGGCACGAGTGAACTCGAGGTGGCCTCGGGCTTTGAGGGAGAGGGAGAGAGGCTGGAGTCGAGCAGGCACTGGCCGGTGGGGTCCTAGGGCTCACCTGGGCGGTGGCTCAACATTGGTGGGGGTTGGGGGTGGCTGGAGTGAGAGAGAGAGCTCGAGTGCAATCTTTGCAAGATTTGCCTTGGGCTCCCCCCTTCCTTTGTGTCCAAGTGGATAAGACCATAAGAATATGAGAGAGGGAGAGAGGGTAGCCGGCTAGGATGTCTCCTTGGTCGAGTTTGCAAAGAAAAGAGGAAGAAAGAAAAACAAAGGAATAAGATTTGGTGAATTCGGCCAAATTTCATTTGAATTTGAAAAGTGCGAAGTTTTGATCCAAAGGTGGTGATGATTGGTTCAGAAGTGTTCTTAAGTGGATAGCAAGGCATCCACCAAGTTTCAATATTTTTGGCCAAATGGAAATAGGGTTTTGATCAAGTTCCTATTTTCCAATATAGTGTGCAGAAATAAAGTTTAAACAAAAGAAATAAAAAGATGGATGGTGCTAGGGTTCTAATTCACTAGGTTTAGCATTGGCATGAAATCATAGCACAATTCCAAGCATTCATGCAACAAGTTTAATTGAAATTGGAAAGAAAAAGAATTTAAGTGATACACACACATGCACATGAAATCATAGTGCAAAACAAGCAAGCAAGTCCTAGTTTTAAATTTTCTCTAGGTTTGAATTGGAATTCAAACAATTTGTAAGACAACACACAACATAATTCACACATGCAAGAATTCCAGAAAAGAAATTTGAACCTAAAGATTCTATAGCACCAATCTAGATCACATGAGATCATGCATACACCAACAAAATATCTTAATTAAAAAGTTTTAGTTTCCCCTAAATAAAGCATTACTTAGTCCAAATAGGCAGTACAAAAAGTGGGCTGTTACAAATAGGCCGTAGCGAGTGGTGAAAGCGGTCTTGGGAATATCGGACTCTCGGACCTTCAGCTGATGATATCCAGTGCGGAGATCAATCTTGGAGAACACTTTGGCTCCATTCAGGTGATCAAACAGGTCTTCAATCTTTGGGAGTGGGTATTTATTCTTGATGGTCACCTCATTGAGTTTACGGTAATCCACACACAGGCGTATGGTACCGTCTTGCTTGTCCACAAATAGAACAGGCGATCCCCAAGGTGAAGCGCTGGGACGGATAAGGCCTTTGCTGAGCATGTCAGCAAGTTGCTTCTTTAACTCCTTAAGTTCTTGGGGATCCATACGATAGGGTCGCTGAGCAATGGGAGCTGCTCCAGGAATCAACTCAATCACGAACTCGATATCCCGGTCAGGGGGCATACCTGGCAACTCCTCAGGGAAGACATCGGGGTACTCACATACCACCGGAACTTGATCAAGAGTCGGCCCAGAGACAGAGTTCTTGTAGTAGGCTTTGCAAGATGGCATGGTTGCTATGTGCTCAATCTGAACCCCACTACTGCTGGTCACGGTTATTGCCTTTCGATCACAATCAATGTGCCCCTGGTACTTGGACATCCAGTCCATTCCAAGTACCACATCCAAACATTTTGTGCCTAGAACAATCAGATCCGCTTGAAACTTCTCACCGTAGAGTTCTACTGGGATGTTTCTGCAGGACAGCTGGGTCTTGACCGATGACCCAGGGATTTGTACTATCATGAGCCTATCCCTGCGACTAGGTTTCAATCTACCCTTATCCACGAAGTTCTCCGTGACAAATGAATGCGACGCGCCAGAATCAAATAGAATTTTTGCAGGCACTGAGTTAACGAGAAACGTACCAAGCACAACATCGGGTGCCTCTTCAGCTTCAGCTGCGTTGACATGATTCAGGCGGCCACGAGCAACATTGGCTTGACTCTTCGGGTTCCTTCCATGGGGTCCACGGCCTTGACCCTGATTGGGTTTTGGCGCGCTGAGGCTCGGCGCAGAAGATTTCTTCAGGGGGCATCCTTAGAGAAATGCCCTGGCTGTCCACAAGTATAGCAGCCACTTCCTTGGCTGCGGTTAGCAGGGTTGAAGGTATCGCGGTTTCCTCCAGAAGGATTCCCGCTGGTGGGGCGGTTGCTTGGGTATTGACGGTTGGGGTTATTGGGCCTGGGAGCTTGAGAGGCGAACCTCTGAGGGGGTGGCGCAGACCTTGATGGGGGCATGCTGTGGGACCTTTGACTGCTCGGTCCACCCTAACTCATCATCCTTCTCTTCCGGCTTTCGCGGGCAGCTTTGTTCTTGTCTTCTACCATGATAGCAGCATCTACCAGAGCTTCCAGGTCATTGTAAGGCACAACGACCAGATAGGGTTGCAGGTCTTCCTGAAGTCCATTCATGAAGCGTTCCCTCTTCTTCTCATCGGTGTCTATGTCATTAGGGGCATACCTCCCCCAAGTGGTGAACTTGTCGAGGTACTCGGTGACACTCATACTACCTTGCTTGAGGTTGAGAAACTTGTCGCGCATGATCTTGATAAGTCCGGAGGGAATGTGAGCCTTGCGGAACTTGGTCTTGAAGGCTTCCCAAGTCATTACTTGGCCTTCGGGCTACATGGCGCGAACATTCTCCCACCATGCACCCACTGCTCCAGCTTGGAAATGGGTGGCGTAGAGCACCTTCTCGTTCTCTCCAACTCCCAAATATTCGAGCTTGTTCTCGATGGTGCGGAGCCAATCGTCGGCGTCCAAGGGTTCGGTGGACTTGGTGAATGTTGGAGGGTTGGAGTTTTGGAAATCCCTAAGCTTGTTGCGGGGTTCCTCGTCGTCATTGCCACCGTGGTTGTTGTGGTGGGTGGCAATTTGTGTAAGGTGCTGCAGGGTCGCAAGGTTGGCTTGGCGCTCGGCTCGCGCGGCTTCGCGGTCTTCAAGCATGAGCCATAGCAGCTGCTCCATGCTTGGCTCAGGGGGTGGTGGCGGATTGCCTCCAGCTTGGCCTCGCATTTCCGGAGCCATTCTGGAGAGAAGTGGTTTGGTGAGATTCATAATAAGGAAACTTATACATGCTTCATATAAAAGAACTAAACTCATGCATAACATAACATCCATGGCAATCCATACATAACATGCTCCAACAACCATGCATAACAAGTCCAGGCATACATAATATATACAAGCAAAAGGGGTGCCACACATGTCCAGGCACACACACATACCACATAGTCTCATACATCACACATAGCAAATGGTTCTAGACAGACCATACAACACCGATACGCAAAAGGGAGTAAACTAACAACTACACGGCAGCCTACGTGAGAGGTAGAGTGGTGGAATCTACTCGTCGCCGCTAACGTGGGGGACTAACTCCTCGGGGTCCTCCTCGCTAGGAGTCTCAGGAGCATAGAAGTCGAGAATAGAATTGCGGTCATCACCGCTCTCGCTACCACGGTCGTCGTTGTCGGTGCTAGCGGGCTCCTCATCGAAGGCCTCCTGGTGGTTGTCGTCGCGGCCAAGTACCGCCTCATTCTCCTTGCGGAGCTCGGCGGTCTCCTCCTCTAGCTCGGACACGTGGCTCTCAAGAGAAGCCAAGTGGTCCTCCAACTCACGGACGCGCCTCCTAAGAGCCTTATTCTTCTTCACGATCTTCCTCTTGGCAGCGAGGAGACGGTGTCGTGAGAAGATAGACTCCTGGAGGTCCTTACGAAGAACGGCTAGCTCTAGCCCTCTCTCGTCGGCGACCATCCGGACATGGTCCAGATGCTCCTGCGTGTGGTGCAGAAGAGCTTCGGTGTGGCAGAAGTGGCGGCGAAGTGGGCGTGCGCGGCAGCCTGATAGGGAAGGCCATCGGTGTCGACCCTCCCGTAGTGCTTGTAGCGAGTACCAAGTAGCTCGTCGTAGTGGAGGTGGACGAGGCGTGAGATGGCGTGACGCAGAACGCGCATCAGGCCATCCCCCCAGTGGCGCTCGATCACCTCGAAGGTGAACTCCGGTGAGGTAGGCGGGACCTCCTTCCCATGGACCTGGCAAACCACATGGATAGCCAGCTCCCGGGTACCCTCCTCGAACAAGCGGTAGCCTCGCACCTCGGGACGCGGCCATCCAAGGCGCGCGGCCAACTCAACCAAGTCCCGCTCAAAGACCAGCATGTCCTCGTGGGTGCCGATCTGACAGTGTGCAGTAGGAGCGTCCATCTACACAAATTTTAAGGTAGAGTTTATTAATGACTTACCCAAGTGTGCAAAATTTATACATAAGTAAAAACTTGAAATTAAATGCAAGTACTTAAAGATGCTTAAAAATAAGGGAAGAGATGAGAGCAATATATATTTACCTTTGATATATATAGCCATCTCTTTTATTTTTAAGAAAATAGTTTTTGGTCCGGTCTAACGCCCATGCTAAACTAGGGTTTCCTAATGTCCCGATGGCTCTGATACCAACTCTGTGGGGACCCCGGCTTACCACCCGGGATTCCCGTTATGCATACAATTCACGATCCTAGGAGACCGTCGTGAATCCACATAACAGAGTTGGCATTACAGATTACATCATCCATTACATAACGAGTGTTAAAGTCTTACATAAGCCGCTTGGCTGAATAGAAATGCCACACAGGGCAAGTTCAACTGACACACTTATTCATGAAGTAGCAGCGGATACATTCAACATAATTGACCCAAGTCAGGCCTACTACCCTATAGGCGACTGACCGGGAAATGATTCCTAGTTCGCACTGGCGTCATCATACTCCTCATTGTCCTCCTCATAGTCATCACCAAAGTCTGGCCAAGTTAATAGCCAGGGACAAAGCCGTGAGTACATTTTGGAATTGTACTCGCAAACCACCTAAGAGAAAGTAATCACATGCTATTTGGCTATAGCAAGGGTTGGCTTGGCTGAAGGTAGCTTTATACTAGTGAGTTTCTCATGTCGATATAGCATGTCCTACGACATTTCTATATCCTTATTAAAGAAAACTATTATAAGCATTTAGTAAAATCTCTAGGAAAGGGGGAAACTCCTTTGAAAGATAAGATCGGTGGTCAATCAAATATGACCACCTCAAGTCGTCGGCAGTACCCTCCAAGTACTCCGAACCACACCCGTGCCACGGCCGTACCCTCCAAGTACTCCATCCGGCACAAACTCCATCTTTTTAGAAAACCATTTATAAAACCAAAACCTGACATTGGGCAATGTAGTTATCTTCACAACCGTCCATGACTGAGGACTCGACTATTCGAATAGGTTTACACTCTGCAGAGGTTGTACACTTTACCCACACCATTCGATAAATCCACCAGGATACCACCATGAACTGTCATACATAAGTATGCGGGGTTCGGATAATCGATCAAAGCCCTCCACCTATCCACCTTAGTACGGGTGCCTACCTTGTGGAGTTTACCTCCCCGGCACGTCCCGGCAGTACCTCCTCCAGAGCGTAACCCCGGCGCCACGGCGGGAGAACCCAAGTGTCTTCCGGCGGCTCGGGATATGCCGTGATATGTGTTGACCTCTTGTAGCGTCAACCCGGATTCCAGGGTCCTACAGACCCTTATATAGTTGTGAGGCTCCCCGCACTAAAGCAGACAGACTTCGAACTAGGCCCCGTCCCATACCGGGGTAATGTGGTTGCATGGGTTAATTGCTTCGAGTGACTACAAAAAACACCAATGCCTTTTTATCAAACCACCAACTCCTTTCTTCCATAACCCAAGTTCCAGTTGTCCCAAAATCATTTAGAAAACACTTCAGTGGAGTAGATACTACTCCAAGGTTTTTGAAACTTTTCCGAGAGTTTTCCCATCCTAGAGTTTTTGACTCCACTAAGAGTTTTCCAAAGACTTTGATGCTAATCACCAAGTCTCTAATATGGAGGTGTTGAGTAGGTGCCAAGGGTGTCATCTTGCTAGATGATATCAAATCGACTTATGGAGCTAAGTCGTCAACTATTGCTATATAGGAAATAATAGCAATATAGAGAATAATGCATAACAATGAAACAAGAGTAGAACAATGCATAGTGACTTAGTAGGATTCAGATATGCAACAAGTAGATGGCTTGCCTTGGTTGGCTTGTCCCTGATCTCCTTCCTCCTGATACTTAAATACCCCCCCTTCCTCCGCACAATCTTCTATCATTTCTATCGTCGAGAAAAACAACAACACCCAATAAGCAATCATGCATACATGAATCACATTCAAGGCAACATCACACAACTCAAGCATTTGAGCATCAATAGCAAACAAGTTTAGATATCTAAACCAAAATCTATTTTGTAAAAGAAAGAATCACCATAATAATAACAAGCAAATTCTAGTTGCATAGCAATACCTATTCACAACAAACAACTTGCATGCATCATGGTAAACCAAAACATGGCACCCAGCATACTTACAGGTATCTAACAACATTCCAGAAGCAACACAGTTGGAATCAAACTAAAATAATAAAAAGGTGATTTAATATGAATTTCCTAATTCTATGAATCACTAGAATAGCAAAATAATCCTCTAAAACATTCTGTAAGTCCTAAAATTCTACCAGAGAGCATTCTGGAAAGCTATTGGAATGGCCAACAAACCAGAAGTGGAACAATCCAAAAATAGTCAATATACTGTGCACAATAATTAAATCTAGGTAGAAAACTAATATCACTAAAATAATTCCTGCAGCCAATGCACAGCTCCTAAATCAGCAAAACCAATTTCTATAACTCAACAAAATAGTAATGCATCTCTGAAAATTGGAAACATCAATTTTCATTACATAGAACAATATATTTGCAGATAAGAGTGAAAATCCATAGTTCTACACTATTTAATTACCAGAAAATATTTAAGACCCTAAAAATTACACATGCAGTACCAGGGGCTAGACAACATTGCATAGATCACAAGAAAATTTGAATCACAATTTTCTGAGGTCCAAAAGATTTTCTAATCGATTTTATTTGCAGCATTCATTTACCAAATAGAAATAGCACAGGGAAAAAAAAGAAACAGGCCGGATCTGGCCGGGCCTTGCCAGATCTGGGCTAGATCGGCCCAGTAGGCTCACCGGCTAGCCTAGGGCGGGGGCCGAAATGGTACGACACCTCAGCCGTTCGATTAGGACGCGATCGACGGCCGAGCGCCGTCGTCCTCGTCCGATGCTGCATGCACGCGAAAGCGCCGGCGCCGGCTAGGGTTTCACGAGGAGTGTGCTCACCGAGGTCATCGAGGTCAGGTGAGGGCTGGAATCGGTCGAGGCGAGGTCGAGGAAGGCAGGTGCATGCGCAGAACTTGCATGCAGGGGCTAGGGTTGGCTCGCGGGCTCCGCCGGTGTTCAGATGTGTATGGCAATGGCGTCGTCGGCTCCGTTTCTCCTGCACGAAATCGAGAGCAGGTGAGATCTAGGTGCTGCGGTGGTGTTCCAAACATCCAGAGAAGAAGCAGAGAGGGAGAGGAACGGTCGACGGCAACCTCCTCCTCTGCCGACGAGCTCCGGCAGTGGGTTTGCATCATTTGCAAGGTGGAGAGGCTGGGTGAGTGAGAGAGAGTGGGGATGGGGCAAATGAGCGACAGGGAAAGCTTTGAGAGGGGGCCTCGGGTTTTTATCTTCAGAGGCGAGCTCGGTCTATGGTGGGCTTCGTCGGAAGCGATTGGGCTCGGTGGGCGGCGTTCTGGGGCGGTGTTGTACGCTGAGTCCAGTGGTGTAGGGGTGGCTGTCGGTGGCGAGACGGTTTGGACGGGGTGGCCTCAGGTTCAGTTCGGGTGCATTTGAAACCGGGCTCGCCAGGGTCGGTCTGATCGTCGAGGGAGCAAGGCGTGGGTGGCTCAGCGTCGGGTGCTGGTCGCCGTGCATGGTCATGTGAAGCACATGACCTGCGCGTGTATGTGTGCACGATAATGGAGTGCACGCTCTGGATGCGCTGGGCGGTCAGGTGGCATCGCATTGGCACGGTTGGGCAGCGGTGCACGGTCGGTCTCGCGGTTTTCGGCTGCAGGGAATTGATCCGTTGGTTCGTGACGGTGCTGGCGGCGAGGTGACGGGTCTAGGGATGGTCGGTGGCGCGCTGCCCATGTTGGGTGCCCATGGTGGCCATGGCGACATCCAGGGCGGCGTGGGGTGCTCGTGCAATGTCTCTGCGAGGTGGGGCTGGTGTTAGGGTGTCAACAGGGCAGTGTCCTCGCATTGGGGGTCGATGGCGGTGGGGTGGTCGAAGAACAGAGGGAGAGGGAGGGCTCTGGCAGGGTTTGGCCTCAGGCTACTCCATCCTCCTCGATGCCAAGCAAAAATGAGAAGGGAAAAGGATTTTTAGAATCCCTGGACTCTAAAGAGAGATCCCCAGCAGATCCCTTCCTCCTCTTGGTCGGTTTGCAAAAGAAATAAGAGAGAGAGAGAAGAGATTGGCAAAGGCTAGGGTGACTTAGCCGAATTTGAAATTCAAATTTGAATCCGATTGAAAAAGTTTTGAAAACCTACCAAAATAGTCTCCAAGAGTTTCAAACATAAACAAGAGTCATAGCCAAAGTTTGGTGAATTTTAGAATAGCCAAGCTAGGGTTTTGGAGAAGTCTCTATTTTCAAACAAAGAAGCAAAAGAAAAGAGAAATAAAAGAAAAGGCAATGTGATCAAGCAAAGAGTTCCATGCTAGGTTTTTATGGTGTACTCAAGCTAGGTCTAGGCTTAATATTTCATGCATAAAATCATAACACTAACTCTAGTTCCTAATGCACAAGTGTTGGAAATTCTAGAATTAATAACATGCCATAAAGCACACACATACACACATGAAATCATGCTCATGCACTCACATGAAATCACACATGATAACACACACACATGAAATCATGCATCATAGCACACAAGCACATTGCCTAGCAAAAAATTTTAATTCACCCAAGATGAAGCATTTAAACAAGGTCTTAATTTGATAAGCAAAGAGTGGGGTGTTACAGTCATCCCTCTCCTCCAGCCGCTAATCACGCCGGAGACGCGCCCGAGCCGTGTGATCCTCTCCCTCTTCAATTCGGTTGATTCCCTGCCCGATTCGTCCCTCCTCCACGCCCATATGAAGCCCAGTACCCCTCTCTGTTTCCCCTCTATTCTCCTAACCCTAGAGCCGCCAGGCTACACGAATTGTATTGGAAAGATGTCACTTTTTGGTGGACACAATTGGAACCTAACACATACATGAATATTTGGATAAGTGGATCTTCGGGCTAGGCTTGCAGAAAAGCAATTGTTTATCCTACTTTCAAAAGATCTCATTTTTCTTTTAAAGCACTATTGGACACACTGGAATCCACTAGGTGCTCCTAGTTAATTATGCACACATAGGAATCGACCAGGTGTACATAATTATGATCACACAACAATCCCTTGTTAACCACTCAAGTTTTAATTTAAAGAAGTTGGGATGAGGAGATCCTTGAACAGCTTCAAAATCATGTTGCTCAAAATTGTCCATAACCGGGGACACGGCTAAGAACTTAGTCAACCCCTTTTGCCATGATGCTCATTTTGCTCAAATGGCCAGGTGAAGACTAAGACGAGACCTTTTAGAAGCAATCCCTCAGACCAACCCGGACGCGTTCCATCCTACAATTCACTACCACCCTCTGTCCGTCTGGCTGAGTTCTCACAACTTAATTGGTCAAGACAGAGCCCATATGACTCGTGGTTGCACTGGAAGCTTCACGACTTGAACGTCTCCAATCTCTTTGTTCTTGGGTGGCCATCCACAAGTGAGATACACACGACTGCCATAGAGATGGCTCCGTTGTAACCACTCAACATAAATCCATCTTACCAATTTCCACCCAGGTGTTTCATTAACTTAAATGTTTTCTTAGTTTTTGCAAAACATAGTTTTCATACTTAATAAAAAGAACATGTGGAATCCCAGCCACGAATTCTATAGCACATCTAAGCAATCTACACTGTGTTTCCTCTAACAGGTAAATCAGGGATATCCTAATTAGGAGATAGCAAGCATAATAATCTACACATGCATTCTTTAAAAGAAAGGAAACACTACATGCATAGTAAAACATTGGGAATTTTATGAACAAGAGTGAAACTTGCCTTAGAAATTCTGAAGATTGTACTTCTCTTAATCAACACACGTAGCTCTCCGTACAACTTAGAAATTTATGAAGATTGTACTTCTCTTAATCAACACACATAGCTCTCCATACAACTATAAGATAGAAAGTAACACAACATAAACACACCGTTCAAGGCAACATAACCAAAAAAGACAAACAAAGATTATTTGTTTTAGCTTAGTCTTCAAACTCTTAGTGATAATTAGACAAAAGATTGGGGCATGGGGTTGACTTGATATGGATGGAGAGAACGGCTAAGTCAAGGACTTCTAAAGATTGATGGGGGTTTTCTAAATTGTTAAGAAGTGTCAAACACTTAGCAAATAATAGTTTAAGGAGATTCTTAGGCTTGGTTTGAGAAGTTGTATGGATAAATCCTAAGTCATGAGTTTTGTCACTTTCATCTTCTTGACTTGGCTCTTGATGTTGATCTTTTTTTTCCTTCATCTCTTGCCTTCTCTTCAACTTCTTGTTTTGCTTCATCTTCTTGTCTTCTCTTCAACTTCTTGTTTTCCTTCATCTTCTTGTCTTCTCTTCAACATTTTCTCCATGGTCTTGATATGGGAAAACTTCTATGTCATATTTGTTGGATGGGGTAGTCCAAATACTTAGAAGAATTTTGGGTAAGATGGGATTGATAGTTTTGCACTTGGGCAAGGATAGAGAGTAGATTTTTCACTAAGTCATGGTAGAGTTGAGTGATCATTAGGACTTAGGATAATTCACAACATTTGCATTGTGGAACAAAAATCAAATAGCACAAAGTGCATGAAAGGAATTAGGATTCATTTTTGCAAAGTGCTCAAATAATACATATAGTTTGCAAATAGGTTGAACTAGTGGATTTGTCACTTGGATAAGTGTGAAAAAGTGTGTGAAGTGTTCTGGTGGATTTTAAGTATCAAGATAAGCAATTTTTACAAAATGATTTATGCCTAAGATATTTATAGAATTAAATTTAGGAAGAAAATACTCAAATCCCCATTTGAATTTGAATAATTGAGAAAATTGGTCCACATAATTTGTGCAGTGGTTCTACTGGATAGAGGATAACAATATGATCCTATTGCAAAAAGAATCAACTGAAAAGGATTTATAGAATTTGAACTATATCAAAAACACTCAAACTCACATATTTAAATTTGAATGTTTTCAACTAGTTCAAAAGACAAATTTTATTTCAGAAATGTCTTCTACACATCTTTTGGAATCCAGAGACATATTATTTGCTATTTTTGGATCTGTGGTTCAGAAGATATGATTTTCCAAAGTTTCAGCACAATTCTGTCTATTTTCTAATTTGATTTTCTATTTAAATGAGGGGCTGGCCACGTGGCGCATTGTGACTGGCTGGTACTGCTTCGGTCGGATTGTGGATGCGAGCCGTCGGATCTTACGTGATCTGTATGGTCGAGATCAATCGGTACCATTTCGCGTAAGTGATCAATTAGATGCCACCGGATCTGGATCTGACGATCCGAAGAGAAAGGAGGGAAAGGCTCACCGGAAAGGATGTCGACGGCGAGGTCAACGGCTCTAGAGTTCAACAGCGAGGTAGCTATAGCGGTCTTCGAGGCGAGTGAAAGTGACAACAATGTTCAGATCTTGGAGGCGAAGAGGATACCGTGCAGTACGAGATCTCCCGCTTCCTGTATCGATGGGAAAGGGCGGCCGGAGTTAGATAGCCTGGCAGGCATGTTCAGGGCGTGGACAAGGCGACGGGGTTTGGTGGTTCTGGGCCATGAGTGTCATACCAGAAGGTTTAGAATGGAGAGGCGGGCTCGGTGGCGAAGGAGGGGAGGTGAAGAGGCTCTGGTGCTCCGGCAATCTCTCGTCGGAGTTGCGCCTGTGGTCGGTGAGATCTAGCCGACGGCGTACTCGTCGATCTGGAGCACAATAAAAATGATGATCATGTTTGGGAGGTGAGCAGGGGTTCAGGAAGGTGAATGGTGCAAACGAATAGGATCGGGGTGGTCGGAGCTCACTAGAATCGCCGAGGTCTGCCGACGGCAATGGCGGCACGGCATGCAGGAATCCGAGCACCTGTCGGCTCTAGGGTTAGGTGGAAAAGAGGGGAAGCAGAGAGGGGGTGCCGGGCTTCTTATAGGCATGGGCGTGTGACGAATCGAACAATGGATCGACAGAATTGAAGGAGGGGAGGAGATTGAGCTCGGGCTAGCTCACAGGCGAGAAATCCGGCTGGAGGTTAGGGACGACCTGGCGCTGACGGGTGGGGCCTGCATGTCAGCAATGGAAAAGAGAGGAACGGGATACAGGTTCGGGATGCGGGGTAAACGGGCCGTGGGCCTCTCCTGGCTTCAGGCCGAACGGTTTCCCCGCGACCTCTTTCTATTTTTTTCCTCTTTTCTCCTTTTTCTTTTTCTGCTTTCTTATTTCCTTCATATCTTTTCCAAATTTGGTCCAAATTGATTCAAACGAATTTGTAAAATTTCCTAGAATTCATCACAGCATTCTAGAACAGTAAGAAAACAAGTTTTCAGGACAAAGCAAGATTTTTAAGAAAACTTTATAACTTGGTTTAGAGGGCTTTATTGCATAAGGTCAATAAAATTAGGGCTTTCAAAATAATTCCTTTTTTAAAAAATTAGAGAATAAACTCTAATAATAATATTTGAAATTTATTTTAACATACTTTTGGAAATGCAAACTTTATTTGATATAACTCCTTTTGTAAGTATTTTCCTTTGCAAATGAGTTTGCGTAGGTTTTGGCTAAAAGCAAATTAATATTTTTGAGATTCTATTTTCTCAAAATAGTTCTTCAAGGAATAATAGAAGGTTTGAAATGTTTTTTTAATAAGGCTTTTGAATAAAGCAAAAAGTTTTAATTCCTTGTGAAATTTCAATCAATACAAACATACATGGTTCCTATTTTATTTCTTTTTCACATTCCAAAATTTTGGGATGTGACAAACTACCACCCTTAAAGGAAATCTCGTCCCCGAGATTTGGAGAGGCTAGAAAGAAAGATGGGTTTGTGATACCTAGGTTTAGGGATCTGGGTGGCTACCACCCATAAAAGAAACTTTTGTGGGTAGTCTAGGTATTGGGTTCATCGTAAGCACATCTGAGATATGACTTGACACTGGGTCATCTTTTGTACCATATGTAGCTTCTACCTTCATTTCCAAGAGGTGGGTGTCTATTCACATACTATAGCATCCATTCTTCCTCAAGGTGGCTTGAGTATAACTTTCCTCCATGGTAGTGCTCCAATCCAACAATGACATTTGTTGAACTACTTTGGACACTGAAGAGTCACTCTTTGGGTCATTCAGAAGACCAAGTTAAGATGTTCTCATACCTTCATTTCATACCCTTCTTTGATCTTTGTAGACTTCCATCTTAGGATTAAAACTTCTAGTGCACCACTGTTGGATATATCTGAACTCTTTGGGTCATCTTCCATTGCAAGTCATCTTCAACGGTAAGCTTGTGGTTCATCCTCACTGTATTCCTATGTTCGGCAACACTTGCCTATTATAAGGGTTTAATATCCTATCCTCCTAAGGTTCAGGCTTAACGACATCGTCTCTCTTGTAGGTATGTCACTTAAGATTTACCATTCCTCATAACAAGAGCGAACAATATGAGTGATCGTCATGGGGGCCAATCCATGTCGCACTCAATCATTACCTTGTATTTGGTTTGGTGCATCTCGCATTCTAACTCTTGGTCATCCTCACTAGTTTTGACAAAAGATTCTATTGATATTGAATCCATGTTTCAATTCCTGTTTTTAGAAAATAAATATATCGATCCTTAGCTAGTGGTTTGCGTAAACTCTCATATGGCAAAATCCCTTAGCTTGCAGATCCTTCATGTTTTCCATCTCTTGTTCTATGCTTCTTATTCGTGATGCTGAGCATCTTTAGCTGGAGCTGATAATGTTGTTGTCTTCATGGAGGCTTGTCAAGAAAGCACTTGTTTAGGTTGGAATAAAGATGAGAATAGATAGAAAGAGTCTAAAGAGGAACCCTACCCATACACAAAAGTTTGAAGGAAAATCACCTTATAATCAAGATCTAACAAGCATTCCTCACATCAAGCAACATGGTTCAACCACAAACAAACTAGTATGGTCATACCACAATTTGATATGATCATAACGTATTACGATGTTGTTCTTACATAGATCTTAAATGGGGGTCCAACTAGAGCTTCTTGGATGTCTTCTAGGTAGTAGTCTACTATTTTCATCTTTGGGGTCCTTCTAGGTGTTGTGCAGTCTATACTTGAGTCTTCCTCCAAGCTCTTTGATAGCTTCCATGTAGTGCTTCTTGTAGAGTCGAGGAATAATATACGGAGCATCAGTCTCTTCTTGATGTTTTTTTAAGAGATATGAACTCTAAAGAAAGGAGAATATTTTTGAAGATGAAGTAGATGAGAATGGAAGAAGTTAAAATTGCAAACACCTTTCTAATAAAAACCAAATTAGATAGATTTTTCATCCTAGGGGCCTTCCTAATCTCTCTCATCTTCTTTTGCTCATCTTGAACATGAACTTATCTTCTTGTTCTTAGAATACCTTCTCCTTTTCCTTGAGTTGGGCAAGTAGCTTGTCATTTGCTAAGTCCTAGAACTATTGATGCTTAGACCTTAGACTCCTTCAATTTGCTTCCTTTGATGATAGAGCCGGGTGGATCTTGAAGTCCTTTGAGGTGTCGAAGCTGAAGCTCTTCATCTTTGAGACAAAATGAATAAGGGGAGAGTTTATGAGATAATGAGTGTGTAAATTTTAACTTAGAAATAAAAACAACTCCTATATTTCTAAGGGGTTTTTGTCCAATCCTAGGGTCACGAACCTAAGGGCAACACAATGCTCTAATACCATCTGTAGTGACCTCACCTTTTAAAGATGACGATCCCTGTGCTTTTTAGTGCTAGTCCCTGGATCAAATGCTAGCACACAGTTTAAGATATAATATCAAGAAACAAAGGCCATTTTATTACATCGCATGATCCAGCAATTACATAAAGGAACTTTACAATACTCATAGCATAAAGCTTTCAGAGTTTACAACGAAATAAAAAATAGCATGGAGTCCTTCTTCTTCATGTGCCACAGGCGAAAATGCTGCGGATAGACTCGTAACCCTGTCGTACCTTTCTTATCATCAAAAACCTGCAACATGAAATGTTGCAGCCACAAAGGGTCAATACACTTGAATTGTATTGGCAAGATGTCATTTTTTGGTGGACACAATTGGAACCTAACACTTACATGAATATTTGGCTAAGTGGATCTTCAGGCTAAGCTTGCAGAAAAGCAATTGTTTATCCTACTTTCAAAAGATCTCATTTTGCTTTTAAAGTACTATTGGACACACTGGAATCCACCAGGTGCTCCTAGTTAATTATGCACACACAGGAATCCACCAGGTGTACATAATTATGATCACACAACAATCCATTGTTAACCACTCAAGTTTTAATTTAAAGAAGTTGGGATGAGGAGATTCTTGAACAGCTTCAAAATCATGTCGCTCAAAATTGTCCATAACCGGGGACACGGCTAAGTACTTAGTTTTTAACACTCTGCAGAGGTTGTGCACTTTTCCCACAACACTCAGTCAACCCCTTTTGCCATGATGCTCATTTTGCTCAAATGGCCAGGTGAAGACTTATTCGAGACCTTTCAGAAGCATTCCCTCAGACCAACCTGGACGCGTTCCATCCTACAATTCACTACCACCCTCTGTATGTCTGGCTGAGTTCTCACAACTTAATTGGTCAAGACAGAGCTCATATGACTCGTGGTTGCACTAGAAGCTTCACGACTTGAACGTATCCAATCTCTTTGTTCCTGGGTGGCCATCCACAAGTGAGATACACACGACCGCCATAGACATGGCTCCGGTGTAACCACTCAACATAAATCCATCTTACCAATTTCCACCTAGGTGTTTCATTAACTTAGTTGTTTTCTTAGTTTTTGCAAAACATAGTTTTCATACTTAATAAAAAGAACATGTGGAATCCCAACAACGAATTATATAGCACAACTAAGCAATCTACACTTATGGTGTTTCCTCTAACAGGTAAATCAGGGATATCCTAAATAGGAGATAGCAAGCATAATAATCTACACATGCATTCTTTAAAAGAAAGGAAACACTACATGCATAGTAAAACATTGGGAATTTTATGAACAAGAGTGACACTTGCCTTAGAAATTTCTGAAGATTGTACTTTTCTTAATCAGCACACGTAGCTCTCTGTACAACTTAGAAATTTCTGAAGATTGTACTTCTCTTAATCAACACACGTAGCCCTCCGTACAACTATAAGATAGAAAGTAACACAACATAAACACACCATTCAAGGCAACATAACCAAAAAAGACAAACAAAGATTATTTGTTTTAGCTTAGTCTTCAAAGTCTTAGTGATAATTGGACAAAAGATTGGGGCATGGGGTTGACTTGATATGGATGGAGAGAATGGCTAAGTCAAGGACTTCTAAAGATTGATGGGGGTTTTCTAAATTGTTAAGAAGTGTCAAACACTTAGCAAAAAATAGTTTAAGGAGATTCTTAGGCTTGGTTTGAGAAGTTGGATGGATAAATCCTAAGTCATGAGTTTTGTCACTTTCATCTTCTTGACTTGGCTCTTGATCTTGATCTTCTTGTTTTTCCTTCATCTCTTGCCTTCTCTTCAACTTCTTGTCTTCTCTTCAACTTCTTGTTTTCCTTCATCTTCTTGTCTTCTCTTCAACTTCTTCTCCATGGTCTTGATATGGGAAAACTTCTATGTCTTATTTGTTGGATGGGTAGTCAAAATACTTAGAGGAATTTTGGGTAAGATGGGATTGATAGTTTTGCACTTGGGCAAGGATAGAGAGTAGATTTTTCACTAATTCATGGTAGAGTTGAGTGACCATTAGGACTTAGGATAATTCACACCATTTGCATAGTGGAATAAAAATCAAATAGCACAAAGTGCATGATAGGAATTAGGATTCATTTTTGCAAAGTGCTCAAATAACACATATAGTTTGCAAATAGGTTGAACTAGTGGATTTGTCACTTGGATAAGTGTGAAAAAGTGTGTGAAGTGTTCTGGTGGATTTTAAGTATCAAGATAAGAAATTTTTTCAAAAAGATTTATGCCTAAGATATTTATAGAATTAAATTTAGGAAGAAAATACTCAAATCCTCATTTGAATTTGAATACTTGAGAAAATTGGTCCACATAATTTGTGGAGTGGTTCTACTGGATAGAGGATAACAATATGATCCTATTGCAAAAAGAATCAACTGAAAAGGATTTATAGAATTTGAACTATATAAAAAACAGTCAAACTCACATATTTAAATTTGAATGTTTTCAACTAGTTGAAAAGACAAATTTTATTTCAGAAATGTATTCTACACATTTTTAGGAATCTAGAGACATATTATTTGCTATTTTTGGATCTGTGGTTCAGAAAATAAGATTTTCCAAAGTTTCAGCACAATTCTGTCTATTTTCTAATTCGATTTTCTATTTAAACGAGGTGCTGGCCACGTGGCGCATTGTGACTGGCTGGTACTGCTTCGGTCGGATCGTGGATGTGAGCCGTCGGATCTTACGCGATCTGTACGGCCGAGATCAATCGGTACCGTTTCGCGTAAGTGATCTATTAGACGCCACCGGATCTGGATCTGACGGTCCGAAGAGAAAGGAGGGAAAGGCTCACCAGAAAGGACATCGACGGCGAGGTCAGCGGCTCTGGAGTTCAACGGCGAGGTAGCGACAGCGGTCTTCGAGGCGAGCGAAAGTGATGACGATGTTCAGATCTTGGAGGCGAAGAGGATACCGTGCAATACGAGATCTCCCGCTTCCTGTAATGATGGGAAAGGGCGGCCGGAGTTAGATGGCCTGGCAGGCATGTTCAGGGCGTGGACAAGGTGATGGGGTTTGGTGGTTCTGGGCCACGAGTGTCTTACCAGAAGGTTTAGAATGGAGAGGCTGGCTCGGTGGCGAAGCAGGGGAGGCGAAGAGGCTTTGGTGCTCCGGCAATCTCTCGCCGGAGTTGCGCCTGCGGTCGGTGAGATCTGGCCGAGGGCGTACTCGTTGATCTGGAACACAATAAAAATGATGATCATGTCTGGGAGGGGAGCAGGGGTTCAGGAAGGTGAATGGTGCAAACGAATAGGATCGGGGTGGTCGGAGCTCACCAAAATCGCCGAGGTCTGCCGTCGGTAATGGCGGCGCGGCGTGCAGGAATCTGAGCACCTGGCGGCTCTAGGGTTAGGGGGAAAAGAGGGGAAGCAGAGAGGGGGTGCCGGGCTTCTTATAGGCGTGGGCGTGTGACGAATCGAGCAACGGATCAACGGAATTGAAGGAGGGAAGGAGATTGCGCTTGGGCTAGCTCACCGGTGAGAAATCCGGCTGGAGGTTAGGGACGACCTAGCGCTGATGGGTGGGGCCTGCATGTCAGCAATGGAAAAGAGAGGAACGGGATACCAGTTTGGGATGCGGGGTAAATGGGTCGTGGGCCTCTTCTAGCTTCGGGCCGAACGGTTTCCCCGCGGCCTCTTTCTATTTTTTTGCTCTTTTCTCCTTTTTCTTTTTCTGCTTTCTTATTTACTTCATATCTTTTCCAAATTTGGTCCAAATTGATTCAAACCAATTTGTAAAATTTCCTAGAATTCATCACAGCATTCTAGAACAGTAAGAAAACAAGTTTTCAGAACAAAGAAAGATTTTTAAGAAAACTTTATAACTTCGTTTAGAGGGCTTTATTGCATAAGGTCAATAAAATTAGGGCTTTCAAAATAATTCCTTTAAAAAAATCAGAGAATAAACTCTAATAATAATATTTGAAATTTATTTTAAACATACTTTTGGAAATGCAAACTTTATTTGATATAACTCCTTTTGTAAGTATTTTCCTTTGCAAATGAGTTTGCATAGGTTTTGGCTAAAAGCAAATTAATATTTTTGAGATTCTATTTTCTCAAAATAGTTCTTCAAGGAATAATAGAAGGTTTGAAATGGTTTTTCTAATAAGGCTTTTCAATAAAGCAAAAAAGTTTTAATTCCTTGTGAAATTTCAATCAATACAAACATACATGGTTCCTATTTTATTTCTTTTTCACATTCCAAAATTTTGGGATTTGACACCCAGGAACAAAGAGATTGGAGACGTTCAAGTCGTGAAGCTTCCAGTGCAACCATGAGTCATATGGGCTCTGTCTTGACTAAGTAAGTTGCGAGAACTCAGCCAGACGGACAGAGGGTGGTAGATGATGATAGGATGGAGCGCCTCCGGGTTGGTCTGAGGGATTACTTCTGAAATGTGTCGTCTTAGTCTTCACTTGGCCATTTGAGAAAAATGAGCATCATGGAAAACGGGGCTGACTGAGTCTTGTGGGAAAAGTGCAAACCTCTGTAGAGTGTTAAAACTAAGTACTTAGCCGTGTCCCCGGTTACGAACAACTTTGAGCAACATGATTTTGAAGCTGTTCAAGGATCTCCTCATCCCAACTTCTTAAAATTAAAACTTGTGGGTGAACTAGGAATATGGCAATTGGTGCAAGTGTATATTGGCTAGCAGGTCCTCTGCCATTTCTATGTGCATGTGTCTGCAGGGGTAGTTTACCCAAACCAAGTTGTCCATATGTAGTAATTGAGGAATTAACATTTGATGTAAGTTTCTATCGACCAGTGTGTCCCGTACGATAACTACGGCCTTGTGGGGACCCCGGATTACCCATCCGGAATACCCGATATGCATACAATTCACGATCCCATGATCAGTGTGTCGTGAATCCACATATCCGAGTTGATACCAGAATTACATCATCCATTATAGTACCGAATAATATACTTACAATTGGTCACATGACCAAGTTTGATATTGCCACGCAGGGCAAGTTTACAACGAAGCAGCGGATACCAAACAGCGTAGATGACCCACGTCATGCCTACTACCCTGCAGGAAACTGACTGGGAGATGTTCCTAGTTCGCACCAACATCGTCGATCCCATCACCATCTTCACTGAAGTCTTCCTCCAGGTCTGACCAAGTTAATAGCCACGGACAAAGCCGTGAGTACATTTTGGAATTGTACTCGCAAACCATCTAAAAAGAGTGAGTTGATATGCAGTTTGGCTGCAATAAGGAAAGGCTCTAGTCTAGTTTATTTTCTTTGAAAATCTTCTTCTCGTGTTGATATAGCATGTCCAGAAACATGTTCTACGACATCCCTATATCCTTACTAAAATATTTTATAAAATAGTTTTAGTAAAAAAAACTCTAGGAAGGGGGAAACCCTTTTCTTTTCATAAACCAGGTCAATCAAACATGACCATCTCCATTCATAAGACCAGGTCAATCACACATGACCATCTCCAATTCCTCGGTAGTACCCTACAAGTACTCCGAACCATACCCGTGCCAAGGCAGTACCCTCCAAGTACTCCGTCCGGCACCCTTCTCCATTTTTTTCCGAAAACACTTTATAAAACCAAAACTGACATTGGGCTAAGCAGCGACCATTCCAACCGTCCATGACCGAGGACTCTGCTATAAGAATAGATTTACACTTTACCCACACCATCTAGATACTTATCGTGTGGGCATCATCCCCGCATAGCATTCTATGCCACGACAAGCACCCGATCAAAGCCTTTTGCTTATCTACCTTAGTATGGGAGTCTACCTATGGAGTATGTACCTCCCCGGCACACACTGGCAGTCTATCTCCACGTTTGAGCGTAACTCCAGTGGCATGTCAGGAGACCCATAGTGTCTTCCGGCCGGATAAATCCCTCACTGGATCCTGATTCACTATTGCCCAGTCGCAGCAATCTGAATTTCGGGGTACCGCGTATCCTTATATAGTTATGAGACTCCTGTGCTAAAACAAACAAACTACGAGCTAAGCCCCATCCCATACCAGGGTAATGTGGTTGTACGGGTTAATTGTTCTGGTGGATACCTAGTGATCACCAATGTAATTTATAAAATTCTCCTGCTTCTAGCTCTGGGATAATCATCCCCTCCTTAAAATTCAAAATATCATTTTGAAAATCCATCAATGGAATGGAAAACCATCCAAGGTTTTTGAAATCATTTTTAAATTCCCATTTGAGTGTTCCAAACCTAGAGTTTTTGCTCCACTACAAGGTTTATCAAGAGAACATGATGCTAACCATCATGCCACTAACCCAGGTGATAAGTAGGTGTTGAGAGGGTGTCATCCATAAGGATGATAAAAATTGACTTGTGGAGCCAAGTCGCCAATAATTGCTATCTAGAGACAATAGCAATATAAAACCATGCATTTTTGTAAACATTGATAAAAGATGCATTAAGTAAATCTAGGATCAGGTATGCAACAAGTTTAGATGGCTTGCCTTTATCAGCTTGTCCCTGGTCTTCATCCTGGTACTCAAATACTTCCCCCTCTTCGGTGCAATCGTTCTCGTTCGAATCTATCGCCGGTAACAATAACAATATATAAGCACACAAGCATACAAAGATCACACACACCATAGCAGCAAACAAAGCACACCAATCAAGTATCAGAATAAAACAAAACAATACTCTGAACATTCCCAGGTGGTTTCATATTAATAACTATTTCTAGGAATAACCTAAAGGTTTACCTATTAACCAAACCCTAATGGAGCTCCAAATACTTTGCAAGCAATTATAGTTGTTCAAAAGCATGCAACCAGTATATCAATGGAAAGGTATCAATTTTTTGAATCCAACAAAAGTGGATTCACCCAAAAAGGATTTGTGGTTATTTTCCTATAAATTTTATAGTGATAAAACCTACTGTTTTAGAGTTAATTCTACCAGAAAATCACAATTGCTCAGAAAAATATATCCTCTGGTTAGTAGCAAGTATTCGCAGTACAAGATCACCCAAAATTGGTCTCACCCAAAAGTACTTCACAGAAAATGTTTTATAAATTCCTATCTGAGGATAATTTGCAAATACAACTATGCTAAAGACGTAGATCATCATTCATTAAGACCTATGGCATATGAAAGGTACTTAAGAGGGCTTCTCTATAAAATGGGGTTCAATCCAATTGGGTCTCTGGATCTCAAGATATGGATTTATTAGTGAGAAAGACACATCATGCAAGATTAAATACCATAAATGATTTCGAAATTAGTTTGGCAAACCACTTGCTCTGAATGTTGTTTAAATGGTTCTAGAACATGAAGAAAATTATATCCATAATTTTTACGTATTTTATAATTTGTTTGGGATTTATTTCAAACAGCAGTTTATCAGATCTGTAGAAATAAATAAAGATTTCCAGAAAAAAAAGGGTAGCCGGCCAGATCGGAGCGGACCCAGGCAGCACCCTGCCGGGCCGGCCCATCTCTGGCACCAGTGGTGCTCATGGGAGGCCGAAGCGGTACCTCGTAGTTGATTAAGCGATGGAGGGCGGAGAGGTGGCCACGTCGACGCATGCCGGTGGTGACCAAAAGTTACGGCGGTGTCCGCCCTAGCGCCATGGCGCTGCCGGAGAGCTCACCGCCGGGGCCTGCAGGCCCCGCCTGGATGCGCCAGAAGCACCAAGAGGATCAGGAGGAAGTCACCGACCTTCCAAGGGCACCCGAGCATGCAGGGGAGAGTCAGAGCATGGAGATCGATGGAGACCAGCAGAGGCCGGATGTGGTCGATGACGAACTCGAGGATGCCGGCATCCCTGGAACAAATGGGGAACGGGGTGAGCTTCATGGAGGAGAGGTGAAGCTCAAGAAAGTCAGACAGAGGTGGGAGGCGGTCTGCAGCTCCTTGACGACAACGAGCAGCCTGCAGCGGATCTCGAGGCAGTGATGAGGAAGAGTAAAAGAGGGAAGAGAGCTGGGGCTCTGCCCGGGATGTTTCTGAGCAGGAGGAGGTGCGGTGTGAGGAATATTGGATCCTGGGCATGCTTAAGAGTGAAGGGGGGGTTACATGCGTGCGTGCGGCAGCAAGTGGGCTTGGCCAACGCTCACTGGCCAGAGCGGCGGTGCGCGGGACAAGAGGGACACGACAAGAGAAGGGGACATGCTGCGCCAGAGGGTCAAGGGTCACGGGGCGAGTTCCTTGGCGAGGGGTCATGGTAGGAGGAGGCCGGATGGCTCGGAGAGAGGGCGTCCAGTCCGTGCCCTCCAGGTGTTCGACGCTAGGTCGGCTCACAGAGCACGGACAAATGTGGCTAATAGGAAAACTACAAGGACAAGCGGGCATGTTGGCTTGGTTAGTGAAAGAGATAGGAGGCTGGTTGCGAGATGGCTCGGGCTGGGATGATGGCTTATGCCCTAAGGCATGTCAAGGTTGACTCAGGGCACGAGAAAGAGAGAGGGAGGGTTTTGGGCCAGTAGAGGGGCTGATAGGGAGCAATAGGTATACAGGACAGGTAAAGTTCCAGTGCACCTCGTTGGAGGAGCACGATATGAGAGAGGGAGGGAGATATATGGCACACAAGTGCCAATGCATGGCATGGTTGGTCCTTATCCTTGCCAAACGAAAATGGACAAAAGTTTGTCCTAAAAGGGTAGTGCTTGATGTCCAATGGGTGGTGCTGGTGCTAGTTTACTTCATAGGTAACTTCAGAAAATGTTAGAAGGAAATTTTGAGAGAGATTGAGGTTAATAGGGGGATGAATGCTAGAGGTGATCACAAGAGTATTTATTTAAATTCAGATATTGATGGAGTGATGATGGATCAGAGAGATGGGTTGGTGAAGTTGTAAGTGGGTTTAGATGATTTGGGATGGAAAAAGAATTTGATGCATGCATTGATCAAATTTGAATATGAAAGGTAGATTTAATTGTTTCCAAACATGGGCATGTAAAGATGGTTCAAAGATGGTAGTGAGAAAATTGGAGATGACCTAGCCAAGTTTTTGCAAAGTAAACTTGGCACCAATATCTGTAGCATGAAGATTCGTCCTAATATACTTTAAACAAGACCCTAAAAATGGAGGTCGAGAACTAGGGTTTTGGGCTCATAGGATTATATTTGCATAAGATAGCTTTGTGGAGGTCTCTCA
Organism: Dactylis glomerata; assembly: GCA_007115705.1. Taxonomy (NCBI): domain Eukaryota; kingdom Viridiplantae; phylum Streptophyta; class Magnoliopsida; order Poales; family Poaceae; genus Dactylis; species Dactylis glomerata. The sequence goes on along the minus strand of QXEO01002028.1, from coordinate 23,334 downwards.
AATTGATTTGATGGGAAAAAGGGGTGCAAGAAATGGCATGATTGCCATTTCCATGTGATTTGGCTAATAAGAAGATAATTTTATAGAAATTAAATTTCAAGGTTAAAGGTGTGATAAGGAGCATGAATGAAATTTCCAATGGTATTTGAGAAGTGGGATTTATGGAGATGATTGATGGTGAGATTTTAAGATGTGATTCTAAGTTTGGAAGGAAATACTAAGGGTGGAGATAGTTTTGACTAGAGCTCAAAACTGACCTACACTAAGTAGGGGAAAGTTCCAGATAGCTTTGGAAGGGTATGGATGGTGGGAGTAGGTCAATAAGAAGGCAGTTAGGGCATAAGATGGTCTCCACTAAATTTATTTCGAAATTTAACAGTGGAGGCAAAAGTGTATCTCATAAGAGTCAAATGGTCAACGATTTGGTTAGGGTTAAAAACATGATTAGAAGAATTAGAATATGGTTTCAAATGACCAAGTGGTAATGGGGAGAATGGAAGATCATATGACAAGGATGATTTCTAGGTCGGTGCATTGTCATGGAGAGAAGATATAAGGTTAATACATGTGTCTGAAAATTGAATCCTTTAACAGAAGTGAAGATAGGTCAAAGCTTGGAGTTTGAATTAACTTTGCATTTTAACTTGTCGCCTTGATACCTATTGTATTCTCTTGGATGCTATGAATCATACATAAACTTCTACAAGAATAATAAGCACTAAAGGAAGTTCCTCCAAGCAAAGCAATCATGCTCACAAGAGGAAATCGAGCACAATCAAATCATAGTCAAACACATGCAACAATCATCATAAGAACAATGGTCTAAGAAAGTGCTCCATGGGGATCATACCTTTGAGATTGTTGAAAAGGGTTGTAAATAAGGAAGTAAAGTTTTGGTAAATAGTTTTAGAAGCTAGTGGAGACATAAACATCTCCTTTATATAGTTTTCTCAAAGGGGGGTTTGAAATCCTTTTAATGAATAAAATATGATTTGGTAAAATAGTGGGATCACAACACTATGTCCCTTAAGTTTTACAAATACTAGTTTTGGTAAAGACCTTGTTTTGAAATGGTTCTTGGCTCCTATCTTTAGACCATAAAACATTTTGAAAATAAAGGAGGTGCCAAGATAATTTATTCCGAGAAAAAGTACTAAAGAACAAAAGATGGCATGACCTCAAGAACACAAAGATTATGTTGGTCCACAATATTATTCAACCATCAGACAAGATTCACACACAACAATCAAGTCAAACATGCATGAAACATTATTTTATTTGGTTAGTTGCAAAAGGTTTTTGTTGGTCCTCATTTTTGCATTACTAAACTCTGCTTAAACAAGGTTACCAAAGTTGGGTGTTACAGGCCTATGGCTACAGGGGTAGGTCACCCAAGTCAAGTTGTCCAGCAGAAGTTTTGCTTTGAGAAAATGATAGGATAAAATTGCTTTACGCAAAATAAGGCTGAAACTCCACCTAGCAAAATATTCATTTAAGTGTTAGGCTCCATGTGTGTCCACCAAACAATGACATCTTGCCAATACAATTCAAGTGTATTGACCCTTTGTGGCTGCAACGTTTCATGTTGGAGATTTCGACGACAAGTAAGGAACGACAGGGTTACGAGTCTATCCGCAGCATGTTCGCATGTGGCACATGAAGAAGAAGGACTCCTTGCTATTTATGATTTCGTTGTAAACTCTGATAGCTTCATGCTATGAGAATTGTAAAGTTTCTTAATGTAATTGCTGGATCATGCGATGTAATAATATGACCTTTGTTTCTTGATATTACATCTTAAACTGTGTGTGCGAGTGTTTGATCCAGGGATTAGCACTGAAAAGCACAGGGATCGTCATCTTTAAAAGGTGAGGTTCTTTAAAAGGTGAGGTCGCTACATATGTGCATATAGATATGAACTAGAATTTCATGCACATCTAAGCCGAATTTGGATTTATTGGAGTTTATCCTATATATTGGATCAAAGAAAGCCAAGCATGCCATATAATATATATTAAGTAAATATGCATGCACAAGACTTTTAAGATCCAAATGGCGATGCAATTTGGAGAAAACACTAGGAAGACCAAGAAGTTACACAAAGGTGTGAAAACTAAAAGTTTTCCAAATTATATCAAAGAATCCAATCAACACAAGATTGACTCCAAAGTTCAACAAGATCAAATGGAACCACAAGAGTCAAGGAAGATAATGGGAGTTAAATCAAATACATTTCTTGGCGAGAGATAAGAAAATTAAAAGCAATAGCCAATGTGAAGATCATCAATATATATATATACCACATGATAGAGTACCAATTTTCCAAGGACAAGAGGTATTTGGAGTTATTTCCTGGTGGTAGTTTACACATAAACCCAAGATCATCTTCACAACAATGAAGCATATGAAAAAGATAAGAATTAGAACACCATGCTTAGATATATTCTTGATTGCTTCAAAACGTCAAACAATCATGCAAAGCAATGATAGAATGACTTTACATAAATGGTTTCTTGGAAACATATTGAAGCTCACATTTGAGGAAAACCTCACCAAGAAGCTATCTCACAAACAAGATCCAAAAATATGGTAGCACTAAGACCATTGAGCAAAGAAACTTGTTTGATCAAACATGCCACATATGAACATGATAATTTTACAAAAACAAACAATATGTGGTACAACCTCAAATATTCACATTCTCTAGGAATGTAATACCCACAAAGAATATTACTCCCTCATAATGTGATAACTCAATTATTCTCACAAGAGGCAAATAAAACAAACTAGAGATTATTAATGGACATTATAGAATTTAAATTTATCATGAGCAAGACATACCACATAGAGACTAGATAATTTCAAATATCAACACTAAGTGGTATTCCTCATGTGCACACATATTTAGGATTGTGAAATGCCAAAGCATATCACTCCCCCAAAATGGGAAAGTCCATTAGTCTCTCAAAAGAGCCAAATAAAATAAAACAAGATGCAACATAGGCTCAAACACAAACACACATACATTGTGTGTAAACCCACAAGTATATTCTTGATTACTCAAAATAAAACAAGTAGGTAGCACAACATATACAATGTAGATAAGTTGAGTATATGTTACCGCAAGGAGGAACAATGGATATATGATATAAACAAGATAATCTAATTGACTTGACTTGAGACAATATATTGATGAAGATCCCTTAATTCTTCATGATATAGAAAAGTCGGCAATGCCCTCCAACAAACACCTATTGATCAAGTTTTGGCGTGTTGGTCCCCAACCAAGTTGGGTCCTAAGAAGTTAGTCACAATAGGCTTGGCAACCCAAATGGTTCTTTTCTTGACACCAATTTGAGCACCAACACATTTGGCAAACACATTGCTGTAACACCCCACTTTTTGTAACCCTGTTTAGGTAGTGTTTAGTGAGCCAAAAATGAGGGCCAACAAAAACTTTTCGAGTAAACCTCTGGAAATGTGTTCCTTGCTTGTTTGTCTTGGATGCTATGTTAATGATGTCTGCTTGAGTTGCTTATTGAACACCTTTGTGAACCAACACAACCCTTGTGCCCTTGTGATCATGCTCTTATTTATGCTTCTAGCTATTTTCCAAAACCATTATCTTGGCAAACTCTCCTTTTTATTCAAATTATTTTATTTATCCAAATAAGCGCCAAGATTTATTTTTGAGACAAAGCTTTTATCAAAACTAAGTATTTACAAAATTATCTGGACCTACAAAGTAGAGTGGTCCCACTACTTTACAAACTTTTATTTTGTTGATATATATAAAAGGATTTCAAACAACTTTGAGAAGATTCTACAAAGGAGATATTTATGTCTCCATTTGTTTCTAAAACTATCTACCAAAGCCTTACTCCTTTATTTGAAACTCTTCTCTACTTGACCTGGGCATGATCATTGAGCACTGGTTCAATCATTGTTTCTGATAATGCTAGATTAGCTGCAAATGATTGACCTGGTGTGGTGAGTTGACTTTGTGTGACTGTCTGACCTTGATGAGTTGCTTGTGTGTACATATACTCCTCATATAGGCCTGTGGCCTAACCTTTTCAAATCTCATCAATTTATATTTTGTCCCATGTAAGTTATTTCCACTCTATCTTTCAAATTAAACCTATCGTGTTATTTTCATCTCAATCCTAAATTCCTAACTCTAATGTCTTAGTCTTATCATGAGGCATTAGGAGCTCCATTTTGTGGGATCTTAAAACAATTCAAACTAGCCCAAGGAAAGCACCCATGGTGTTCCTAGAATCATCTACACCCCATCTTAGAAGGCTCCTCTCAGTCTTCTCAAAATATCTTTTGGCAGCCATTTTATCAAACACCTAGTGTGTAGACTATCTTAGTGTATGTTAACAGATTCAATTTTCCAACACCTATATTAAGCTCATCCATTCTATCCATGGCAATGCACCTTCCTAGAACTCATATTTGACATGTGATCTTCCATTCCTTCCATTGCCACCTGGTAGTTTGAAGTCATCTAATACTTGCTCTAATCATGTTTCTGACCCTAATCAAATCACTGACCATTTGACTATTATCATATGCACTCTTGCTCACACTTCTAGAATTCGAAATAAATTGTTCAGAGACCATTCCTTGACCCATTTCTCTTCCTTTTGATCTACACTAACTATCTATGCACTTGCATGTGCATTTTGAAGCATGTCACCTATTTATGTGACTAGGTTTTGAACCCTAGTCAAAACTGATTTCACCCCCTAGTTTTTCCTGATCCTCTTAGTATTTTGTCAGCACTCATCATAAAATCTCTCCATAAATTCATTTCCTCCTCACTAGCATTTGGAAATGTTATTCTTGCAAAATATCACTTTTCCTCCATCAAGAATAGCTATTTCTCTATATCATCTTTCTTGCATAATAAAATGCATATGAGTGGTACCTTGTTATTTCATGCACCTTCCTATCCCTAAACCTTGCCATCTGAACTTCCCTTTTCTTACATTTCCACCAAATCTTCTGAGGCCATCTAGAATTTCCTTTAGACAGGTCTTTAACCCTAATCAAACAGCAAGAAGTGGCAATGTTATCAGATTGCACTTTTTGCAATTCTTTTTAACCACATCCCATTGTTGTTTTAGCAAGTTTAGGGCATGTTCGTGATCCTCAAGACTTCTACTCCTAGTGCCAGCAAGGTTTTATCAAAATGGTTTCCCCTAGCTTGCTTGTTCAAGGCTGTTTTGAGGTCTAGCCAATAACAGCAAAATCTGAGTTTTCTGCCCAGTCATTTTCTGTTAAAAGGTTCTGACTTTGGAACCTCACCATTTGTATCTACAATTCTGTTTTTGCCCAAACTTTTGTATCAATCTCATCTACATGACCTCTACTAACTAACCCTACCTTTTCCCTAGCTTTTGCAAGCCATCTAACCACTAATTCAAGCAAGGTTTGTGAGCACCACAGGAATCTGTTTTGGCACTGTTAAAAAGTTGATACATTGGCAGTTTGTGTTAAGCAACCCCTCCTGCACCCCTGGCCATGGACTACATTTTGTTGTGCACCTAAACCAGTACTTTTAACCCCACAAACCATTCTCAATTTGGAGCAACCTAGCTTGTTCAAATATTGGTGTTCTGAACCCTATGCAATGTTCTGCCTATAGATCAATTTCCATCATCAAAACCATTCCAAATCTTTTCCAATTAGCCAACCCTTACCCTAACCACCCCTGCAGACCCACCCCCTCCCTCTGGTCGACCTTCACTGTAGCATTCCCCTCTCCCTCTTGTCTTGTAGTCCTTGGCAAGGGAGAGGTAATAGAAAAAGGAAAGAAAGCATGCCACACCTCCCCTCCAATAAAATGCTTGCAGCAGCCTCTCTCACCTCCCTCTCTCTGAACCTTCTCGAGTAAGACACCCCCTGGACCCTCTCCACCGCCCCTCTCCCCCAACCAGAGCCTCTCCATGGGCCCTACCATGCCAAACCGACCTAAGCCCTCATCCCTCTCGGTTTAAAGCTGCAGACCACCCCAGCCTTCCACTCCTGGCTCATTCTACTCCCCTCACACCCCTCTATCACTCCCAGAGCTCAGACCCAATATCTCGTTCTAGGCAGCCGAGGAGAGCACATCTTCTAAATCGGTGCTGCAAGCTTGCGAGGAGGCTTGCTACCAATCAAAACCCCCTCTGCCGTTCATCCTTGTGTATTTGAACTCCTATCATCCGTACCTAGCTAATCCCGGCGTTTCTTTTGACCCAGGAACGTCGGAGGAGAGCTCCACAGATCACCAGGGAAGACCTCGCCATTGCCGTCGTGCAGATCTGTCCCCCGAGACGCTTTCCGGTCATGTCGCCCCTCTCCGAGGTCGCCGTCCTCCGCCGCGTCGCCTCGTCCAGTCCTCATCGCCAGGGGAAGCTTCTAGGTGAGCCGCCGCCGTCCCCAGATCCGCCCTAGGGTTTCCTCCCGTCGGCCCGGGCCAGAGGTAGAAGACGGCTGGGGACCGTCGATCATAACTTGATCCGACGGCCCCAGTTGCCCGATACCCCTTCGGTCGCCCTAGCGACTGACCCGCGGGCCCCTCTCGTCAGCCGTTTAAATCCAGCTCCCGCGCGCGTCCTCGCCAGTTGGGCCGGCCCGGCTCTGGCCTGCTTCGGCCGGGCAGATCTGGCCCGTTTTGTTTTTTTTAAGAAAATCTGTTTAATTCTTTTTCCACTGACCTGCAGCTTGTAAAATCCACCAAAAATCAAATATGTCTCCGTTTGACCTGATTCAAATCTCTGTGAACTCCTTGGATTATTATCTAGCCAGTGGCACTGGTTGCATGTCATTTTAAAACATGTAGAATTACTTGAATTAAATCTTGTAAATTAAGCACCCTTTGTGTCAAAATTGCAAATCTAGGGTTTTATAACTTGAAATGCTTTGCTTCCAATTTACAGAGGTGCCCTTAGGTGTTTACTTGCATGACAAACTAAGTTTGGTATTTTAGGACACATATATCTGCAGTGGTATTTAATTTGGCAAATAGTTTAATTAGTATAGTTTAATTCTCACTTGCTGTAGGATAGGAGTTTATGAGTGAAACCAAAATCTGGAGTTAGCTTATAATGATATCTTGCTTGATTCACTGGTTTTGCTATTTTAGGACTTGTAATCTTGCAGTAGTAATTAAAATGGCATAGTGTGTAATTAATTTTAGGAAAATCATCACTTGCAGTAGAATTAGAATTTGGTGTTGAATCCAACTTTGTTGGATCATGCTCTTGAAGAGATTTCCAGAGCACTTTACCTCATATTTTTCTGAGATTCAGAGAATATATGGGGATTATTTTGGTGCCCTAGTGTTATTCTCTTATTGTTAAATTCATAGGAAATAGACCACACCTTGCTTTTCAATAAATCCAACTTTGGTAGTTTCTTAAGATTGTTGTCAACCTGCAATATTGATTGGTGTGCTGTTTGGTTCACTGGATGCCTGCATGCTTGAATTGGTTGCTAAGTGGTGGTGTTCACATCAACTTAAGAAACCCTAGTATCTAGTAGGCTTAATTTGCTAATTAAGAACCTTTAAAACTTTGTTTGTTTTTCTAAACTTGTTTGCTTCTGTTACTCGTTGATAAGATGGTATGAGTGCTGAAATGCTTATGGCTTGTGTATGCATGTGTGCTTATTGTGTGCTTTTATTTTCCGGCGATAGAATCGAACGAGGAGTGTACTGAGGAGGGAGGAATCTTTGTTTATCAAGAAGAAAAAGACCAGGGACAAGCCACCCAAGGCAAGCCATCTATCTTGATGCATATCTGAATCCTAATTTCACTATTGCATGTCTCTCTCTATTTTATTAAAGTGCATGGATTTATGTTGCTATAGTTCCTATAGCCATTATTGTTGACTCAGGCTCCGCGAGTCAAGTTGTTATCATCCATCGAGATGACCCCCCTTTGCTACCTATTTCAATATCCCCTAAAGTAGTGGCTTGTTGGTTAGCAACAATGCCTTTGATAAACTTTCTAGTGGAGCTAAAACTCTAGGACTGGGAACACTCAATGAAAGTTTACGAAAATGTTTCCGAAAACCTTGGGGTAGTAACTACCCCACTGAAGTGATTTCAAAAATGGTTTTTGTCAAAATGGAGGACAAGGAGATGATGGTTTTTAATATGACATTGGTGATCACTAGGCGTTCGCTCAGAACAATTAACCCGTGCAACCACATTACCCTGGTATGGGACGGGGCTTAGTCGGAAGTTTATCTGCCTTAGTGCGGGGAGCCTCATACTATATACGGGTCTGGAGGACCCCGGAATCCGGATTGCCGCCAGATTATGGGCAATAGTAAATCGGGATCCATCGGGATTTAACCGGCCGGAAGACACTTGGGTTTCTCCCGCCGTGGCACTGGAACTACGCTCGACGGAGGTAGACGGCCAGGGTTTGCCGGGGATGTATACTCCACAGGGTAGGCGCCCGTATTAAGGTGGATAGATGGAAGGCTCTGATCGATTATCCGAACCCCGCATACTTATGTATGACGGTCCGTGGTGGTATCCCGGCGGATTTATCGGATGGTGTGGGTAAAGTGTACAACCTCTGCAGAGTGAAATTCTATTCGAATAGCCGAGTCCTCGGTCATGGACGGTTGGGACGACCGTTGCCTAGCCCAATGTCGGTTTTGTTTTTCAAAAGTGGATTTTGGAAAGAAATGGAGAAAGTGTCGAACGAAGTACTCAGAGGGTACTGCCGTGGCACGTGCTTGGTTTCGGAGTACTTGGAGGGTACTGCCGAAGGTGGAAAGTGGTCATGTGTGATTGACCAGAATAAAATAAGGAGGGTGGTCATGTTTGATTGACCCCCGGCTCTTCTCTTGAAAATGAGTTCCCCCTTCCCTAGAGCTTTTACTAAAGATGTTTTACAAAGATTCTTCTTTAACAAGGATATAGGGATGTCGTATGACATGCTATATCGACACGAGAAATTGATTAGATAGGAAAAACAAGACTAGAGCCTTTCTCCTTGCTACAGCCAAACTGCATATTTGTCCTCTCCCCTTTAGATGGTTTGCGAGTACAATTCAAATGTACTCACGGCTTTGTCCCTGGCTATCAACTTGGCCAGATTATGAAGACTTTGAAGACGATGGTGAGGAGTTCGACGACGCCTGTGCGAACTAGGAACGTCTCCCAGTCAGTTGCCTGTAGGGTAGTAGGCATGACGTGGGTCATCAACGCTGCTTGGTATCCGCTGCTTAGTTTGTAAACTTGCCCTGCGTGGCATTATCAGTCTTGGTCGTGTGACCAATTGTAAGACTTTTTATTCGGTACTATAATGGATGATGTAACTTTGATATCAGCTCGGTTATGTGGACTCACGACATACTGATCATGGGATCGTGAGTTGTATGCATAACGGGAATTCCGGGTGGTAAACCGGGGTCCCCACAGAGTTGGTATCAGAGCCATCCTGACTGTAGGAGAGCTTAGTTAGCATGGGCGTTAGATAGGAAAGTAATATATTGCTAAAACTATTTGCAAAGGTTATTTCTTCTAAGTAGCCAATAGTAAGGCTTATACCTTTCTCACCCCTTCAAAACTTCTAATCTTATCTCTCTAGTTTCCAAAGATGTTTGAAGATTATTACTCCATCTGTCTCATCTTCTTCAAAACTACCTCTTGGACGTTATACCCCAACTAGACCTGAAGCTTAGCAACACCCGATGGAGAAAATATTCAGAAGGATGTCTCCAAACCACTCCAGCTGAAAAAGGGAATAAGAGTTTGGATAAATATTTTGCCTTTGGTTCACACCAATGGCTATGTCAAGATACTAACCTTGATCCTCCCTGGACTTGCACTTTTGCAGTCGCCAAGGACCAAGTACTTAGTTACTTGACTAGTATTTATTAGGTCTGTCACGCGTGTATGCCACCAAAGGAACCCTTCAGCAATCCCTCTGAAGATCTCACAACCATGTGAGGTGATACAAGAAGACTTACAACACTGCACTTCCCAAGTCAACATCAACGGCTCATCAACACTGCAACTTCACCACCAACTGCCATCAAGTTTTGACTAAAGCCAGAAGCAAGTAAATGAAGAAGTCAACAACTATGACCAACCATGACCCTAGGATGTATAGGACTAACCCCAAATATCGCGCGTTGTTAGGCATCATTGGTACTTGAAGTACCTCTGTGATTCTTGCAATTGTTTGCTGACTGCCTTGTGTGTTCTAGATACTGTCTGCAGTTGCTTGGTGTGTTTCTTGAGTGTGTACTGTTACCTTGTGATTGTGCTTGTTTTTGGCCTCTTGGCCTTAAAAACCCACCGGTGTGTAAAGGAACCTTGGTGAGGAAACCTCTCTCTACTGTGTGTTCCCTTATCTATTTATGTCAGCAAGAGTAGCATAGGTTAGAAAGCTAACTCTATCCTTGAAAATGGAGGATAGTAACTCACCCCGAGCTTCGACGTGAAAACTTTGCTTCAAGCTTCGTCAACACCTCTCTACAACGACAAGGAAGCAGAAGATAGACCCGCCTGTACTACAACGGACTTCTAGAAGACAAAGACATCACTAACCAGGATCGTCTAACCATAATTCTAGATTTTTGCTAACATTGATCATACTCTCTTAACACCCCAACACTTGCTAATCTTCTAACAAGCCAACTAACATTGAGCATAGAAGTATCAAAACCAAGCCTAACTTTCGAAGGTCAACCCGTTATCGCCACTTGAAGCCCGAAGACTCATGTGCTTGATCTCCACGGAGCAAAAAGAAGGATGAAGACTCTCCAAAATCAAGCCATCAATGTCGACTCTGCATTTAGGAGGTATCAATGGAGGTAGCAACGACGAGAAGTGAAGGCCTTTCTAACTCACTCGCTTGCTCGTTCAAATTTTGACGGGTTTGAAACCAATACTGACTTATGCCACGGGTAGAAATCCACATGAAGATTTCTCGGAAGATGACGTCGACTCAAGGTGTCCCAATATACCTCAAGATCGTTAAGGCTACAAGAAGGTGGGGAAGCAAGAAGATCTTCAATGGTCTCCACCAACCCAAAGACAAGAAGGAACCGATCATTGACCACTGGAAGACACGCCGTTCGTGGTGCACTGCCACCTGATGTGTTCACAGCTAAAGCACAAGACGACCTAGGAGAATGGTTCCATTAGGACTAACCTACGCCTTGGTAGTTAGGAAGCGTAGGAGACTAAGTTGATAAAAATTCGACGTGCCTATCAAGACCAAAGCATAGATGCTCTTGTCTACCGTCTGCAAGATCGAGATTAAAGGTCTACGCCAACATCAAGCTTCAAGGCACGACTCCAAGATCTGAAGATTCCATTAAGCTACGCGAGGGAAGAAGCGAACTCCAAGCCAGCGAGAGCTACCCGAGAAGCCTCGACTCTTCAAGACCTCAATCAACGGTCTCGACAGGATACTTTTGGCAACATCAACTCTTCAGCCATCAACTACAGCAAGTAAAGACGATCTACATCTTCGGCAAGAGCAAGCCTTCAAAGCAGCTCGAAGTATCATCAAAAAGTTGGAAGAGCAACCTTTCGAAGTCTAACTCTAACTTAGTCTCATCACCTCTTACTACTACACTTAGGAATCTCCGGACGAGATTCTGTTTAAGGGGGGAAGAGCTGTAACACCCCACTTTTTGTAACCCTGTTTAGGTAGTGTTTAGTGAGCCAAAAATGAGGGCCAACAAAAACTTTTCGAGTAAACCTCTGGAAATGTGTTCCTTGCTTGTTTGTCTTGGATGCTATGTTAATGATGTCTGCTTGAGTTGCTTATTGAACACCTTTGTGAACCAACACAACCCTTGTGCCCTTGTGATCATGCTCTTATTTATGCTTCTAGCTATTTTCCAAAACCATTATCGTGGCAAACTCTCCTTTTTATTCAAATTATTTTATTTATCCAAATAAGCGCCAAGATTTATTTTTGAGACAAAGCTTTTATCAAAACTAAGTATTTACAAAATTATCTGGACCTACAAAGTAGAGTGGTCCCACTACTTTACAAACTTTTATTTTGTTGATATATATAAAAGGATTTCAAACAACTTTGAGAAGATTCTACAAAGGAGATATTTATGTCTCCATTTGTTTCTAAAACTATCTACCAAAGCCTTACTCCTTTATTTGAAACTCTTCTCTACTTGACCTGGGCATGATCATTGAGCACTGGTTCAATCATTGTTTCTGATAATGCTAGATTAGCTGCAAATGATTGACCTGGTGTGATGAGTTGACTTTGTGTGACTGTCTGACCTTGATGAGTTGCTTGTGTGTACATATACTCCTCATATAGGCCTGTGGCCTAACCTTTTCAAATCTCATCAATTTATATTTTGTCCCATGTAAGTTATTTCCACTCTATCTTTCAAATTAAATCTATCGTGTTATTTTCATCTCAATCCTAAATTCCTAACTCTAATGTCTTAGTCTTATCATGAGGCATTAGGAGCTCCATTTTGTGGGATCTTAAAACAATTCAAACTAGCCCAAGGAAAGCACCCATGGTGTTCCTAGAATCATCTACACCCCATCTTAGAAGGCTCCTCTCAGTCTTCTCAAAATATCTTTTGGCAGCCATTTTATCAAACACCTAGTGTGTAGACTATCTTAGTGTATGTTAACAGATTCAATTTTCCAACACCTATATTAAGCTCATCCATTCTATCCATGGCAATGCACCTTCCTAGAACTCATATTTGACATGTGATCTTCCATTCCTTCCATTGCCACCTGGTAGTTTGAAGTCATCTAATACTTGCTCTAATCATGTTTCTGACCCTAATCAAATCACTGACCATTTGACTATTATCATATGCACTCTTGCTCACACTTCTAGAATTCGAAATAAATTGTTCAGAGACCATTCCTTGACCCATTTCTCTTCCTTTTGATCTACACTAACTATCTATGCACTTGCATGTGCATTTTGAAGCATGTCACCTATTTATGTGACTAGGTTTTGAACCCTAGTCAAAACTGATTTCACCCCCTAGTTTTTCCTGATCCTCTTAGTATTTTGTCAGCACTCATCATAAAATCTCTCCATAAATTCATTTCCTCCTCACTAGCATTTGGAAATGTTATTCTTGCAAAATATCACTTTTCCTCCATCAAGAATAGCTATTTCTCTATATCATCTTTCTTGCATAATAAAATGCATATGAGTGGTACCTTGTTATTTCATGCACCTTCCTATCCCTAAACCTTGCCATCTGAACTTCCCTTTTCTTACATTTCCACCAAATCTTCTGAGGCCATCTAGCATTTCCTTTGGACAGGTCTTTAACCCTAATCAAACAGCAAGAAGTGGCAATGTTATCAGATTGCACTTTTTGCAATTCTTTTTAACCGCATCCCATTGTTGTTTTAGCAAGTTTAGGGCATGTTCGTGATCCTCAAGACTTCTACTCCTAGTGCCAGCAAGGTTTTATCAAAATGGTTTCCCCTAGCTTGCTTGTTCAAGGCTGTTTTGAGGTCTAGCCAATAACAACAAAATCTGGCAAAATCTGAGTTTTCTGCCCAGTCATTTTCTGTTAAAAGGTTCTGACTTTGGAACCTCACCATTTGTATCTACAATTCTGTTTTTGCCCAAACTTTTGTACCAATCTCATCTACATGACCTCTACTAACTAACCCTACCTTTTCCCTAGCTTTTGCAAGCCATCTAACCACTAATTCAAGCAAGGTTTGTGAGCACCACAGGAATCTGTTTTGGCACTGTTAAAAAGTTGATACTTTGGCAGTTTGTGTTAAGCAACCCCTCCTGCACCCCTGGCCATGGACTACATTTTGTTGTGCACCTAAACCAGTACTTTTAACCCCACAAACCATTCTCAATTTGGAGCAACCTAGCTTGTTCAAATATTGGTGTTATGAACCCTATGCAATGTTCTGCCTATAGATCAATTTCCATCATCAAAACCATTCCAAATCTTTTCCAATTAGCCAACCCTTACCCTAACCACCCCTGCAGACCCACCCCCTCCCTCTGGTCGACCTTCACTGTAGCATTCCCCTCTCCCTCTTGTCTTGTAGTCCTTGGCAAGGGAGAGGTAATAGAAAAAGGAAAGAAAGCATGCCACCCCTCCCCTCCAATAAAATGCTTGCAGCAGCCTCTCTCACCTCCCTCTCTCTGAACCTTCTCGAGTAAGACACCCCCTGGACCCTCTCCACCGCCCCTCTCCCCCAACCAGAGCCTCTCCATGGGCCCTACCATGCCAAACCGACCTAAGCCCTCATCCCTCTCGGTTTAAAGCTGCAGACCACCCCAGCCTTCCACTCCAGGCTCATTCTACTCCCCTCACACCCCTCTATCACTCCCGGAGCTCAGACCCAATATCTCGTTCTAGGCAGCCGAGGAGAGCACATCTTCTAAATCGGTGCTGCAAGCTTGCGAGGAGGCTTGCTACCAATCAAAACCCCCTCTGCCGTTCATCCTTGTGTATTTGAACTCCTATCATCCGTACCTAGCTAATCCCGGCGTTTCTTTTGACCCAGGAACGTCGGAGGAGAGCTCCACAGATCACCAGGGAAGACCTCGCCATTGCCGTCGTGCAGATCTGTCCCCCGAGACGCTTTCCGGTCATGTCGCCCCTCTCCGAGGTCGCCGTCCTCCGCCGCGTCGCCTCGTCCAGTCCTCATCGCCAGGGGAAGCTTCTAGGTGAGCCGCCGCCGTCCCCAGATCCGCCCTAGGGTTTCCTCCCGTCGGCCCGGGCCAGAGGTAGAAGACGGCTGGGGACCGTCGATCATAACTTGATCCGACGGCCCCAGTTGCCCGATACCCCTTCGGTCGCCCTAGCGACTGACCCGCGGGCCCCTCTCATCAGCCGTTTAAATCCAGCTCCCGCGCGCGTCCTCACCAGTTGGGCCGGCCCGGCTCTGGCCTGCTTCGGCCGGGCAGATCTGGCCCGTTTTGTTTTTTTTAAGAAAATCTGTTTAATTCTTTTTCCACTGACCTGCAGCTTGTAAAATTCACCAAAAATCGAATATGTCTCCGTTTGACCTGATTCAAATCTCTGTGAACTCCTTGGATTATTATCTAGCCAGTGGCACTGGTTGCATGTCATTTTAAAACATGTAGAATTACTTGAATTAAATCTTGTAAATTAAGCACCCTTTGTGTCAAAATTGCAAATCTAGGGTTTTATAACTTGAAATGCTTTGCTTCCAATTTACAGAGGTGCCCTTAGGTGTTTACTTGCATGACAAACTAAGTTTGATATTTTAGGACACATATATCTGCAGTGGTATTTAATTTGGCAAATAGTTTAATTAGTATAGTTTAATTCTCACTTGCTGTAGGATAGGAGTTTATGAGTGAAACCAAAATCTGGAGTTAGCTTATAATGATATCTTGCTTGATTCACTGGTTTTGCTATTTTAGGACTTGTAATCTTGCAGTAGTAATTAAAATGGCATAGTGTGTAATTAATTTTAGGAAAATCATCACTTGCAGTAGAATTAGAATTTGGTGTTGAATCCAACTTTGTTGGATCATGCTCTTGAAGAGATTTCCAGAGCACTTTACCTCATATTTTTCTGAGATTCAGAGAATATATGGGGATTATTTTGGTGCCCTAGTGTTATTCTCTTATTGTTAAATTCATAGGAAATAGACCACACCTTGCTTTTCAATAAATCCAACTTTGGTAGTTTCTTAAGATTGTTGTCAACCTGCAATATTGATTGGTGTGCTGTTTGGTTCACTGGATGCCTGCATGCTTGAATTGGTTGCTAAGTGGTGGTGTTCACATCAACTTAAGAAACCCTAGTATCTAGTAGGCTTAATTTGCTAATTAAGAACCTTTAAAACTTTGTTTGTTTTTCTAAACTTGTTTGCTTCTGTTACTCGTTGATAAGATGGTATGAGTGCTGAAATGCTTATGGCTTGTGTATGCATGTGTGCTTATTGTGTGCTTTTATTTTCCGGTGATAGAATCGAACGAGGAGTGTACCGAGGAGGGAGGAATCTTTGTTTATCAAGAAGAAAAAGACCAGGGACAAGCCACCCAAGGCAAGCCATCTATCTTGATGCATATCTGAATCCTAATTTCACTATTGCAT
The DNA here is from genome assembly GCA_007115705.1 of Dactylis glomerata. NCBI lineage: Eukaryota > Viridiplantae > Streptophyta > Magnoliopsida > Poales > Poaceae > Dactylis > Dactylis glomerata. The sequence goes on along the minus strand of QXEO01002028.1, from coordinate 7,247 downwards.
GTCTCTCTCTATTTTATTAAAGTGCATGGATTTATGTTGCTATAGTTCCTATAGCCATTATTGTTGACTCAGGCTCCGCGAGTCAAGTTGTTATCATCCATCGAGATGACCCCCCTTTGCTACCTATTTCAATATCCCCTAAAGTAGTGGCTTGTTGGTTAGCAACAATGCCTTTGATAAACTTTCTAGTGGAGCTAAAACTCTAGGACTGGGAACACTCAATGAAAGTTTACGAAAATGTTTCCGAAAACCTTGGGGTAGTAACTACCCCACTGAAGTGATTTCAAAAATGGTTTTTGTCAAAATGGAGGACAAGGAGATGATGGTTTTTAATATGACATTGGTGATCACTAGGCGTTCGCTCAGAACAATTAACCCGTGCAACCACATTACCCTGGTATGGGACGGGGCTTAGTCGGAAGTTTATCTGCCTTAGTGCAGGGAGCCTCATACTATATACGGGTCTGGAGGACCCCGGAATCCGGATTGCCGCCAGATTATGGGCAATAGTAAATCGGGATCCATCGGGATTTAACCGGCCGGAAGACACTTGGGTTTCTCCCGCCGTGGCACTGGAACTACGCTCGACGGAGGTAGACGGCCAGGGTTTGCCGGGGATGTATACTCCACAGGGTAGGCGCCCGTATTAAGGTGGATAGATGGAAGGCTCTGATCGATTATCCGAACCCCGCATACTTGTGTATGACGGTCCGTGGTGGTATCCCGGCGGATTTATCGGATGGTGTGGGTAAAGTGTACAACCTCTGCAGAGTGAAATTCTATTCGAATAGCCGAGTCCTCGGTCATGGACGGTTGGGACGACCGTTGCCTAGCCCAATGTCGGTTTTGTTTTTCAAAAGTGGATTTTGGAAAGAAATGGAGAAAGTGTCGAATGAAGTACTCAGAGGGTACTGCCGTGGCACGTGCTTGGTTTCGGAGTACTTGGAGGGTACTGCCGAAGGTGGAAAGTGGTCATGTGTGATTGACCAGAATAAAATAAGGAGGGTGGTCATGTTTGATTGACCCCCGGCTCTTCTCTTGAAAATGAGTTCCCCCTTCCCTAGAGCTTTTACTAAAGATGTTTTACAAAGATTCTTCTTTAACAAGGATATAGGGATGTCGTATGACATGCTATATCGACACGAGAAATTGATTAGATAGGAAAAACAAGACTAGAGCCTTTCTCCTTGCTACAGCCAAACTGCATATTTGTCCTCTCCCCTTTAGATGGTTTGCGAGTACAATTCAAATGTACTCACGGCTTTGTCCCTGGCTATCAACTTGGCCAGATTATGAAGACTTTGAAGACGATGGTGAGGAGTTCGACGACGCCTATGCGAACTAGGAACGTCTCCCAGTCAGTTGCCTGTAGGGTAGTAGGCATGACGTGGGTCATCAACGCTTCTTGGTATCCACTGCTTAGTTTGTAAACTTGCCCTGCGTGGCATTATCAGTCTTGGTCGTGTGACCAATTGTAAGACTTTTTATTCGGTACTATAATGGATGATGTAACTTTGATATCAGCTCGGTTATGTGGACTCACGACATACTGATCATGGGATCGTGAGTTGTATGCATAACGGGAATTCCGGGTGGTAAACCGGGGTCCCCACAATTGCCAACCTTATCCTTGCAAAATGAATAATCATCATCAATTATGATAGGGTTGGATGAGTTACCCATAGTGCATGAAGAAGAAAGGTGACCCTTCTCACGGTATATTCAGCAAGTCCTTTTCTTCACCTTCTTCTCACTTGATTTCTCTACAATGGGAGCATTAGCTTGATTCTTCTTGGGAAGTGACCTTTCTTCAACTCGAGGTTGAGCATGGCCTTGAACTTGATGTCGCTTCCCTTGTTGGTTCTCAACTAGTGCCTTCTTCTTCAAGGGGCATGATCTAACATGGTGCCCTTCAATTTTGCACTTGAATAAAACAATCTTGGTCGGATCTTTGACTTGTCCTTGGCCCTTCTTGTCCTTATTAACCTTGGACTTCTTCTTGTTGTTGGAGATAAACCCAAGTCCACTCTTGTCATTGGGGGATTTTTGCACACTCAACATATTGTTGAGTTTGGATTTCCCTTCATGACTATTTACCAAGTCTTTCTTCAATGAAGTGACTTGGGCCTTGTTCTCTTTGATTCCCTCTACATAGTTAGTAACAACACAAGTACTAGAGGAAGTAGAAGCTTCATTGTTAGAGCAACAAGGAAAGGAAAGTAATTCATCACAAGATGTAGCAATATTATGAGTGGATGAATTACTACGACTAGCACATGGCAATATGGCATTTTGAGAAGAAGTGCAAATGTCCACATGAGGCTAACTAGATGTTACCTTTGACATAATATCCTCATGAGGTAACTTTAGCCTATCAAGGGAATCTAGGAGATCCTCATGTGAGGAAGAGAGATTCCCATGACTTTCTTCCAATTTCCCATAATTGCTAGTTAGCAAATCAAGTTGAGCCCTTAAGCTCAATATTCTCCTTTAAGATGGATGCTTCACAAGAAGCAGCATCACTAATGGAAAGAGCAGAAGGCAATTTAGTAAGCTCATTTGAATTTGAAGCTTTAAGTTGCTCATGTGACTTGGTGACAATGATGGGCTCACTCGAAACAACCCTAGAGTCATTTTTAAGAAGCTCAAAATTCTCAAGGAGTTTGGCATAAGTAGCTACAAGCTCTTCATATTTAGTTTCAAAATCATTTGCCACCACAAGAGTTCTATCATAAGATTTCTTCATTTTAGATAATTCTAAAGTAAAGGTCTCCTCAAGAGATTCCTTGGTGGTTTGTTCTTCTTCTAGAGCTTCTTTTAGTTCCACGATCTCGTCCGCCTAATCACGGGCATGACCTTGCATTTTAAAGATGGTATTCTCATGCTCCTCAATAATTTTATTGCTCTCGGTGGGAATAGCCAAAATCTTATAGAAGTAAGAGCAAGCAATTTTATTCTTACGAATAGCATGAAAAAACATTTCACTCTTCTCAATTAAACAGGAAAAGTCATCATCCTCTTCTTCATTATCCTCATCATCATCACTAGATATCTAGGGTTCCAAAATAGGAGTTACCTTTAAAGACCTAGCCATAAGGCACATGTGGGAACCAAGAGATGAAAAAGAAGAATCACTTGAAGCCCTAATTAAATCTTGTCTTGGCCCATGGAATATCTGTTTTCCTCTACATTGTTAGACACATAACAACTAGAGAAAGTAGAAATATTTGTATCATGGAAACTAGACAAATCAAGCATATCATGATGAGATCTATTCATGCAACTTGCATATGATATGCAAGGACTATCAACACAAGCATGTAAAACATTTATGGTGCTAGAAGTGTTTAAGTCCAAAGATGAAGCATGGGAATGAGATAGAAATGAATGATCATCACAAGTAAGCTCACTATCAACATTGCAATTTCCATCACCACTCACCATAGAGTTACCTTGTCTCTTGCTACACTTTGGTGAAGTGGAAGAGAGTTCATCACGACTGGAAGTGGAGGGAATACAATTATCCTCAATCTTGTTGGACATATCATATTTGTCATGAATCTTTGTCCAAAACTCATGAGCGCTATGGAAAGGTAGGCTTGCAAGAATAACTCGCTCACAAAATCAATAAGCACATTAGAAGCTTGAGCTTCTAGATAAGAAATTTTTTTCTCCTCTAAAGATAGGTTTCGAGAATCCTTAGGAGGAGAAAAACCCATATCTAGAATTCACTCTATATTTGGGTCCATATCTCGAAAACGGTTAAGCATGCAAATTTTCCATATATCATAATTAGTGCCATCAAATATAAAAGTGTCTTTATGCACTAATCCCCTAGCCGAAATCTTTGCTCTCAAGGCGGTGAAGCCTAAAGTGAGAGAACTTGCTCTGATACCAATTGAAAGGAGACGGATGTCGCCTAGAGGGGGGTGAATAGGCGATTTAAAACTTTTACCAGTGGCTTGACATATGCGGAATAAAACAAACGTTTAATTTGCCAAGCATACAAAACCTAAATAAACTAGGTTCACCTATGTGCACCAACAACTTATGCTAGACAAGATAAGCAACTACGTGATAGCAAGATATATATAACTTCAAGCATGAAGGCTATCACAAAGTAAATTGCATAAGTAAAGGAGCTCGGGTATAGAAATAACCGAGGAACGTGGAGACAACGATGTATCCCGAAGTTCACACACTTGCGAGTGCTAATCTCCGTTGGAGTGGTGTGGAGGCACAAGGCTCCCCAAACGCCACGGAGGCTCACGGTAATCTCCTCGAGCCCTCTCACCAAGATGGAAGACCCGACCACTATGGGACACTTGAGGGCGGTCACCAAACCCGTACAAGCTTGGGGCAATCTCGACAACTCAATTGGAAGCTCCCAAGAATTGCCACTGAGGCACCACAAAGCTTGGAAAGATCTCCACAACTTAATTGGAGGTCCCCAGGAAATTCACTAAGCCACTAAGCTGTCTAGGGTTCCAAGAACCCAAGAGTAATAAGCTCAACGAACTTTTCACTACCAAATCTCCGAAGAGAACTCAAACCGATGCAACCAATGCAATGGCATGAACACAAGTGCTCAAATCCTTCTCAATCAAATCCTACCAAAGCAACTATTGCTATGGAGAGATATGAGAGGAAGAACAAAGGAAGAAATCCACAAAGAACTCCAAGATCTAGATCCAATGGGTTCCCCTCACAAAGAGGAGAAAGTGATAGGTGGAAATATAGATCTAGATCTCCTCTCTCTTTTCCCTCAAAGATATGCAAGAATCATGGGAGGAATTGAGAGATGGGAAAGCTTTCCAAGGTCAACAATGGAGAAAGAGAGAAGGGAAACAAGCTCACTCATGCTTGAAGAAGCCGGGGTATTTATACCCCTCCCAGGATTGTAGCCGTTGCTGATCTGCAGGGCCTGATATTCCGGTCCAAGTTTGGATCGGATAATTCGGCCCCCTCGAAATTCTACTAAGGACTTTGTGAGCGTCGTCCAGTTTTGGGGCGGATTATTCGGCCAGATATTTCCATTTTTGGCTGGATAATCCCCCCACCCCCCAGATTATCCGGTCCAAGTTTAGCCGTGGTAATCCGGCTAGGAAGAGCAAGCAATACGAAAACAACGATAACTTTTGCATCCGGACTCCATTTTTGATGATCTTGTGGTTGTTGGAATCACCACAACAAGCTCTACAACCTAAACCATAAAAACATCATAGTCCAACAAAGGAGGGTAAAATCAAATGAAGAAAGGTTTGACCTCTCTTCAAATATGAACTGGTAAAACCTCCAACACCAAAAATGCAATAAGTTTTCCATACGAAATCCATTTTTGGTGAGCTTGGGACTAACATGAAGACAACCACAAGCTCTAAAACATCACATAGAGAAAAGCCAATTAAGAACTAAGAAAGATGATGCCAAGTATGCAACGGTTTGAGCTCTCTTCGAATGATACGATTAGGTTACTCACTCAAGAGCCCCTCTTGATAGTACGGCTATCAAAACTAATAACCGGTGTCCCAAACACTATGAGACCGGTAAGAAAAAAACCCTATCAAGATCATACCTTTGCCTTGCGCATTCCACTTGAGATAGATGGTGACGATCTTGATCTTCTCAAGTTGGACTACCTTTCTTTATTGCGCTTGCTCGGTGAAGTCTTGCGGATTGCTCCCCCATACTTCATTATGGGAGAGACACTAGTAGAAATATCTTCACATGTCCATTACCACCAAATGGACACCAAGCTTCAAGCAAATGATATCTTCTAGATGCCTATCTTGAACTTGCGATTTGAATTGATCAACATTGCACTTCATCTTCTTCCTTCATAATGATGATGTCTTGAGAATACACATGAGAGCTTACTCTATATTATTCCTCAAGACACACTCTATATAGGCTCAAATCCCTTATGACCAATCTTTGGATCACTCCTTCAATACCACCTAGATCATCACATAATGTTCTTTATTTTCATCATCTTACAACCTTGAAACCAACATATGGCTCAAGCGTTGTCTATGGACAAGTCCTACAAATATAACTCGATGCAAACATTAGTCCATAGGGATTGTCATTAATTACCAAAACCACACATGGGGGCACATGCTCTTTCACAAACTGACAGCTAGAGAAGAAGAGCCGCGTCGCAATGAAGGTACCCATAAACCCAGATCACCACGCCATCACAATAGTCCGCGGCATAGAAGCAGGAGTCGATGATCTAGGTCACCATCACTAAAACATTACAACAGCCCACAGCATTAAGGAACCCAAAGATCCAAGTCTCCAAAACAAGCGTATGACTACAAAGACGGCGAAAAGGAGATGGGAGTGTCATGCTTTACTCGCAGAGTTCACAGAACCCTTGTACCTAAAGGATTTAAACTACCCCATGATCATCAGAAATACAACGGGTCCCAGGACCCACAATCATGGCTCTCAGACTACCTGCAAGCAGTAAGAATACTAGGGGGCTCAAAAGAGACAGCAATGCAGAGCCTGTAGTTACACCTCACCGGTGCGGCACGGTCATGGTTAAGCAAGCTAGGCAGGGAAACATTTGGAAGCTGGGATGAACTCACAAGGCAGTTCACAAGTAATTTCAATTCGACTTACAAACGACCAGCATCAATGGAAGAAGTCAAAGATTGCACGCAGAAGCACAACGAATCACTGCGGTCATACATACAACGCTGGAGCATTATCAAAAATTCTGCTGTCGATGTTTTTGACGAAAGAGCAATAGATGACTTCACAATTGGACTACGGCGAGCAGATCTAGTTGAAGAAATGGGACAGATCAAGCCAAAAACAGTAGCAGAACTCATGGACATAGCGAACAGATTTGCAGACGGCGAAGATGCTTGTCACAACAAGAGAACATGGTCACCCGAAGATGATAGGAGAAACAGGTATAGCAATCAGAGGCAAAGATCCCGCAACTACGACAATTATGGCTCCCACAATCAAGTAGCCATAGGATACAAAGAAACCAATTATCAAGGAGACAATCGCAGAAACACAGGGTATCGAAACAATAGCAGAGAAGACTCGGGTAGCAATAGGCAGTTTCAACCAAGAGGTTCAAGAGAATACAACCAGTCACCAGATGATATGCTCAATGGTCCATGCCACATGCACTACGCATACATCGACGGTAAGAGAGTATCACGACATGCAATGAAAGATTGCAGGACATTCATTAAACTGCAAGAAGCGGTAGGATATAAACA
>QXEO01002026.1:0-24282 GCA_007115705.1 Dactylis glomerata | reverse complement strand
TATTTCTATAAGTCTCTAGCTCAACTCGTTCTTTGCATGTAATTATCCTCACTACGCTGTGTTATTATGCAGAATGAAGAGTATGCAAGTAAGAAAGGATGACTTCCAATTGGATTCAATTGATCCAAATCGAGTTTAACGAGCGATGATAGAGAGGAAACGCAAGGAGACGGAGGTAATCTTGCTAGAGTCCTACTCACCAGGAATACCAGCTAGAATACTGTTCCATACAACTACAGTGAGTGTTACTATCTTATACACAGTTAGTTTTCCTTACTTGATGTTATAAGTGTAATTGATGAGTTTATTAACTTATATAATTGGATTTGCTAAAGATTGAACCTGACTATGGAAGGTTGAAATCTTTGACTCGTTTACTAAACCACTTAATGACTACCAAACAGCATCATTGATATGATGGATAGGTAATTTCAAAGCATTACGACCTTATCGGTCTCTTCGTTCATCTATAACTTATATATCATTTTATTTGCTCGGCAGTGTTTGGAAACGGTTTATACACACAGTAAAAGGTGAATGGAAAAATGAGCTGATTTACCGTCAGATCGAGGTAAGTCATATGAGCTAAGTCCACACATCCCTTTAATTCTAGTTTCAAATACCATTAAGTATATCAATCTGATATGTCACTGACTAAATCTATTCTCATAAAGTGTGTGAGGCGCCATCGGGGACTAATCTATGTGCATCTACGCTTGCGAGAACCTTCGTGCAGAGGTCACTGAAGGAATTGATTTCAAACAGTAAGTGAACAATATACTGACAAATTCATTTATTGGCATCAATTTTGTTATGATGATTCATATTCATATTGATCTTCTTCTCGTAGTTTGAAGCAAAGCGGAATCGGCTCTCACCGAGTGAACGCATAGAGGAATTCAAGAGAAAAAGCGGATTTTTGCTTGAGCATGTCATTAACCCAAAGGGTGAATTTCATGTCAGTTTTGATTAGACAATGTGTAATTAAACACAAGTCATGATCTTATGTGTGTGAACAAGTTGTATATATACTTGTATGTATATGCTCAGCGGACAAATATATATATTATTGGCGTATATTGTTGTAATGTTGTATGAATAAGTAGATAAGAAAACTTGTTTGAAATGAATCAAAAAAATTGAATGGAGCAAAATACAAATAAACCCTAAACCCCTAAATAAATTGAAATCCCGAAAAATAAAGAAGCAACAGAGGCTGCCACGTGTGGACTCTTTAGTCCCGGTTCGTAACATGAACCGGGACTAAAGGTCCTACGCCCACGAGCGCCTGGCCCCTGCCACGTGGTCGCTCTTTAGTCCTGGTTCATATAGCAACCGGGACTAAAGATAGGGCTCCAGTCCTGGTTGGTTAGTCCCGGTTGCGCAACCGGGACTAAAGCCCGAACCAACCGGGACTGATACCCTGTTTTCCACTAGTAATTCTTTATTTTGTCAATTGCCCAACTGTAATTTGTTTACCCAACATATTATTTATCTTTATGGAGAGACACCTCTAGTGAACTGTGGACCCTGATCCATTCTTTTACATTTATATTACCATCTAATGCAAGACCTATTTACTTTCCGCAAGCACTATTACTTTACCGCAAACAAACAGATATTTCCATACTATACGTCTAATCCTTTGTTTACAGCAAACCGGCGAGATTGATAACTCCCTAAGTTGGGGCAAAGTAGTTTGGTTGTATTATGTGCAGGTTCCACGTTGCTGCTGGCGCCGACACCAAGCACAAGACTTCCTCTGGCGCCATGCCAAAGTTAGCTAGCAACAACCTTCGGAAGTGGTTTCTTTCTCCTACCGGTCGATTAAACCTTGGTATCATAAGAGGGAAACTTACTGTTGTGCTCATCATACCTTCCTCTTAGGTTTCCCAACTGGTCATGCGAGACATCACACACCATTCAGTTTCCAAAGAAGACTCCTAGAGAAATAATCAAGAAAGGTGTTTACACCATTATTGTGATGACCCTTACCATTGGGATCATTGAAATTCCAATTCTCCTCCCCCAAATCCAAAGTTTGAAATCTTGATGATTGGACTATCCACTCAAGATGGAGGTAAACTGAAGCGCTTTATTTATACTTCATTAAAATAATCATTACACGTATTTCAATTATTCACGATACTTGATCAACATCATGGATAATATGATGAAAATAGGTTGTAATGATCTATCTACAGTTAGTGAGGTACATTAGAGCTTAATTTCAATAATTTACCTTGGTGAAATTTATAATTAATTTTTAATCTTGCTAGAAGTCCGCTGTTTTAAAGTTTTGAAAATTGCTACATAGAAAAAATCTCTCCGAATGAGCTGAATTTTTACCAGGTAAGTTTTTATATAGAAGAAGCTATCAGGCCAAAGGAGAGGTCAAGGTGGCCACCAGGGACAAAGGGGAATTACCATGCGAGCCCCACGCTTGGACACGTGGTACACCCTTGTGGGCTGACAGGTTGATCTAAGGCCGGTCAAGTGCCCAGCTGCTTGTCTTCCACCCTCAAACCCGACTAGGTATCACTTGAAAAACTTTCTCATGTCTCTACAGAAAACCTAGCTCGATCTCCAAGTTTAGCCCACCCATTCTTTGATACCTTGATGGGATTACTCCTTGGTATGTGACTTTTTCACCCCTCCAATTGATTTTGAGAATGATGCGTGTATGAAGAGATCTTTGTTGTAGTAGGCGCTTGAGTTCTTGGTAGAAAATCCATGTCATAGATTGATATTTGTTGTTCTAAGTTTATATATAGCTTGCTATTATGTCTAGAGGTGATGTTAGTAGTTCTTTAGTGCTAAAATTAATTTTTTTCAAGTATTCTTGTTAAATTCCAGTAACACTAGGAACCCTCACCATGAAGAAAGCCCATGAGGGGTTGTTTGAGGGTAGATTTCATAGCCCAAGGCATCTAAAGAGGAGAGCTAGTCCCTATTAAGGGGAGAATCAATTATGGTGAGACCGTATCGAATATAAGAATGAATACTTGTCCATTTTTAGTACCAAGTGCCCTCAACAAGGAATGTTGGACTTGCTGCATATTATTAAAGATTTCAACACCTTCTGTGGTGTGACAGGTTTGGCTGAGTTTTCTCGTGAGCCAAAGAAAACTTATATTAACTAGAGTAGGGAATTCTTGTCTTCCTTCAATATTGATTTTAATCATTGGAAGAAAATATACAATGTGAATTTCTCAATGTTTGGGTAGATGTGGCAAATGACTATACAACACTTCTGCACCACTCTGAAGCTCCCACAAGGAGGAGATTGTGAGATGCTAAGAGCTAGCATGGAGGACTCACTAGAGGAGTTCTGGAAGAGCATCACTGTGGACATCCGACAAATGGTAGGTAGAGGTAACCTCAACTTTATCCAGCACCCCTCTATTCCCTACTTCATTGCCTTCCTTGTGAGGGGAATCTTGGCTAGGGATAATGCTTCTAGGTGCACACAACCCACTGTTTATTTGCTTAAGTGTGTAGCTGATGGTATCTCTCCTAGATATATATAATGTTGGTGATTTAGTTGTTCACTCTATTGCTCTTGCTTGCTAGCATAACGTTGGCACTAACTTGTACCGTGAAGGACTTGCTACTATGGTAGCAGAATATTTAAAGGTGGATTGTGGTTTTTGATTGACTGGCTTGGGAGAGTTAGGTTTGGTAACTAATGTGCTTGACCGTCAAACACTTGTTAACTTTGATATATTGGAGAGTTCTTCGGATGCTTTTTGGTTCTACAGGTTCAAAAATGAGCATGGAAACATCATCAAGATTGATCTTCCAAGGCCCAAGTTCTTCAACTCGCCATCAAGAAGTGGAATGTGATAGAAAATGAGATACACGCGAGCTATTGGGAGAAGGAGCACCATGACCACGAGGAGGATCCTCAAGCCGAGGATTGAGGGACTTGCGCCACGGAGGCATGGGCTGCTCCTTCCACCTATAATGCTGCTCCTTCCTCCTATGACCTTGCACCGTGAAGAGCCGTCCCTGCCTATGGGTCATGGGATGCCGCCGCCACTTCCGCTACACAATGCAACGATGCTAGACCTTGTTCGTAGTGGGATGTCGGGTCCTCTACCGCGCTTACTCCTCAATGGGACGCCCATGCTCCTGAGTACGCCGCCTTAGCATCTTGGTATGATCTTGTCACGCAGCAGTGGTATCCTTCTTTGGGTCCATGGAACCCGTGATGTCCCCCAAGCTTGGGGGAGAGTATGTGTCCTACCCTTCATCATTGTATATCTCATCATGTTAGTTTAGTTCTTGTTTCTTTTCAAAAAAATCACAAAAATATTTTGTCTTTGCGTCTTGGTTTGTTTGAGATTTTCTAAATGAAAAACAAAAATATTTTATTTCCTTCTTTCTTTTTCTTTGAGTCCTTTTTTGCTTTCTTAATAACAAAAACAACAAAAGATCCTTTCTTGTTCTTTGCCACTTGGCAGCCACTAATGCTTCTTTGAGCAAAAATGATAAGCCAAGCTTGGGAAGATGAAGAGTAACAGTGGTATGATTAAAAACTGAGTGTGGAAGCACGTATGATTACATTGCTCTTCTTACGTATGCAAATTGATAGTATTAGAAGTGGATGTCAAGTTTTCAATAAGGACATAATGGTAGAACTTGGCTCAGTTATGGACCGTTTGCTATGCTTGCCTTACTTAGAATTTTTTTTGCATGAACATTGACTATATTAGGAGAGATAATTTATTCCTACTTAAGCACTATTGCATCCCATCATACTTGTTTGATGGCGTGGAACACACTTTACTACAAATAATTATTCAAAGTGTGTCTTTGAAGAACTGAAGTTAAATGTTGAGGTTAAATCCTTTACTTAATTTTCTTGTCCTATCATATGATGTTACTTGGATGGGATTGTTATTATTTCAGTTGACTATAACGACCAGAGTGATCGCACATAGTCCTGAGGCCTTCAGATTCTGGTTTATGTAAGTAAGTGGATACTTGGATGTATTATTGATGGGGTAATACTAGAGTTGTGATCCTCATACTAAATGGTGGGCAAACAAAAATTTCAATTCGCCATGGAAAGTGAAAGCAATAGTGGAAAGGGGAGTGCCCAAAAAAATATGCATGGGAACTATCGTCAAATAAGCATGAGTCAGTATGGGTGATCACGATACTAGGGTTACTAGTCTTTAATCTCTTGGTGTTCACTTGCTCTATGTACTCTCTAGTCTTTTGACACTTGCACTATGTAATTTCAACTAAAAGTTTTAAACAATCCTATCTATGGAGGATGGTATGGTTGCGATTATTGATTAAATGATTGAGATAATCACTTCCTTTAGCTGGTGATCTTAGTCTACTTTCAAGTATGGTGATCTCTATAATTTTTTCAAGGAATAAATGTATAAAAACCTCCTACTTTAACTTTCACAAATGACATTGTTGAATAAGAGATGTGGAGGGGAGTTTAGTGGAAAGAATGTACCTTGTGTACTATGGTTGAATACTAGTGCTTGGTAGGTTTCTTTGATGAATTGTTTAGCTAATGGAAAATTTAATTAGCTTTGGACTAGTTTCATTTCCTTATTCATAACAAATAGCTAGCTTTCACTGTCTACCATTGTTAACTTGTCATACCTTTTAGAGAAAAGTTCTCGTCAAAGTTTTTATCGCTTCTACACCACCGTTTGAGTTACTCGAGGAAAAGCAACATGCTAAGCTTGGGGGAGTTGATGCATTCACTTTTCCTATCACTTTGCTTGATGTTTTGCCTAGAATTGAACCAATACTTTGATAAAAACTTCCAAAACCAATGCTTTTTTTAGAAAAAACTCCTTTCTGTCTTTTTCGTGGAGGTAACTATGGAAATATAATCACAGAAAAATACCACTAAGGTTTTCAAGGAAAGGAAGGAGTTTGAGACGACGACGAAGACCTAGGGACCCACGAGGCGTGATGTCTACGCACGCATCTGTTCCTGTAGACAGTGTTGGGCCTCCAAGTGCAGAGGTTTGTAGAGCAGTATCATGTTTCCCTTAAGTGGATCACCCAAGGTTTATCGAACTCAGGGAGGAGGAGGTCAAAGCTATCCCTCTCAAGCAACCCTTCAATTACGATACAGAAAGTCTCTTGTGTCCCCAACACACCCAATACACTTGTCAGATTTATAGGTGCACTAGTTCGGCGAAGAGATAGTGAAATACAAGTAGTAGTGATGATTATGAGTAGTAAATGTAATATGAAATAAATATTGCTGCAAGCAAACATGTAACAAAACTAAATGTAAACGGTGTTCAATGCTCGGAAATAAGGCCTAGGGATCATACTTTCACTAGTGGACACTCTCAACAAAATAACATAATTGAACCAATAGATACTAACTTTAATATGCCACTCTAAACTATTCTCCAAAGGATAACAAACACTAATCATGCGCAGGGCTACGAAGCACTCCTCAAAGTTCGCATTTCCCCAAACTAGATTGCCTCTCACTATCACCATGAGCGCACTAGATGGTTCCAACAAACACCAACAATCATAGAGACACTAGCCAAAGAGACACACATAATGCGCACACTGTCACCTTCACATCATGATACAAGGTGTCTCCGGAGATTACAATAATAAAGCACGGGAGTAGCATAATATCTGAATAATAGCATCTACCAATTCAACTAGATACAAAGCTCACGATCACATAAAGATCACATCATGGGAGAGAGATGAACCACATAGCTACCGGTAGAGCCCTCAGCCCTCGGGGAGACCTACTCCCTCCTCATCATTGGAGGCAGCAACGGCGATGGAGATGGCTGTGAGGTCGATGGAGACGGTGAAGACGGTGATGGAGACCGATGGGGATGGCTCCCGGGGCACTTCCTTGTCCTGGCAGGGTGCCGGAACAGGGACTTCTGCCCCCCAAAATTCATCGGTGGTGGCGGCGGAGCTGCAGGACTTCTTCTCGAAAAACACCGATCGATTTAGGGTTTTCCGTCAGAAAAGTTTATATAGGCGAAGGGGCATCGTTAGAAGTGGACCAGGGCCACCTCACCATGTGGCGGCGCGGGCCAGGGGGGCGTGCCACCCCATGGTGAGCCTACCCTCTGGCCTCCCTCCGACTCTCGTTCGGTCTCCGTCCTTCGTATGGGAAAAATAGAAGTTTCGGTCTTCATTTTGTCCAATTCTGAGAATATTTCCTATGTAGCTTTTCTGAAACACAAAACAGCAGAAAATAGGGAACTGGCACTGTAGCATCTCGTCAATAGGTTAGTTCCGGAAAACACATAAAAAGCCACGAAGTGTAAACAAAACATGAAACAAATGGTGTAAAACAAGCATGGAGCATCAAAAATTATAGATACGTTTGAGACGTATCAAGCATCTCCAAGCTTAACTCCTGCTCGTCCTCAAGTAGGTAAGTGATAACAAAAGAATAATTTTTGAGGTGACATGCACCATCACAATCTTGATCAACAAAGTAAAGCATTGAGTGTTGGGATCAAAGAACTTAAAACATGGGCATAAGAGACATAATCTTGAAAATAAAACTTAGCAACCATGTTATAACATGAAAATAAACACAAATGAAAGATCATAAGTAATGAAACATTGAAAGTCAAATGTGTGATCAAAGTGGTTTTCAGCTTGTCCTTCATGGAATACCAAAACATAAATGCATAGGACACCTTCAAGTTTTAGAGGGCGACTAGATGCAATTAATTTAAGAACAAGCAAAACCATAATCATGAATCAATCAATGATAAACTTTGGGACTATGCACATTAAACTCAGAATGGTAACTATGCACTCTTAGAAAGTGCATAAAGGTAGAAGGTGGAGACTCAACATAAAAGTAAAAGAAAGGCCCTTTGCAGAGGGAAGCAGAGGTTTAACATGTGCTAGAGCTTTTCATTTGTGAAACAGAGAGATAAAAATTGCTTTTGAGAGGTGGTTGTCTTTGTCAACGACTGGCAATGGGGTTCTTACTATCTTCCATACAAAAATTAAGCAAGTTTTTGAGAGAGAGAGAGAGATTGGCACTTTTGTGCTCTTTTATAAAGCTTGGCACTCCTCCCCACCTTTTTCCTTTCACAAACCATGGCTAACCGATTCCATCGGGTGCCCACCAACATTCACATACCATGGAGGAGTGCCTTTTTTATTTTATTTTTCTTTTTTTTCCTTTTTGGAATTTAACAATATGGAAGATAGAAAATACGACCACTATGTCCCCATGAGCTGAAAACAGTGTCACAAAACGAGAAGTGTTTTGAAAGTTTATTTTTGAAAGGTAGCACATGAAATTTACTTGGAATGGCTTGCAAATACCATGCATAGGAATTTATAGTGGACACAATGGCAAACTTGGTTTTTGGGAGTTGGATGCACGAGAAGAGCTCATACTCAGTACAAAACGAAGGCTAGCAAAAGACTGGGAGTGACCAACTAAGAGAGCAATAACGGCTATAATCATGCATAGCAACAAAAAATCATTAAAAGAAGCATAAAGTGGCATCACAAGTCAAAAACCAAATGATCATAGAGGCTTATGGCGACTTGTTAGAGTCAAACATGTTGTAAGCATGCGCCAAGTCAACCCAAATAAAGCATCAAGGAGAAAACCAAATAAATGCTTCCATATAATAAAAACAACGCATGATTTTTTCAAAGGCTCATTAAGCAATCTTAGTCATTTGAGGCAAGTCATGCTACAGCAAAAATCACTAAGCATACTATAAAACAACATCAAGTATGGAATGCAAAAGTCTATGCCGCGGTCTAAACAAGCTCCTTTTTGTACCACTTTTTGCATGAAACTTTTTCTCTTTTCCAACACCATTCAAACCTTTTTAAAACAACTCCTTTTGATGAAAACCAACATAGACCAGTGGTATAAATACACGTTGATGCAAAGGTATAACAAGATCTGAAAAAAAATCAAGGCAAAAAATGAAAGCTAAACGCAGTAGCAGAAAAAGAGAACACTCGTTGAACGATAAGAGTGAAAACTAGATTGTTCTTGGCAATGAAAAACAGAGTATATCTCCCTCCAAAACAAACATGATGTGATCCAACCATTTATTGCACCAAACAAAGTAAAAGAAAACTGAAAGCAAAAGTAAAGACGCTCCAAGAAAAACACATAGTGCATGAAGTAATAAAAATATAGTGTCTTGAAAGGTGACATGATTTTTGCCGATGAAGAAGGGGTGCCTCGGGGGCATCCCCAAGCTTTGAAGCTTGTACTTCTTGGATATTTCTGGGGGTGACATGGGCATCCCCACTCTTGAGCTTTTGTCCATTCTTCATGTCATCTCATCACTCTCCATTCCCTACACTTGAAAACTTCCTTCATACAAAACTTCACACAATTCTATTAGCAACATTAGTGTAAGCATAATAATAAATCAACTCTTTTGGTTCATATTTTAACTCAAGCACACCACATATTAAAGAATCTACTACTTTAGCAACTCTCTCAAAAAATTCCAAGATCAAAAGAACTAAAATAGAAAGCGATCGAGAGGCAAACACAAATAGTGGTGGAAATCTGTCAAAACAGAACAGCTGACAAAGATCGATTTTTCAGAGGGTTTTCTGTTGCTCAAATCGAAAAGTGCAAAACTAATAAAAGTTTGGAAATAACCTGGGGCATATGCACAAGAAATAACAGATCAAAAAGATATGCTGAGAATTTTCACGAATTGTTACGGTGCAGCACCGAAATCTGTTTCAGGACAGCAACTTCCCCAAATCTTACCTCCCTCAAATTAGAGGTTCTCCTTGGCACAACAAAGAAAGAAAAAGGATAAGGAGAGGTCATTACAGTAGTAATAACTTCCAAGACTCAAATAAAAGAAAAAGTACTGAAAAATAAAACATTGGGTTATCTCCCAAGAGTGCTTTTCTTTAACGCCTTTGAGCTAGGCGCAGTGATTTGAAAAGATGCACATGTAGGCGCTAGAAAAGAGCTTAAGGCAAAGGCGCCATAAAAGAACTTGAAGCAAGAGAGAGCATCAAAAATAAAATATGAAACACATTTAAATCTAAACCACTTCCTATGCATAGGAATCTTGTAAGAAAATAAATCAATGAGGCACATAGTAAGAAGCATGGTTAGATAAAACAAGTGCAACTTCAAGATTTGCAACATAAGGAGGGGAAACTTAATATTGTTGAGAGCCATCAAACCATGTTTCCCTCTCTCATAATAACTTTCAGTAGCATCATGAATAGAATTAACAACATAACTATCACATAAAACATCCTTATCATGAGCCACATGCATAAAAGAATTAATACTCCCCACATGAACAATCGTAGTAGGAGCAGATTCACCAAAATAACTATTCTCATCACCATAATCATCAAAAATAGGAGGCATATTGTAATCATACCTTGTTTCCTCCTCAATAGTAGGTGAACTAAAAATATTATACTCATCATTGTAATCATCATAAGCAATAGAATAGCTATCTTCGAAAGCGTGTTCATTTGTAAAAATATCATCATTGAAAGGAATATGGATAGCACTAATGGTACAACAATTATTGATACGTCTCAAACGGATCTAAAATTTTTGGTGCTCCATGCTTGTTCTTACACCATTTGCTTAGTGTTTTGTTACACTTCGTGGTGTTTTTATGCATTTTTTGGAACTAACCTATTAACGAGATGCCACAGTGCCAGTTCCCTGTTTTCTGCTATTTTTTGTGTTTCAGAAAAGTTACACAGGAAATATTCTCGGAATTGGACGAAACAAAAGCCGAACCTCCTAATATTTACTGAAGCTTCCAGAAGACCGAAGAGAAGACGGAGGGGGGCACAGGCCGGCCACAGCATAGGGCGGTGTGGCCAGCCCCTGGACTGCTGACGAGGGTTAACTCGACAAATGTCCTAGATGAAGGACTTAGGATCGGGGAGACAGGGCATCGGATGAACTCGAAGGTAAAATCAGTCAAACATGGTGTATATCGAAAGTAAACGTGGGGTGAACATTGGCTTACTCTCAATCTTTCTCTCACCGTCCTCTCCTAGCCCCTATATATAGGTGGCTAGGTCTCAAGGATCGGGAGGGATCCGATACAGATTACAATATCGACATACGACATGAACTCGTATTTCGACTAGCGTTACAATTGGGTCTAGCTTAACGGGCCTCAGGGGTACTCAACTGATGGGCTCTATTATCTATACCCTTATCAATAGCCCCTGAGATTCTACTAGAATTGCAGATTCGGGTTGAATCTCAGATCTTCAAATCTTTGACTTGATCAATACTTGACTTCTTCATATC
The DNA here is from genome assembly GCA_007115705.1 of Dactylis glomerata. NCBI lineage: Eukaryota > Viridiplantae > Streptophyta > Magnoliopsida > Poales > Poaceae > Dactylis > Dactylis glomerata. The sequence goes on along the minus strand of QXEO01002026.1, from coordinate 12,992 downwards.
TTCAAATCTTCGACTTGGTATTTCGACTTATCTTTTTATTATAATGTCTCGCAAGGGTTTTGATGAACAAGCCTGACAACTCTGATGAATCAAGAAGCCAGTTAACTATCGGAACAGATACTTGTCACCTACTTCAAATTCAATCCCCTTGGACATGAATTCGGGAAACTGGTCAAACCCATTCTTTTGCCGCATTTAGGACTTACAAAGAATGAATCTCAGTGGTTCTCAGGGTACCCATTGCATCCACCAGGATTTTCTTCGCGTCGTAGACACAGATAAGTTCTAGCAGAGCGCATCCATGTGCGTATACCAGGCCCCACAGGACGGATCCTGGGGTCTTACCTTCATGATATATTTCAACCACAGCATTCAAGTTTTGTCGCAATGACGCAACTCGAGAATCATATGTTGCAGCCTTGTTTGACTGTTTCAATTCTAAAAATATTTGGGTTATTCAACCTTGATTGATAAAACTCCCTCCCAATGGTAGTAATGATGCTTTCAAAATCTCCTTTCCCCTTCTTTGCTCCATTATTCATGAAAAAACATCATTGGGTGTGATATGTCTCAAACGTATCCATAATTTTCGATGCTCCATGCTTGTTTTTGCACCATTTGCTTAGTGTTTCGTTACACTTCGTGGCATTTTTATGCATTTTCCGGAACTAACCTATTAACAAGATGCCATAGTGCCAGTTCCCTATTTTCTATTGTTTTTGTGTTTCAGAAAAGTTACACAGGAAATATTCTCAGAATTGGATGAAACAAAAGCCGAACATCTAGATATTTACCGAAGCTTCCAGAGAACCGAAGAGGAGACGGAAAGGAGCCAGAGAGCGGCCACACCACCAGGGGGCGCGGCCTACCCCTGGCCCGCGCCCACCTATGGTGAGCGCCCCCAGGTCCATCTCTGACACCGCCCCTTTGCCTAAAAAGACCCCCCGACGGGAAAAACCTAAAGACTCGATCACTTTTCTAGAAACACATCGCGATCTGCCGCCGTCGTCGACCCGAGATCGGGAGGGTCCAGAAGCTCTTCCCGGCACCCTACTGGAGACGGGAATTGCCACCGGAGGTCTTCTTCATCGCCATGCTTGCCTCCGGCGCGATGAGTGAGTAGTCTACCTTGGACCATGGGTCCATGGCAGTACCTAGATGGTTGTCTTCTCCACCATGTGCTTCATGTTTAGATCTCGTGAGCTGCCTCACATGATCGAGATCACCGTTATGTAATTCTACATGTTGTGTTTGTTGGGATCCAATGAATATTGGTGTTATGATTGAGTTGATGTACTGAATTTTATCTTATGTTATCTCTATGTTGTTTATGATCTTGCATTCTCTCCGTTGTTAGTAGCTATCTTGGCCGAGTAGTTGCTAGTGACTCCAAGAGGGGGTATTTATGCTCGATAGTGGGTTCATGCCTCTATTTAATCTGGGCGAGTGACAGAAACCTCTAAGGTTGTAGATGTGCTGTTGCTACTAGGGGGAAAACAACATTCATATGCTCAAGGGCATATGCTTTATTTACATTACACACTTTGGTTAATGCAGTTATCTGTTGTTCGCAACTTAATACTTGTGGAGTTCTCGGATTGATTCGCCACAAGTGGATTATTAGTCATAGATGCAGTTGGATGGCGGTCTATGTATCTTGTTGTAATGCCCAGAGTAAATCTCATAGTGATCCTCTTGACATATCACATTGTCTTTATTCTATCAATTGCCCAACTATAATTTTTTTACCAGCATGTGTTATTTTATCTTATGGAGAGACACCACTAGTGAACTGTGGACCCTGGTCCTATTTCCATTATATTGCTATCACCTGTTTACTTTACTCACACTATTTACTTTACTCGCATATTACTATTGCTTTCCACTCGATACTCTCATTCCTTTGTTTCAAGCAAACTGGTGAGATTGACAACCTCATCGTAAGTTGGGAGCAAAGTATTTAGTTGTGTTGTGTGCAGGTTCCATATTGCTACTAGTTGAAGACACACTAACAAGTGTAAACGGCGCCCTTGTTGGAAGTCACTAGGCTAGCAAGCATCACTATCTAGAGTACTGACTTTTTCCTGGACTGACAAACCTTGGTTTCTTTCTGAGGGAAAAACTTGCTGCTGTGCTCATCATACCTTCCTCTTGGGGTTCCCAACTGGACGGCGAAAAACCATCAACACCGCGGTGCCTCAAGACATTTTTCTGGCGCCATTGCCAGGGAAAAAGAAGACTTCTGCGAGGGGAGTTTCGCACGCACATCCTTTACTTTGTTTTAAGTTTTGCTTTACTTTATTTTTACTTGCATCGTTTTATCAAAAACACAAAAAATTAGTATCCTTTATAGTTGATTTTATTTACTTACTTTTAGTCTTGTTAGAATGAGTAATCCTGAAGTTGAAGTTCGTACTTTTAAGCAACAAGGGGGAGAGATCTTGAAAGATGCTTGGTACCGCATTCATAATTCTCATCATAGGTGTACAAAGAAGCATTCTACCATGATCCTCCTTAGAAATTTTTATGTTGGTATAACTAGTTGGTATAGGTACGTTCTTGACACTCTTGCAGGAGGTAAGTTTCTGGGTACTCCCGCTCTTGAAGCATGCACTTTAATAGAAAGTTTCGTGGGAGTACCACCTATTCATGTTGTTAAAACTGAGGTCACTTTGGAGGAAGTTTTAGAAAAGCTTAGCTCTTTAGAAAAAAGTTTGCCAAATATCCTTGATAGTGCTAGCCGCATTAATGAATTGATAGAAAGTAGCGGTAAGAGAATCACCATTTCAGAGGCTAGCACTACTCTTGATAGTCAAAACCTTAGGATTGGGAAATTGGAGGAATCTATGGAAACTTTAAGTTCAATTTTCTCTTCTCTTAAGTTTAAGAAGGAGAAAGCTTTTGTTGGAAAAGAGCAAAAATTTATGTATGTTCCCAAGGTGTCTGTGCCTAAACCGCAACATGTTTTCAAGCTTGGTAAGACTTTTAGTTCAACTAAGAGTGACTTGCAGGTTGAATCATCTTCGGGAACCTCTAAAGTGCCTAGTGTGGTAAGTGGTGATCTTGAGGAAACAGTTGATGCTTCATCACTTGATATTACTTGATTCATATTTTCTGCGCCTAGCTCAAAGGCGTTAAAGAAAAGCACTCTTGGGAGATAACCCAATGTTTTTTACTTTCAGTTCTTTTTCTTTTATTTGAGTCTTGGAAGTTATTACTACTGTAATGACCTCTCCTTATCATTTTTATTTCGTTTTTGTGCCAAGAGAAGCCTCTGATTTGAGTGAGGTAAGATTTGGGGATGTTGCTGTCCTGAAACAGTTTTCGGTGCTGCACCATAAAAATGTGTGAAAATTCTATGTATATCTTTTGGACCTGCAATTTCTTGTGCATATGCCCCAGGTTATATCCAAACTTTCATTAGTTGAACACTTTTTGATTTGAGTAACAGAAAACCCTCTAAAAATTCGACCTTTGTCAGCTGTTCTGTTTTGACAGATTTCTGCCAATATTTGTGTTTGCCGCTTTATCGCTTTCTTTTTGAGTTCTTTTGATCACGGAACTTTTGGGGAAGTTGCTGCAGTAGTATATACTTTATATGTGGTGGTTTTGAGTTGAAACCTGAAGCAAAAGGGGTTGATTCAATGTTATGCTTACACTAATGTTGCTAATAGATTTGTGTTTAGTTTTGTATGAAGGAAGTTTTCAAGTGGAGGGATTGGAGAATGATGAGATGAGTTGAAGAATGGACAAAAGCTCAAGCACCCCAAGAAATATCCAAGAGGTACAAGCGTCAAAGCTTGGGGATGCCCACGCACCCCAAGAAATATCCAAGAGGTACAAGCGTCAAAGCTTGGGGATGCCCACGCACCCCAAGAAATATCCAAGAGGTACAAGCGCCAAAGCTTGGGGATGCCCCTAAGGCACCCCTTCTTTATCCGCAAAAATCAGGTCACCTTTCAACACACTATATTTTTATTGCTTTATGCATTATGCATTTTTCTTGGAGCGTCAGTTGTTTTAGTTTTCAGTTTTGTTTAGTTTTGTTTGCTGCAATAAATGGTTGGACCCCAACAAATTTCTTTTGGAGAAGTTGCCTTGCCTTTCATTTGCCAAGAACACTCCGTTTTTCACTCTTATCGTTTCAACGAGTGTTCTCTTTTTCTAGAACTGCGTTTAGTTTTTCATTTTCGCCTTGATTTGTGTTCAGATCTTGTTATATCTTTACATCAAGGTGTATTTTTGCCTCTGGTCCATGTTGGTTTTTATCAAAATATTTGTTTATAAAAAGTTCGAATGGTGTTGGAAAAGAGAAAAAGCTTTATGCAAAAAAGTGGTACAAGAAGGAGCTTGTGTAGACTGCGGCCTAGGCTTTTGCATGTCATGCTTGATGTCTTTTTGTTAGTATGCTTAGTGGTTTTGCTGTAGCATGACTTGTCTCAAATGACTGAGATTGCTTAATGAGCCTTTGAAAAAATCATGCGTTGTTTTAATTATTTGGAAGCATTATTTTGGTTTTGTCCTTGATGCTTTATTTGGGTTGACTTGGCGCATGCTCACACATGTTAGACTCATACAAAGTCGCCATTGCCTCTATGATCATTTAGTTTCTGACTTTTGATGCCATCTTATGCTTCTTTTAATGTCGCTTTGTATGATTATGGCCGTTATTGCTCTCTTAGTTGGTCGCTCCCAGTCTTTTGCTAGCCCTCATTTTGTACTGAGTATGAGCTCTACTCGTGCATCCAACTCCTAAAAACCAAGTTGTTCCATTGTGTCCACCATACATAACTATTAGCAATTTGCTATTCCAAAGTACATTTGACTTGCTTTTATCTATCCTTCAAATTAAACTCTTTTTGTTGTTAGGCGAAAATTGGTCAGTAAAGCTCTCACGAACCTGATGGCACACTTTACTTTTCTCATTTTAAAATTTTGACATTGTGGCTCTCTTATGTTGAGTTGTTATGCTTGCAAGTTGTAAGTTGGAAATTAGCCCAGCCATGCCGTCATGGGGCAAGCTTTCAACATTGCACTATCTTTCATTTGAGTTGATATCGTGATCTTTTGTTTATGGATACTCGCGATGTTAAATAAGTTGGGAATCTTGCGGGATCATGGAGTTTTTATATGTGTTAGGGAAACGCCTGGGCCGCTAATCTAAGCCATGCATCATTCATGGTGGAAATTTACAGCATGCCCATAGTGGACATTCGACGACGCATCTCACAATAAAAAGCTATACCAATGGTAAATAAAAGAGATGTCGAGGTGTTCATTGTCTGTTTGTCTTGTCATTTTTATGTGGGCTTGTTCCATGTCATCGGGCAGGAGGTACCCCATTGGCAGTTCTCGATGATACACATATATTTACAATGACAAGAGCTTGCTTGGGACTCTAAGTCGAGTAGCATGAGGTTTGGGTATTCATACTTCACGGGACACGAGGTTTTCAACTTATGATTTGTCAAGCATATGCATCATAAGTGTATTCGCATTAACTTTAACCATTCAAGATGCCTATGATGGGGGCAATGAGAGCTCAAAGCTAGTAAGTACCATAATTTTTGAAGGTTTATAAAACTAGCAATCACTGCTTCCCTCCGCGAAGGGCCTTTCTTTTACTTTTATGTTGAGTCACCACCTTCTATCTTTATGCACCGTCTAAGAGAGCATAGTTGTCATTCTGAGTATAATGTGCATTGTCCCAAAGTTTTCATTGATTGATTCATGATGTTGGTGTCACTTGTTCTTAAATTACTTGTATCTAGTCGCCGTCTTAAACTTGAAGGTGTCATATGCATTTATGTTTTGCTCTCTCATTAAGGACAAGCTGAAAACCATTTGTATGTTTTTCCTTATGATTTGAACACACATTTGACTTTCATTGTTTCATTTTCATGATCTTTTGTTTGTGTTCTTTTTCATGTTATAACATGGCTGCTAAGTTTCTTCTATCAAGATTATATCTTTCATGCCCATGTTTTAAGTTCTTTTGATCTCAGCGCACAACGCTTACAAGTATGGTCAAGATTATATAGGTGCATGTCACCTCAAAAATTATTTCTTTTGTTATCACTTACCTACTCGAGGACAAGGAGGAGTTAAGCTTGGGGATGCTGATACGTCTCAAACGTATCCATAATTTTTGATGCTCCATGCTTGTTTTTACACCATTTGCTTAGTGTTTCGTTACACTTCGTGGCATTTTTATGCATTTTCCGGAACTAACCTATTAACAAGATGCCACAGTGCCAGTTCCCTGTTTTTTGCTATTTTTGTGTTTCAGAAAAGTTACACAGGAAATATTCTCGAAATTGGACGAAACAAAAGCCGAACATCCAGATATTTACCGAAGCTTCCAGAGAACCGAAGAGGAGACGGAAAGGAGCCAGAGGGCGGCCACACCACCAGGGGGCGCGGCCTGCCCCTGGCCCGCGCCCACCTATGGTGAGGGCCCCCTGGTCCACCTCTGATGCCGCCCCTTCGCCTATAAAGACCCCCCGACGGGAAAAACCTAAAGACCCAATCACTTTTCCAGAAACACATCGCGATCCATCGCCGTCATCGACCCGAGATCGGGAGGGTCCAGAAGCTGTTCCCGACACCCTGCCAGAGAGGGGAATCGCCATCGGAGGTCTTCTTCATTGCTATGCTTGCCTCTGGCTTGATGAGTGAGTAGTCTACCTTGGACCATGGGTCCATAGCAGTAGCTAGATGGTTGTCTTCTCCACTATGTGCTTCATGTTTAGATCTCGTGAGCTGCCTCACATGATCGAGATCACCGTTATGTAATTCTACATGTTGTGTTTGTTGGGATCCGATGAATATTGGTGTTATGATTGAGTTGATGTACTGAATTTTATCTTATGTTATCTCTATGTTGTTTATGATCTTGCATTCTCCCCGTTGTTAGTAGCTATCTTGGCCGAGTAGTTGCTAGTGACTCCAAGAGGGGGTATTTATGCTCGATAGTGGGTTCATGCCTCTATTTAATCTGGGGGAGTGACAGAAACCTCTAAGGTTGTAGATGTGCTGTTGCTACTAGGGGAAAACAACATTCATATGCTCAAGGGCATATGCTTTCTTGACATTACAACACTTTGCTTAATGCAGTTATCTGTTTTTTCGCAACTTAATACTTATGGAGTTCTCGGATTGATTCACCACAAGTGGATTATTAGTCATAGATGTAGTTGGATGGCGGTCTATGTATCTTGTTGTAATGCCCAGAGTAAATTTCATAGTGATCCTCTTGACATATCACGTTGTCTTTATTCTATCAATTGCCCAACTGTAATTTGTTTACCCAGCATGTGTTATTTTATCTTATGGAGAGACACCACTAGTGAACTGTGGACCCTGGTCCTATTTCCATTATATTGCTATCACCTGTTTACTTTACTCGCACTGTTTACTTTACTCGCATATTACTATTGCTTTCCACTCGATATGCCCATTCCTTTGTTTCAAGAAAACCGGTGAGATTGACAACCTCATCGTAAGTTGGGAGCAAAGTATTTGGTTGTGTTGTGTGCAGGTTCCACGTTGCTACTAGTTGAAGATGCACTAACAAGTGTCGTAAACGGCGCCCTTGTTGGAAGTCACTAGGCTTACAAACCTTGGTTTCTTTCTGAGGGAAAAACTTGCTGCTGTGCTCATCATACCTTCCTCTTGGGGTTCCCACTGGATGGTAAAAAACCATCAACACCGCACCGCATCAGGGTGCGCCCAGCACTCCCGATGGGAGTAGCCCCCGAGGCTATAGTCGAAAAACTTATTTCGAGTATAGGCTCAAATACATTGTGCCAACTTTTTCTCATCAGATCATAGCTTTATTTGATAATATCATCGGGTGCGTGCTCAGCGCTCCCGATGGTAGTAGCCCCTGAGGCTATAGTCGAATATTTTCGGGTATAGACTCAAAAAATGAGCTTTTCTTCCTTGATTCCTCTGTATCTTTCATGTCAGTTTTTTTGTCGACTTCCTTGGTCATCATCAATACGTAGAATTGTCATACCATACTTTTGCTGAATTTTCCCCTATTAGTGTCCACCTCATATCTGTTGGAATTATGCCCTAGAGGCAATAATAAAGATGTTATTATTATAATTCTTGTTCATGATAATGTTTATATTCCATGCTAGAATTGTATTAAGCGGAAACTTTAATACTTGTGTGGTTTATGAACAACACCGTGTCCCTAGTACGCCTCTATGGACTAGCTCATTGATTAATGATGGTTAAGGTTTCCTAACCATAGACATGTGTTGTCAATTAATAATGAGATCATATCATTAGGAGAATGGTGTGATGGACAGACCCAAATAAAGCAGAGCAATTAGATCGTGTCATCGTGTTCATCTTTGCGAAGCTTTTCCTATGTCATGTATTGTATTCCTTAGACCATGAGATAATACAACTCCCTAGTATCGGAAGAAAGCTTTGAAGTCATCAAACGTCATCCTATGTGAGGGTGATAATAAAGGTGTCTCTCAGGTGATCAGAAAGTACTTGTTGAGTTGTATGTATCGAGATGGAATTTGTCCCTCCCAAGTCGGAGAGATATACTTCGGGCCCACTCGGTAATCGATATCAACACCGCTTGCAAGCATGTGGTTAAGGAGTTAATCACGAAGTGATATCGGATTACGGAACGAGTAAAGTACTTGCTGTGAACGAGATTGAACTAGGTATGGTGATACCGACGATCAAATCTCGGGCGAGTAAAATATCGTGTGACGAAGGGAATACATATACGGGATTAATTGACTCCTGACATCGTGGTTCATCCGATATGATCATCGATGAATATGTGGGAGTCAATATGGGTTTCCAGATCCTGCTATTGATTATTGATAGAAGATCATGTCTGCATATTCTCGAACCCGTAGGGTCACACACTTAACGTGCATCGACGCTAGGATAGAATGGATAATTGGTTTATGAGTTTTAGTTCGGAGTCTCGGATGAGATCCAGGACGTCACGAGAGGTTCCGGAATGGTCCGGAGAATAAGATTCATATAAAGGAAAGCAGTTTTTGGATTCCGGAAAGGTTCGGAGTTTATCGGTATTGTACCGGAAGGTTCTAGAAGGTTCCGGAGTGGGACCAACGTGGGCCACTTGACGGAGGCCTGCGTGGGCCTAAGGGGAAGTGCCCTGGCCGCCTTGGGCCAGGTGCACAAGGCCCTAAGGCCCAGCCGGCCAAGCCCAAGGGGAAACCCTAAAGGAAACTTCAAATAAGGAAAGGGGGGGAAAACTTGCCCCCCACTCCTCCTTATCCAAGTCGGCTAGGGATTGGAGGAGGGGGCTATGCTGGCCGCCCAGCCCTCCATATAAAGGGGGGGCAGGGGGCGCAGCCCTACCTCACCTGAAGACCCAAACCCTAGCCGCCCCTGCTGCCCTCCCTCTCTCTCTCTCGTGGACTGCGCGTAAGGCGAAGCCCTGCCGTAGAAACTCTCCACCATAAGCACCACGCCGTCGTGCTGCCGATCCAATCTATCTCTCCACCATACTTGCTGGACAAAGAAGGAGGAGACGTCGCTGCACCGCACGTGTGCAACTCTCGGAGGCGCCGCCACTTGCGGCGTAGGATCGGATCGGATCGCGAGTAGGAGAAGGCGAGTATGACTACGTCAACCACGTTCTCTTGAACGTTTCCGCTGTGCGAATCTTCAAGGGTATGAAGATCTCATCTACCTCTCTCGTTGATTACATCTCCTAGATTAGATCTTGGCTTTCTTGTTCGTTGCGTAGGAAATTTTGTTTACTATGCTACGAAACCCTTCAGTGGTATCAGAGCTAGATCTATGCGTAGATGTGTTTCACGAGTAGAACGCAACATGTTTATTGCGGGCGTTGATGTTTTCTATTGCAAACCTCTTGTTGTGTATCTCTTATGGCGCGGTATAGTGAGATCGAAGCGGTCCAGGCCAACTTTACGCGACCGCGTTCGCGAGACCAGGCTTCCGCACTTGACGTGTGGCTTGTTCCATACATGCGGCTGGTGGATGTCAGTTTCTCTCACTATAGTAGTCATGGGACTTACATCGGATGTTAGCAACCATAATATCACCGTTGTGGCTTTCGTAGGTAAGAATCGTTCTTAGCTTGCTACTCCATAAGCCACGTAAAACTTGCAACAACAAAGTAGAGGCGTCTAACTTGTTTTTGCAGGGAGTGTTTTGTGATATGGTATGGCCACAAGATGTGATGTGATATATGTGATGTATGCGATGATCATGTTTTGTAATATTTCACGACTTGCATGTCGATGAGTTCACAACCGGCTGGAGCCATATGGTTGTCTTTATAATTATGTATGACCTGCGTGTCAACTTCTTATACGCCATGTAATAGCTTTACTTTATCGCTAAATAGTTAGCAATAGTTGTAGTTGCTATTTGTGGTGGAGGCAATCATGGTGGAGTGATGGAGATCATGCCGGCGTGCACAAGATGGAGATCATGGCGCAGAGATTGGCTATACCATGTCACATAAAATTATATGCATGTGATGTTTATCCTTTTATGTATCTTATTATGCTTAGATCGCGACGGTAGCATTATAAGATGATCCTCACTTAAAGATCAAGATAAAATTGTGTTCTCCCCTCGTATGCGCCGTTGCGAAAGTTCGTCGTTTTCAAGCACCTCGTGATGATCGGTGCTATAAACTCTACGTTCACATACAACGGGTGCAAGCCAGTTTTGCACACGGCGGAAAATACTTGGGTTTGACTTGACGAGCCTAGCATGTACAGACATGGCCTCGGAACACACGAACGAAAGGTTAAACATGAGTCATATGAATGATATGATCGACACTGAGTTGTCCACCATTGAAACCACATCTCTTCTCGTGAAGATCGGATTAGGTGTGGTGAATTTGGATCGTGTTCACTAAACAACTTGAGGGATGTTGAATTTAGTGGGAGTTCATCTAGTAATTTGATTAAGTTGAACTAGTTATCATGAACATAGTCTAAATTGTACTTGCAATGTTGTAGATCAAATGGCTAAGTCCAACTTCAACTTCAACGTGTTTGCTGAGAAAGAAAAGCTTAAGAACAATGGGTCTAACTTCACCAACTGGTTCCGCAATCTGAGAATCATACTCGCTGGCGGACAAAAAGCTATGTACTTGACAAAGCGCTAGGTGACACCCCTGCTGCAACTGCGAAAACTGAAGAACTTGCTGACTTCAATGCTCGTAGAGATGATTGTGATGTGATTATGAGTACCATGCTGTTTCTATGGAACCGGAACTTCAAAATCGTTTTGAGAAGTACCGCGGGCCTTATGAGATACTTGAGGAACTGAAAACCATGTTTCAGACTCAAGCCCGTTCTGAGAGATATGAGATCTCTGAGAAGTTCTTTACTGCAAGATGGAGGAAGGGAGTTCCGTTAGTGAGCACGCCATTAAGATGTCGGGCTACACTCAACGCCTTGAGCAACTGGACTGCAAGATTCTAGAGGAGCTCAAGATTGACAGAGTTCTGCAATCACTCCCTCCTAGCTACAAAGGTTTTGTAGTACTCATAATCAAATTGGTTCCACTGATACGATCACTGAGCTCTTCGCTAAGCTGAAAGCTGCGGAGGTGGATATCAAGAAAGACAATCATGTGTTGATGGTCAACAAGACCACTAGCTTTAAGAAAGCTAAGGTGCAAAGGGATCTTTCAAGAAAGGCAAAGGCAAGCACGTTGCCCCTGCTGAGAAGAAGCTCAAGTCTGGACCTAAGCCGGACACTGAGTGCTTCTATTGCAAGGTCAAGGGTCACTGGAAGCGCAACTGTCCGAAGTACTTAGCGGACAAGAAGGCTGGCACCATCAAAGGTATATTTGATATACATGTTATTGATGTCTACCTTACTAGCGCTCGTTGTAGTGCCTGGGTATATGATACTGGTTCAGTTGCTAATATTTGTAACTCGAAACAGGAGCTACGGAATAGACGGCGGCTAGCAAGAGATGAGGTGACGATGCGCGTTGGCAATGGATCAAAAGTTGATGTGATGGCCGTCGGCACGCTCTCCTTAGTTTTACCTTCGGGATTAGTTTTAAACCTTAATAAGTGTTATTATGTGCCTGCGTTGAGCATGAACATTATATCTGGATCATGTTTATTGCAAGACGGTTATTCATTTAAATCTGAGAATAATGGTTGTTCTATTTATATGAATAACATCTTTTATGGTCATGCACCTGTTGTGAATGGTTTATTTCTTCTGAATCTCGAAAGCAATGAAACACACATCCATAACATTGAGGCTAAAAGATGCAAAGTAGATAGTGATAATCCAACTTATTTGTGGCACTGCCGTCTAGGTCATATTGGTGTAAAACGCATGAAGAAACTCCATTCTGATGGACTTTTGGAGTCTCTTGATTTTGAATCATTTGACACGTGCGAACCATGCCTCATGGGCAAGATGATCAAAACCCCGTTCTCCGGAATAATGGAGCGAGCAACGGACTTATTGGAAATCATACATACCGATGTGTGCGGACCAATGAGTATTTCGACGCGCGGTGGATATCGCTATTTTCTCACTTTTACTGATGACTTAAGTAGATATGGGTATATCTATTTAATGAAACATAAATCTGAAACGTTTGAAAAGTTCAAGAATTCAAAGAATTCAGAACGAAGTGGAAAACCATCGTAACAGGAAAATTAAATTTCTACGATCCGATCGTGGAGGTGAGTATTTGAGTTATGATTTTCTCACGCATCTTAAAGCAAGCGGAATCGTTTCGCAACTCACGCCACCCGGAACACCACACCGCGCAATGGTGTGTCTGAACGCCGGAATCGAACTCTATTAGATATGGTGCGATCATCAATGATGTCTCTTACAGATTTGCCGTTATCATTTTGGGGTTATGCATTAGAAACCGCTGCATTCACTTTAAATAGGGCACCATCTAAATCCGTTGAGACGACACCGTATGAACTTGGTTTGGTGCTAAACCTAAGTTGTCGT
>QXEO01002025.1:0-31813 GCA_007115705.1 Dactylis glomerata | reverse complement strand
TGATGCAATTCGAGCATTGGCTGTTGCTAGAGCCTACAGTGGAAGAGAAAGGAAGTCAGTAAACAGCAAAAGATAAGCGTGGAAGAAAAACCATGACTGGATATAGAACATACCTTCGGAAGCTTTCGCAACCTTTAGGTACTCAGCACATTCGGTGCCCAAGGCAGCGAATCTCTCCAATAACGCCTGAAGAGAAAGAGCGTGTCAGAAGCACAAGTGTATGCAAGGGAAACAAAACAGGAAAAATTGCTTACATCATGGGGGGAAGCCGAGGATTCATGGGCTTCCAGAGAGGCATCGAGTTCTTTGGCCTTCTTCAAGCGCTTGAGGTTTCGGGGCATAGGAACCTTCTTTACAGAGGCCCTGGTAACCCTAGGCACAATTACTTGGGCAGGGGCCTCTCATCAACTGCAGGGGGAATTGAAGGAATAGATGTAGCAGCTTTTGGCGGCTCTTCGTCATCTCTACACGAAGCAAAAAAGTTATGTGTAACATGATAGAAACAAGGCAAAAGAAGTGCAATTGAAGAACTTGAATAAAAAACACTTACGATGCCACGAGGTCAAAGTACTCCTCATCTTCTGCAGGAACAGAGGCCTTATCAGCCGCTGCAGAACTCGAAGAAGCAAATTCTTTGACTCGCTTCCTTTTCTTATCGACACCAGCATCTTCAGCAGGCACGGAGGGAGACGATGTCGACGAGCTCGTTTCCTCTTCTGACTCTTCGGCCTCATCTCCATCCTGATTATCGTCAGCCTCGGGGTGCTTCAGATACAGATGAGGCTAGATCAGCTGGAAGGGGCCCTGCTTCTGGAAGAGGAGGGTGCGAAACAAGGAATTGGTGACCCTGCATATAAAATAAGTCAGCAGAGTACAAAGGCAAAGAATAACGTAAGTCAAAGCAAACAAAATTTGACAACAAGCAAACACAAAGATGCATACCTCGGGCAAAGGGTGCACGGAGTCGAAGTAGTTAGCGATCAAGTCAGCAACCGCATGATCCTGGTGAGCTTGGTAAGGCTCCTAACTCGCTTGTCGACATCTTTTTTCTCTATCAAATCTTTAGAGATGCGAGTAGGATCTTCCAAACCAGAGTAATTCCAGAGCTTGGTGAGGCGGTGCTGCAGGGGTTGAACTCAACGTTGTATGAAGAACGCCATGAGTTGGATACCCGACAAAGCTCCTCCTTGGCCTCCTTTCAAAGCTTGAATGTGAGACAGAAGAGGAAGAACTTGTGCTATCTCTGCATCTGAGGGAAGCGCATCCCACGACGCCAATTTCTTCACTTCCTTGGAGGCTTTGAAAGGGGCTAACCCATATTGGTCTTCAGGGGAGGCTTTGCGATCTTTGATATAGAACCATTTGGTTCTCCACCCCTGGACAGATGCGGCAAAGGAAAACTCGAGGTACTGTGCTTCAGGGCGCACAGAGACAACGGCTCCACCCAATTCAGGCTTTCTAGCCAGGGAAACATTGGGGCAAAGCCGAAAGATTGACCTCCAAAGAAGAAAGTGGGGCTCAATGCCCAAGAATGACTCGCAGAGAGTCACGAAACAAGCAATATGAAGAAGGGAGTTTGGTGTGAGCTGGTGGAGCTGCACACCGTAGACAAAGAGGAGCCCACGGAGAAACTCGTGGGCAGGAAGAGAAAGACCGCGGAGGAGGAAAGCAAGAAACATTACCCGATAGCCGCTTGGGGGCTGCGGGATCCGCTCAGTACTGAGAAACTTGATGGAATCCTGGGCGGAGATGAGGCCATCTGCCCTGGCCTTCTCCACCTCCTTCGGCGTGATGGCAAAGCGTACAAAGTTGATGGCAGAGGAGCTCTTGGCCATGATGTTCTTTGTGGCTAGGTGCTTCACGCGCATCTATCGCACCACGCTTGGGGGCTATGCACGAACAAAGAGAGGAGAAGAGATCGGCAATGGAGGCGGCGGAGGGAACGAGCTGGTAAACAGTAAAATCCCCCACTATGCCCCTTATATACCTTCTGGGAGAAGGATCGTGGGCTGAGACGTGGCGCAAAGAGCAGAAACTGCAGCCCACTAACGGTCAGAAATCACGAAAATTACAGTGCTGCCCATAAAACAGTTCGCACTCATACAGAGTGACATGTTCATTGACGTCATAAAGAAGATGATATAAGAAAGAAGAAGAATGGCGCCGACAGGTACAATATTTATAGACAAGATTATATGTGAAGGATTTTCGATTATAGCCTTAGGGGCTACTATTATCAAAGATATTGAAAGTCTCTCGAGTTGAAGTATGATGGACCATATTATATTTTGAGCCTATACTCGAAAAAGACTTTTTTCGACTATAGCCTCGGGGGCTACTCCCATCGGGAGCGCTGAGCGCGCACCCGACGATATTTCTTGGAAAAGCATTGTGCATAAGTGTTACTCCCATCGGGAGCGAGTTTTATGGTTGTTGAAACCCGAATATTTTCAGTCAAAATTTGACTGCGATTCTCGAGTTGCGTTATCGCAATGAAATTCGAATGCCGTGATTTATCATGAAGGTAAGACCCCAAGATCCGTCCTGTGCAGCCTGGTATACGCACATGGATGCGCTCTGCTGGTATGTATCCGTGTCTATGACGCGAAGAAAATCCTGGTGGATGCACTGGGTACCCTGAGAATCACTGGGATTCATTCTTTTTAAGTCCTAAATGCGGCAAAAGAGTGGGTTTGACTGGTATCCTGAATTGAAGTCCAAGGGGATTGAATTTGAAGTAGGTGACAAGTATGTGTTCCGGCAGTTAACTGACCTCTTGATCCGTCAGAGATGTCAGGCTTGTTCATCAAAACCCCTTGCGAAATATTATCGTGAAAATAAGTCGAAAGACCAAGTCGAAGATTTGAAGATAAGAAGAAGTCGAAGAATTGATCAAGTCGAAGATTTGAAGATTAGAGATTCAACCCGAATCTACAATTCTGATAGAATCTCAGGGGCTACTGACAAGGGTATAGTTAATAGAGCCCGTTAGTTGAGTACCCCTGAGGCCCGTTAAGCTAAGCCCAATTGTAATGATTGTCGAATACGAGTTCTTACCGTATGTCAATATTGTAATCTGTATCGGACCCTACTCGATCCTCGAGACCAGGCCATCTATATATAGGGGCCAGGAGGGGACGGTGTAGGCCAGATTGAAAGCAAGCCAGGTTGAACACCCAAGTTTACTTTTAGCACACACCTATTTTCGACTAACTTTACCTTCGAGTTCATCCGATGCCCTATCTCCCCGATCCTAAGTCCTTCATTTAGGACATTTGCCGAGTTAACCCTCGTCACCCCCTCCTTCAACTTTTGATTCAAAATGTATTAACCTATTTTAGCTTGGTTTTCTAGTAGAACACGAAATATTGCTGTGTAAAAGTGGTTTCAAATTTTTTGTATGAATTTTTTTTGGTCAAGGTCAACCTGAAAAACAAAAAGTCAACAAAAATCTATTTTGAGTTGACTTTGATGAAAAAAAAATCAAATCAAAATTCTGAAACCACTTTTGTACACCAGAATCCCGTGCTCTACTAGGAAAACAAACTAAAAATGGGTTAATATGTCTTGAATAAAAATTTGAAAGGGGGTGTGTAGGTACCCAGGTGTGTAGCAAATCCACTCTCCAAGGAAGATTATTGCATCACCCACGCAAATGAAGAAACCAGTATGTGGCTCAAGGATCTAGATGTGCTTTGTGAAAGGGTTTGTGAGCTTTATCCTTTTCTTTGTGAATTTTGTGGTGAAAAGGGTCACTTTAATTTTCAATGCCCAATTAATCGAACAAGTACCGTAGATTTGTATTGTGATGATAAAATTACTTTCAATCAGTATGATGAGCTTACTTTGTTTTTGAATTGTGAAGAGATATCTAGAAAGATTTCTTTGGTTGATACGAGAGATGTTGACATTAATAGCACCCTTCGTGGTTGTCATCTCTATTGTGCCAAAGATTGCCTTGCAAATACTTACTTACAAGATCTTATAAAACATGATGTTTTGCCAAGCTATGATAGGACTAATAGATGTTTCGATCTTATTAATAGAGAGGAGGAATCCTCCAAAGTTTCTTCTGTTGTTCCTATCAGCAAACCAGATTATGTGGAGAAGATGTCTTTCCCTCCTAAAGATTATATGGAGAAGATGCCTTTCCCTCCTAAAGATTATGTGGAGAAGATGCCCTTCAAGTCTCTTCCTCCTAAAGGAGAGAGTAAGAAGAGTATGAAGAAGAAGAAGAGGAGTAAAAGGCGAGAGGACACGGTATCTTCCCCTAAGCATTATGATCCTGCTATAGATTATGATAATTCTGATTGGAATGATGTTCCCATGCCTGTTACCTATGTTAGTGATCATGATTGGGAAAAGCACTCTACTTTTGATATTGAAAATCTTTTTGGTACCAATTCTAAGGTTAATAATTGTTGTACCATTAGTACTATCCATGTTCCTTCTTATGATGATATGTTTGATGAGTATGCTTTGAGAAATAGCTGTTCTTTAGCTTGTGATGATACTAAACCTCTAGTTTATGATGGCTATGATGATGAGTATAATGTTTTTAGTTCACCTACATTTTAGGAGAAAATTAGTTATGATTGCAATATGCCTCCTGTTTTTGATGATTATGGTGATGGGAATAATTATTCAGTTGAATCTGCTCCTACTACTATTGTTCATGTGGGGAGTATTAATTCTTTTATGCATGTGGCTCATGATAGGGAAGCTTTATGTGATAGTGATGCTACTGAAAGTTATTATGAGTGACGAGGGTTAACTCGACAAATGTCCTAAATGAAGGACTTAAGATCGGGGAGATAGGGCGTCGGATGAACTCAAAGGTAAAGTTAGTCGAAATAGGTGTGCGTTGAAAGTAAACTTGGGTGTTCAACCTGGCTTGCTTTCAATCTGGCCCACACCGTCCCCTCCTGGCCCCTTTATATAGGTGGCCAGGTCTCGAGGATTGGGTAGGGTCCGATACAGATTACAATATCAACATACGGTAGGAACTCGTACTCGACTATCATTACAATTGGGCCTAGCTTAACGGGCCTCAGGGGTACTCAACTAACGGGATCTATTAGCTATACCCTTGTCAGTAGCCCCTGAGATTCTACCAGAATTGTAGATTCGGGTTGAATCTCTAATCTTCAAATCTTCGACTTGATCAATTCTTCGACTTCTTCATATCTTCAAATCTTCGATTCGGTCTTTCGACTTATGTTCATAATAATTTGCTCGCAAGGGGTTTTGATGAACAAGCCTGACAACTCTGACGGATTAAGAGGTCAGTTAACTGCCGGAACAGATACTTGTCACCTACTTCAAATTCAATCCCCTTGGACTTGAATTCGGGATACCGGTCAAACCCACTCTTTTGCCACATTTAGGACTTACAAAGAATGAATCCCAGTGATTCTCAGGGTACCCAGTGCATCCACCAGGATTTTCTTCGCGTCGTAGACACGGATACATACCAGCAGAGCGCATCCATGTGCGTATACCAGGCCACACAGGACGGATCCCGGGGTCTTACCTTCGTGATAAATCACGACATTCGAGTTTCGTTGCGATAACGCAACTCGAGAATCTTATGTCGCAGCCAAGTTTTCGACTGATAAAATCAAAGAATTTCGGACTTTAATTTAACTTCTTCGCTCCCGATGGGAGTAATCTCTTTGTATTTCATCGACTATGTAGTCGAAGTTTGTATGACAATCTTTCTTCATCTGCACTATTGATTATCTCATCCTCTATCGGGTGCACGCTCAGTGCTCCCGATGGGAGTAGCCCCCGAGGCTATGCTTGAGTACTTGTAATCGAGCATAGGCTCAAAATTTAATTCCCTTTTTTTCCCTGTTGACTTCTCCTGTTTGCAAGCCCCCGAGTTCAAAGCGAGGTCCTTCATATCATGCGACCATACTTTCCTATTTTCATGTTTTCTCCTTTGGTATTATCGTCTGCTGTGTGCAGAATTTAACTCCTGTTGTAAAATATGCTTACGGGCCTTGCTTTAGCACGGGGGCCCGATAATACGTGCTTATAAATAAAGCATCGTCTGGCAAGGGTAAAAACCCTAATCAGATTCCTCCTCCACCGCATCATCTTCTCCCTCCATCTAGGGTTTTCCTAGCCTTTTCCTTTGACCACATGGCTGATGCAGATGGTTCTTGCATGAACCTTGGCTCTCCGGTGGCACCGCGGGGTCGGGGTCACCCTCATGGAAGCAAAAACAAGAACAACGCAACTCCAGCTGCCGCAGGATCTTCATCGGCCGCTCCGGTTAAGCGTCGCCCCGGTCGCCCACCTGGGAGCAAAAATAAGCCCAAGGTGACTGGTGCTGCCCCAGGTCCAAGCGCCCCTACTCCTGCTGCTCCCACTGCTCCTCCCAGAATCTTTTTCTTATTTTGCATTGCTATGGCACAGTGCCGTGAGATTCAGCGTCTGCCGCTGAATTTCACCAAGTTCATGGATAGGCGGGAACTGCGGGAAGCGGTTCTCCGTGAACAGTCTGGCAGTGGGACTCCATACGAGGTGGAGGTTTGGTATGATGGCGACGGCGAGCAGTACTTGAGGGGTGGCTGGTCACAATTTGCAGAAGACCACGACATCCACCAAGGCTTCTTCATGGCCTTCGACTTCCACATCGGCACGTCGAAGATCGACGTGAAGATCTGTGATGGCACCCAGTGCCAGAAGAAGTATGAAGCTGAAGTCCATTTCCATTAGGATCTGCCTTTTATGTAATTTCATTTGATAATGTCCTTGCTGCCATGTTATCTGCAGTGAATATTCGTACTCTACTTTGATGGTTTTACTAGTACCCTGAAAACAAGTCACTTGTTCTGAGGTATGCTTGAGATATATCGGGTTCTTTGCGAACCAATTGGTATGAAGAATATCGGGTTCTTTTGTGAACCAAATTGTTTGAGTATTATCGGGTTGTCTGCACAACCTTTATAATGAAAAAGGTCTCCATGTCGCGATAGAAATTTCGTTCATACGACCCGAGGGTTGAAGCCCCCGAGCGGAGAAAGGAAAATACTTGTATAATTTTGTCGAGTTCAACCCAAAGAACCCGACCTATGGCCTCATGTTCTGGGTTCAGAAGGGTAAACTCAAGTTTAATGACACCACTAGATGTAGTCTACACGTAGAAACATCGTAGCTGCTCTGCATTCCATGGATTGCTCTCGTCTTTTCCTGTCTTCTTGTCTTGTAGTCGATATGCTCCTCCTGGTATTACTTCTGTGACGATGTAGGGTCCCACCCAAGGGGACTCCAATTTGCCATGGCTGTCTTGCCTGAGTCGCAAAACTAGGTCTCCCACCATGAAGGATCGTGGACAAACTCGACTACTGTGGTAGTTTTGTAGGCTCTGTTGATACTGCGTGGCTCTTTCTAATGCCTTATCCCTTGCTTCATCTAGTGCATCGACATCATTTTGCAGTGCTTCTGTCGATGTTGTCTCGTCGTATGCCGTCACTCTTGGGGCCTCGTGTGTAACTTTGACTGGAAGTACGGCTTCTGCGCCATGGACCAGGAAGAAAGGAGTTTCTTGAGTTGCTGCGTTAGGCGTAGTTCTTAGGCTCCAAAGAACGGAGGGCAATTCTTCTACCCAAGCGCTCTTGGCTTTCTCGAGAGGTGCTAAGAGCCTCTTTTTTATCCCACTACATATCAGGCCGTTGGCTTTTTCGACTTGCCCATTTGTCCTCGGGTGCGCCACAGATGCGAATTTGAGCTTGATCCCTAGTCCTTCGCAATAACTCTTAAATTCCTTTGAAGTGAAATTTGTCCCATTTTCTGTGATGATGCTATATGGTACACCAAAACGGAATACTATTGACTTGATGAAGCTGATTGCTGCTGTAGAATCTTGAGTTGTTACCGGGGCCGCTTCCACCCACTTGGTAAATTTATCGACTGCCACTAGCATGTAAACATGCCCTCCTGGCCAGGATTTGTGCAACTTTCCCACCATATTGAGGCCCCATTGTGCAAAGGGCCAAGACAATGGTATTGTTTGTAGCTCTGCTGCTGGTGCATGCGGTCTAGATGCAAATCTTTGACACGCTTCACACTTTCGAACTATATCTTTTGCGTCTTCGATGGCTATTAGCCAATAAAATCCTACTCGGAAAGCCTTTGCCGCTATTGCTCTGCCGCTAGCGTGATGGCCGCACACTCCACCGTGTATGTCTTGTAGTATTGTTTGTCCTTCCTGGGGTGTTACACAATGCTGCAAAACGCCGGTAATACTCTTCTTGTATAATTTCCCCTGCAACACGACAAACGCCTTCGATCTTCGAGTTATCCTCTTGGCCTCCACTGCATCTTCTGGTAATTGTTTATTTATCATATATGCAAGATATGGCTGCATCCATGTTTCTTCTATCATCATGACCTCCTCTGGCCCCGACGGAGCCCCCGAGTCTGCTGCGGTAGTTGAACTTTTTCTGTTTTTTATCGATCTTTCTACTATTTCTTCCCAAAATACTCCGGACGGCACGGGTAAGCACTGTGACCCGATATTTGCTAAATTGTCGGCTTCTTCATTACTATTCCTGCTTATGTGCGAGACTTCGCATCCATCGAATGTTCCTTCGAGATAATGATATAAATTCTTGTAGGCCATCATGTTGTCATTGATTGTGTCACATCTGTTCATAACTTGCTGGACAACAAGGTTGGAATCTCCAAATATTTTTAGGCGAGTTGCTCCACATGCTTTGGCCATCTTCATTCCGTGCAACAAAGCCTCGTATTCTGCTTCGTTATTAGAAGCCTGTGGAAAGCTCATCCTTAAGACATACTTCAATTTGTCGCCGTGAGGTGATATCAAGACCACTCCTGCGCCTGCACCTTGAACTCTCTTAGAACCGTCGAAGTACATTGTCCAAACACTGGATAAGTCTGGTGGTCCCGTGCTTTGGAGCTCCAGCCACTCTGCCGTGAAATCTGGCAAGACTTGCGACTTGATCGCCTTCCTTTTTTCGTACGTGATGTCCATGGGAGATAACTCGATTCCCCACAAAGAGACACGTCCGGTTGCTGAAGGGTTGTTCAATATGTTTGATAGTGGTGCTTCATTGACCACTATAATTGGGTGCACCGCAGAGTACTGTCGCAGTTTTCGTGCAGTTGTGAAAACACTATATGCAAGTTTCTGATAATGCGGGTACCTCTGTTTTGTCGGAGATAACACTTCACTGATGAAATATACCGGTCTCTGGACGCCGTGGGCTTTTCCTTCTTCGCTTCTTTTGACTACTAATACTGTGCTCACCACCTGATGGGTTGCGGTGATGTAGAGTAGCAGTGGTTCTTTTTCTTTTGGTGCGACCAGCACTGGCGGCGTGGAAAGCACTTTTTTCAACTGTGCAAAAGCTGCGTCTGCTTCTTCTGTCCATTCAAATTTATCGTCTGACTTCTTCATAAGTGCATAAAAAGGAAGCGCCTTTTCTCCCAATCGAGCAACAAAGCGACTTAATGCCGCGACACGTCCTGCGAGTTTCTGTACATCGTGTAGTTTCGTGGGTTTCCCCATTGTTAAGATTGCTTGAATCTTCTTTGGGTTTGCCTATATTCCTCGTGCTGATACCAGGAACCCCAAAAGTTGTCCTGCTGATACGCCGAAGGAACACTTTGTCGGGTTAAGCTTAAGCTTGTACCTGCTCAGGTTGTCGAAGGTTTCTGCCAAGTCGCTGATTAAAGATTTCTCCTCTCTTGTAGTGATGACTACATCATCAATGTAGACTTGGATGTTGCGCCCTATTTGGCTTCCGAGGCAGTTTTGCATCATCCATTGATAAGTTGCTCCTGCATTTTTTAGGCCGAACGGCATTACTTGGTAGCAAAACACTCCGTATGGTGTGATGAAAGCCATTTTTTCTTCGTCTTCTTTCTTCAATTTGATCTGATTGTAACCAGAATATGCATCCAAGAATGAAAGCCTCGCGCATCCCGCTGTTGAATCGATTATCTGATCTATGCGGGGTAGAGGGAAGGGATCCTTTGGACAATGCTTATTGAGAGATGTGTAGTTGACACATACTCTTTGTATGTCTGTGTTCTTCTTGGGTACTATGACTGGGTTCAATACCCAACTCGAAGTTTTGATTTCTCTGATAAATCCGGCATTTTCTAGCCTGTGCAATTCTGACGCTATCGCCTTCCTTTTAGGTTCATCAAATCGTCTCAATGGTTGCTTGACTGGTTTTGCCATGGGATCTACATTTAGTGCGTGCTCGACGAGTTCCCTGGGAACCCCTGGCATGTCCGATGGACACCAGGCGAAGATTTCCCAGTGCTCACGGAGGAACTCGACGAGCGCGCCTTCCTGTGCGGGATCCAAGTTCACCGCAATTGATGTCGTCTTGTTTGGATCTGTAGGGTGAACCTAGATTTTCTTTGAGTCCTGCGTTGTGTTGAAAGCCTGATCTGGCAGGGATCGTCCAACGTTGGCTAGTACATTATGATCCGTTTCTCCTTTTAACCTCTCGTATTCTGCTGTCATGCCGAAGGTTTGCGCCATCCTGTTGAATTCTCTGTCGCATGTGTTGGCTACTTCAAAGCTCCCTTGTACTGTGATTGTTCCTTTGGGTCCTGGAATTTTTAACGTAAGATACGCGTAGTGTGGTACTGCCATGAATTTTGCAAATGCTGGGCGCCCCAGGATTGCATGATACTGTGATGGCCAGTCCATAACTTCGAATTCCAGCTTCTCTCTTCGGTAGTTGCCGCTACTGCCAAAGCAGACATCGAGTTCTATTCTTCCCAAAGGGTAGTTTGCGGCTCCTGGTACTATTCCATGGAAGGAGCAATCTGTTGGCTTTAGACTCGACAGCGAGATGCACATTGCCTTTAGGGTTCTAGCATATATTAAGTTTATGCCACTCCCTGCATCCATGAACACTCTTCCGATGTCGTACCCTCCTATTTGCGCCTTCAAAACCATAGGCGAGTGGCCTGGCCTGGGAACTTTCTTTGGGTGGTCTGCTCTACTGAACTTAACTGGTTGGTCTGACCACCGTAGGTATTTTGTGGTAGCTGGTGGTGATGATATTGCTAGGTTTACTTGCCTGGATATGCTTTTTCGTTCCTTCTTTGACCTGGGCACCGGTTGAATCATGGCTGATATGTAAACTTTTGACTCTAGGTGCCTTGCTAGCCTTTGCATTTGATATCCTTGACTTCTGTGTTGTTCTCCTTGCCTCCCTCCTTGGCTTGAGCCCATGGCGCTCTACAGCCTTAGGAATGTTCTACAATCCTTCATCTGATGATTTGAGACTCTTTTCCCGTCGAGATATGCGTAGTGGATTCGATAAGGTCCGTATAGCATATCCTCGGCCGAAGGACCAGAGTATCTCGATTTTTCTACTCCTTTTGCTTGAAACCTCCTGCTTTCATATCCTTCCTCTTCTTCTACTACGTAGCCCGTGGCTACCTGACTTCGCCTTTCTTGGTTATCCGTGCTGCGGTATCGTCTCCTCTGTCTGCTTGTTCTGTCGACTTCTGGTGAACGTCCTCTTTTGTTATTGTATGCGTCTTCTCCATCAGTGAATTTGTTGACTTGTTCCATTAACTCGGCTACTGTCGTAGGTCTTGTTCTTCCTATTTCTTCCACGAGATCTGAGCGACAAAGTCCGGCCATAAAGGCGTCTATTGCTCATTCGTCGGAGACGTCCTCTGCTGAGTTTTTGATTATACTCCAGTGTTGTATATAAGAACGTAAAGTTTCGCCTTTCCTCTGAACGCACGCCTCAACTTCCTCCAGTGATGCTGGGCGCTTATATGTTGAACGAAAATTTCGTGTGAATTGACTTTCGAGTTCCCCCCAACTTCCGATGGATTCGTTGGGTAGGGTATTCAACCAGGACCGTGCTGCGCCGGTGAGGTGTAGCTGCAAACTTTGCATTGCAGTCGCCTTTGTTCCCCCCAATATATGTACTGCCTGCAGATAGTCTGATAACCATAGGGTAGGTTCTTGCGACCCGTCATACTTATGCTGGTCGTGTGGCAGTTTGAATCCTTTGGGTACCCGCGTTTTGCGAACCCTGCGGGTAAAGCATAACGCACCCATCTCTTTATCGTCGTCTTCATAATTCTCTTTCCTCCAAGCATGACGCGATTTGTTTACTCGAGCTTGCGCTATTATATTTCTTGCGTCCTCTTTCCTCTTCTGTCGCCTTTCCTCTTCTGATGACTCGCTGTACTCGTTATCTGCGAAGTTGTATCTGAACTTCTCCTTTTGATTTTCCTTGCAGCTTGTCGACTTTGTCGCTGGGCCTTTTTCCCTGATCTTATTTTCCACTATTCCAAGGCTTCGTATCGTGGCTCGGTGCATATCTTCTCGCGGGTCCCCAGGTTCTGGCCTTGTAGTTAGTAAATACGCTTGTGCTGCTACCAATGCTTCTTCTGGCGTTTCTTGTATGAAGTCGTCTTCCTCCTCTTCTAGCTGTAGGGTAGGGCTCCTTGAGTACCTTTCTTCTCTGTTGTGCGCCGTCACCCCTCTATTGTGCTTTGGGTCTGCGTGCCTTTCTCTGTTGTACTCTGAATCTTCACTGTAGTCTTCCCAGTACTCCTCCCTTGATATACTGTTATTGTCTTGAAAAACCATGTCTCTTTCCTCCCTTAGTTTCTTCCTATGTTGGTATAATGCATACTGATAGCCCATTAGAACTTCTCTTCTCGATCCTTCGGGTACTTCTGTACCATGATTGATAGCTGATTTGATCATTCTCCATTCGCCAGCCGAAACGTGGACTTTCTCCTTTTCCTTTTTGTTGTGTTCTTTCATTTTGTCGACTTGCCTGTCGACCTTTTTACTTCCTTCGCTGTTGTTTTCTTCTTCTGCTTCGGTGATAATAACGCATAACTGATGTACTTTGGAGATGTCGCTGCTTCCCATAGCGAAGTCCTTTGCGTTGTTGTGCGTCTGGCACGCTCTTTCTTCTGAATCGAAATTTTCCCGAATTTTGTCGCCTTCTGCGATTGGTGCTTTGTCGAAGCTGACCGGCGAGTTTATCTCACTGGAAGAGTCTTCTGATGATTCCCATATTTCCTCTGTTTTGGGCTTGTTTTCCGACGGATCTGATTTTGTCGAATCCGAGAGGCGGGATGAACCCAATGGCCCGATAATGATGCTCAAACTTCCAATGGTTAACTCCATCTCTTGATTTCCGTCGAGTTCTGAACTGCTATTTGGCTAAAAGCGAAAAAGCCGTCGAATTCATGATTCCAACGCCCCGGTCCCCACGGTCGGCGCCAATTGACGAGGGTTAACTCGACAAATGTCCTAAATGAAGAATTTAAGATCGGGGAGATAGGGCGTCGGATGAACTCGAAGGTAAAGTTAGTAGAAATAGGTGTGCGTTGAAAGTAAACTTGGGTGTTCAACCTGGCTTGCTTTCAATCTGGCCCACACCATCCCCTCCTGGCCCCTTTATATAGGTGGCCAGGTCTCGAGGATCGGGTAGGATCCGATACAGATTACAATATCGACATACGGTAGGAACTCGTACTCGACTATCATTACAATTGGGCCTAGCTTAACGGGCCTCAGGGGTACTCAACTAACGGGATCTATTAGCTATACCCTTGTCAATGAGAGAGGGAAACATGGCTTGAGGTACTTCAACAATATTGAGTTTCCCCTCTTTATGTTGCAATTCTTGAAGTTGTACTTGTTTTGCCTTCCTATGCTTTTTGCTTTGCGCTTTCATGACTTGTCTCTTTACAAGACTATTTTTCATAGAAAGTGGTTTAGATTTAAATGTGTTCCATACTTGCTTTTTGATGCTCTCTTTTGCTTTAAGTTCCTATATGGCGTCTTTGCCTCAAGCTCTTATATGGCGCCCACATGAGCATCTTTGCAAATTACTGCGCCTAGCTCAAAGGCGTTAAAGAAAAGCACTCTTGGGAGATAACCCAATGTTTTATTTTCAGTACTTTTTCTTTTATTTGAGTCTTGGAAGTCATTACTATTGTAATGACCGCTCCTTATCCTTTTTATTTTGTTTTTATGCCAAGAGAAGCCTCTAATTCGAGTGAGGTAAGATTTGGGGATGTTGCTGTCCTGAAACTATTTTCGGTGCTACACCGTAAAAATTCGTATAAATTCTCTGTATATCTTTTGGACCTGCAATTTCTTGTACATATGCCCCAGGTTATATCCAAACTTCTGTTAGTTGAACACTTTTTGATTTGAGCAACAGAAAACCCCTAAAAAATTCGGCCTTTGTCAGCTATTCTGTTTTGACAGATTTCTGCCAATATTTGTGTTTGCCGCTTTATCGCTTTCTTTTGAGTTCTTTTGATCACGGAACTTTTGGGGAAGTTGCTACAGTAATATATGCTATATATGTGGTGGTTTTGGGTTGAAACCTGAAGCAAAAAGGGTTGATTATATGTTATGCTTACACTAATGTTGCTAATAGATTTGTGTTTAGTTTTGTATGAAGGAAGTTTTCAAGTGTAGGGATTGGAGAATGATGAGATGAGTTGAAGAATGGACAAAAGCTCAAGCTTGGGGATGCCCATGTCACCCCAAGAAATATCCAAGAAGTACAAGCGCCAAAGCTTGGGGATGCCCCCGAGGCACCCCTTCTTCATCGGCAAAAATCAGGTCACCTTTCAAGACACTATATTTTTATTGCTTCATGCACTATGTGTTTTTCTTGGAGCGTCAGTTGCTTTTGTTTTTAGTTTTCTTTTGCTTTGTTTGCTGCAATAAATGGTTAGATCACATCATGTTTCTTTTGGAGGAGATGAACTCGCTTTTCATTTGCCAAGAATACTCTAGTTTTCACTTTTATCGTTCAACGAGTGTTCTCTTTTTCTGCTACTGTGTTTAGCTTGTATTTTTTGCCTTGATTTTTGTTCAGATCTTGTTTTATCTTTGCATCAAGGTGTATTTGGACCTTTGGTATATGTTGGTTTTCCTCAAAAGAGTTTCCTCAAAAAGGTTTGAATGGTGTTGGAAAAGAGAAAAAGTTACGTGCAAAAAAGTGGTACAAAAAGGAGCTTGTTTAGACTACGGCGTAGACTTTTGCATGCCATGTTTGATCTCATTTTGATAGTATGCTTAGTGATTTTTGCTGTAGCATAACTTGTCTCAAATGACTGAGATTGCTTAATGAGCCTTTGAAAAAATCATGCGTTGTTTTTATTATTTGGAAGCATTAATTTGGTTTTCTCCTTTGATGCTTTATTTGGGTTGACTTGGCACATGCTTACACCATGTTGACTACAAAATAAGTCTCCTATAGCCTCTATGATCATTTAGTTTTTGACTTTTGATGCCATCTTATGCTTCTTTTAATGTTGCTTTGTCGCTTTGCATGATTATGGCCGTTATTGCTCTCTTAGTTGGTCGCTCCCAGTCTTTTGCTAGCCCTCATTTTGTACTGAGTATAAGCTCTACTCGTGCATCCAACTCTTAAAAACCAAGTTTGCCATTGTGTCCACTATAAATTCCTATGCATGGTATTTGTAAGCCATTCCAAGTAAATTTTCATGTGCTACCTTTCAAAAAACCTTCAAAATACTTCTCATTTTGTGACACTGTTTTCAGCTCATGGGGACGTAGTGGTCGGATTTGCTATCTTCCATATTGTCTTATTCCAAAAAGAAAAGAAAAAAGAGAAAAAAGAAAAGAAAAAAGGCACTCCTCCATGGTATGTGAATGTTGGAGGGCACCCGATGGAATCGGTTAGCCATGGTTTGAGAAAGAAAAAAAGGTGGGGAGGAGTGCCAAGCTTTATAAAAGAGCACAAAAAGTGCCAATCTCTCTCTCAAAAACTTGCTTCATTTTTGTATGGAAGATAGTAAGAAACCCATTGCCAGTTGTTGACAAAGACAACCACCTCTCAAAACCAATTTTTATCTCTCTGTTTTACAAATGAAAAGCTCTAGCACATGTTTAATCACTGCTTCCCTCTGCGAAGGGCCTTTCTTTGTACTTTTATGTTGAGTCACCACCTTCTACCTTTATGCACCATTAAGAGAGCATAGTTGTCATTCTGAGTATAATGTGCATTGTTCCAAAGTTTTTATTGATTGATTCATGACTATGGTTTCACTTGTTCTTAAATTATTTGTATCTAGTCGCCCTCTTAAACTTGAAGGTGTCCTATGCATTTATGTTTTGCTCTCCATGAAGGACAAGATGAAAACCATTTGTATGTTTTTCCTTATGATTTGAACACATGTTTGACTTTCATTGTTTCATTTTCATGATCTTTTGTTTGTGTTCATTTGCATGTTATAACATGGTTGCTAAGTTCTTATTGTCAAGATTATATCTTTCATGCCCATGTTTTAAGTTCTTTGATCTCAGCACTCAATGCTTTACCTATATGATCAAGATTGTGATGGTGCATGTCACCTCAAAAATTATTTCTTTGTTATCACTTACCTACTCGAGGCTGAGCAGGAGTTAAGCTTGGGGATGCTGATACGTCTCAAACGTATCTATAATTGTTGATTCTCCATGCTTGTTTTTACACCATTTGCATTGTGTTTTGTTACACTTCGTGGCACTTTTATGCATTTTCTGGAACTAACCTATTAACAAGTCGCCACAGTGTCAGTTCCCTATTTTCTGCTATTTTTGTGTTTCAGAAGTGATACACAGGAAATATTCTCGGAATCGGACGAAACAAGTTCCTAAAGTCTTATTTTGCCCGGAAGCTTCCAGAGATCCGAAGAGGCGAAGGAGAGGGGCCACAGGCCAACCTCACACTCGGCTGGCGCGGCCCGGCCCCTGGCCGCGCCACCTAGGTGTGAGAAGGCTTGGTGTCGGGGGGATGACCCCCGGTAGGGTCAAGAGACTAGAAAGACACAAGGCTTATGGTTGACTTTTATGCCGGTTGACCAAGAAAAGGCCTGGCCGGAATATAGGAGCATCGGCCAGGCCGGCATATATGTATATCCCGGCTGGTGTCTGGATATGCCGGTATAGCCGGAATACTAGTATAGGTGTGCCGGCATATACTCAGATATGCCGGCCTAATTATTTTGTGTGTTGTGCAGGAGCAGGGGAGGCCGGATTACCCGACCCTCGTAGGTCGTTGGTCCGGCATATAAGTCCTGGGTATGGCCAACGGTCATATCCGGGATACTTAAGTCAACCAAGGTGTCACATCCCTACAATCAAGGAAGAAAACATCCAAGCATGGTAGCAGAGTAAGATGGCAGGGTGCACAGTGGAGGTTACCTACCCTCACTGTGCACAAGTACGAGCTTACCGCACAGAGGTAAGGCCACAGTTCAAGAGGTACAAGGTACAGGGATATGGCGTCCCATCGAGAGCAATCAGGGGCGAAGTCAAGGGTCTCTGCCATCGCCACCAGCTCCTGTTTGGAGTGTAGCCCTTGTCTTGTGATCTTGTATGACCGTTGTAACCCTGGCCACCACTATATAAGGTGGCACAGGGAGTCCTAGCAAAAGGTTGGAAGGTGGTTCGCTGGAAGAAGGTTGGAAGGTTGAAGGTAGATTGATCACTCTGTACTCCTACACTCAGCAGTTCATCTTCCTTCTCTAGCAGAGAGCTTGGAAGCACCATTGTGGTGTACTACATCGACCCATATATACAATCAGTAGAGCAGGAGTAGGGGTGTTATCTCCTTACGAGAGCCCCGAACCTGGGTAGATCAGTGTCTCTTTCTGTCGTGCTTTTTAGCTCGTTCCCCTCTCCCGAATCCTCCAGCATCTAGTTCGGCCCCCATTTAAGCCATCCTATGGCATATGTTGTTTCACCACGACGACATTTGGCGCCCACCGTGGGGCAGATCGATATGCTGGGCGGAGTGTTCATTCGGACGGGGTCTGTGATAGCAGCTTCGGGAGTGCGCGTGGTCTCTGGCCTCGTCCAGAGGCTAGGCTCGCTCAGTTTCGTCAGTGACAACGCCGGTTGTCTCGGTGGCCGGCCGTTCCCCAGGGATGGCCGGATTATGTCTTTCGGTTCCCACGAGGTGTACGTGGGGACTGAGAGAATTTGCAGGAAGGAGGTGCTGGTGGCGTCGGATCCTCCGTCACATCGGCTGGCTCACGCTGGGCGTAGCGCTCGCTCAGTAGAGTCGGCTGAGGTGATGATGGCCGGCACATCCGTGTCGCCGGCGGAAGATGCCGGCAAAGCAGCAGCGGCCGGAGCTTCTCCTCCGGAGCCGCCGAAGGTCAAGAGGTCGGCGCGTCCTCCGTTGGAGCGTGCGGAGAACCTGGCCGGCACTTCCGGTGTGCCGGCTAGGGGCGAGGTTCTTCTTCCCATCATCGACCGGCTTCTCGAGCCGGTGCGATCCGGCGTTGATCCGGAGCAGACAAGGGAGGTCTTGGAGGGATCTCGTCAGGCCCTGGCCATGAACCAGGAGCGCGAACGGTTTAACCGGCAACTCCGTGAGTATGAGGCAGCCCATGGTTTTACTCCTGTAGTAATCCGGCCTAGCCGGATAGAAGAGGTTAGAACTAGAGGCAGAAATCTTAATGCTGAGATAGGAAAAGATGCTAGAGATAAGAGTCATACTGCAACTAGTACTGTGCCTAAGGTAGTCTATAGTTCGCCAGTAAAGAACCTTAGAGCAGCGGCCGAGGTAGCTAAGGATTTATCTTCTTTATCCGGCGAAGCACTGCGTGAGCAGCAAGCCCGGCTTAACCAACTTTTGTCTGAAGCTACAAAGCAGCAGGAGGCCTTTAAGAAGGCAAACCCAGGTGCCGGGGCATCCCAGTACATTGTGTCGGCGGGAGGTGCCGGCGCGAGGTCGAGGGGCCAAGCCTCGTCCCCGCATCCTAGCGCCCGGCGTGCCGGAAGTGTGACCTCTGGCCGCCGGGACAAGCAGATCCAGGTGTACGATCCGGCTGCCGCCGGAAAGCAGGCGATGGTGCAGAAGAATGTCGGCCAAGCTGACAAGTATGTCGGCAGCAAGAAGCCCGGCCAGAGTGTGCCGGCCGGACATGAAGCAGCAGCGGCCGGTGGTGGCCGGAGTAACAGTGCAGCCCGGCGTCAGCAACAGGGCGCCGGAGGTGCAGCGCAGCAGCAGGGTGCAGGCCATCCGGGACATCGAGAGGATGACGGCAATTCCGCCCTTGCCAGGGCGGGATATCAGCAGCAGCATCA
Source organism: Dactylis glomerata (assembly GCA_007115705.1). Lineage (NCBI taxonomy): Eukaryota > Viridiplantae > Streptophyta > Magnoliopsida > Poales > Poaceae > Dactylis > Dactylis glomerata. Next base: position 12,705 of record QXEO01002025.1, on the reverse strand, counting down.
GCAAGGCCGGCATAGTGAGCAGCATCAGCCGGAGCAGCAGCAGCAGATGATCGCAGGCCCAATAGCATCCCGGCTTGGACCTCGGTCCTTGGAAGCCAATGATGCACGTTTCAAGCTGGACAAGCTCCACCAATCAGAGTTGGTGGAGAGGCAAGGAGCTCCGGGCCCTATGTGTTTCGGACCCCGGATTATGGGGGAGCCGGTGCCTTACTTCTTCCAGCTCGCGCGTGGCGCGAGGACATATAATGGCAGTACAAAGCCGGAAGATTGGTTGGAGGATTACTCCACAGCGGTGAACATCGCCGGAGGAAACCTCAGATGGGCGGTACGATATGTGCCGCAGATGTTGGAAGGTCCAGCCAGGATATGGCTGAATAATTTGCCGGCCGGGAGTATCAACGGCTGGATTGATTTCGAAGAGCAGTTTGTGTCGAACTTTACCAGTACATACAAGAGGCCCAACCGTCCGCAGCAGCTGGCTAACTGCCGGCAAGGAGTGAATGAGACTGACCGTGACTATCTGACCAGGTGGTGCACGTTGCGCAATTCCTGCGAAGGAATCAATGAGCAGCAGGCCATCATGTGGTTCGCTCATGGGTGCCAACATGGCACCATGCTGTGGCAAAAGCTTCAGAGGCAAATGCCGGCCACGCTGGCCGAAACAATCAAGATCGCTGATAGTTATGCTCTGGGAGATCCCAAGCAGCCCAGTCTCGATTCACAAGGACAGGGGCAAACCCAGGGGAACACCAGCAATGCCGGTAGACCGGGGCAATACTATCGCCCGGATAACCGGAATAAGAGGAGAGATGAGCGGCCGGATTACCGGTATGGGGCAGCACAAGTTGCGGCTGTGGAGGAAGAGCAAGGGGGCGCCGGCAGTAGCCAGCGTCCGAGATATGAGAACTATCAGCAGCCTCAGCAGCAGCCGCAGCAGCAAGCACAGCCGTTCCAGAAGAAGAATGTCTGGACCAATAAGAATGCCGGCGGAGCCGCCGGCCAGAAGAAGCAGTGGCCGAAGTATACTGTGGGTCTTGCCATGGACAAGCCTTGTGTGTTTCACACATTCCAGCCGGGAAAGCCGGCAAACCATTTGACAAGGAACTGTTCGTGGCTGGACGACATATTGGCAGGTCGTGCAGGTCCCTGGGGACCGGCTAGACCCTCTGTCCCGGCAGCTCCATCGCCGTTGACAGGTGCCAATACAATTGCAGTCCCACCTAGGCCGGGTAATCCTGGGAATCAGAGCAACGCCGGAAATGCCGGCGTAAATCAAGTTGACCAGAGCTATAATCCGGAATATAACGCCGGAGGCCCAGGAGCGGGCCGGAATGAGTACAAGGAGTATGATCAGAGCTATATGGTCTTTGAGACCGAGAGAACAGACAAGCAGAGCTTGTACCGGCGGAGTCTGGAGGTGAATGCCGTTATGTCGGCTGTGCCAAAGCTGATGTACTGGTCTGACCAGGCTGTTGGTTGGGACAGGGCAGATCATCCCCGGATCATGCCAAATCCCGGTGGATATGCTCTGGTGATGGATCCGACATTCGTCGGGCCGGCTAATAACGTAAGATTCAGCAAGGTCCTCATTGATAATGGAAGCAGCATCAACATCATGTATCGGGATACGATGGAGAAGCTGGGAATCAAGGAAAATATGCTGGAACCGAGCAAGACCACGTTCCACGGCATTGTGCCGGGACTTTCGTGTGCGCCGATGGGCAAGATCAGGATGGATGTGATGTTTGGCAGCCGGGATAACTGCAGGGTGGAAAACCTCATGTTCGAGGTGGTTGATCTGGAGAGCCCCTACCATGCTTTGCTGGGTAGACCGGCACTGGCAAAATTCATGGCCTCTACGCATGTGGCGTATCTGAAGATGAAGATGCCGGGACCCAAAGGGGTGATCACCATCATTGGTGATTACAAGCGTTCGATGGCATGTGCCACCGCCGGATCCAATCTGGCCGAGACTCTGATCATTGCAGAGGAGAGGAAGAGGCTCAAGCGAGCAGTGGAGATTGCTGAGACGGTCGTGGCCGGCAAATATATGCCGGGCATGACAAATCCCGGTGGCAGCATTTCTTTTCAAGTGAGTAAGGAAGTCAAAAAGGTGCCTCTGGATGAAGCTTTCCCGGAGCGCCATGCCCTGGTTGGGGCAAGTTTGGATCCCAAATAGGAAAGCGAGCTCATCAGCTTCCTCCGTGAGAATCGGGATATCTTTGCATGGTCTACTTCGGACCTGCAAGGTGTGCCGAGGGAGCTGGCTGAGCACGCATTGCACGTGAGACCCGATGCTAAGCCAGTGAAGCAGCCGCTCCGGCGGAATGCCGGCGATAGAAGGAAAGCCATATGGGAGGAAGTGGCCAGGCTCTTAGCCTCTGGCTTTATCAAGGAAGTACTTCATCCGGATTGGGTGTCTAATCCGGTTTTGGTGGAAAAGAAGAAAGATGAGCCCGTCATAGTGAAAGTATGGCGGATGTGTGTTGATTACACCAACTTGAACAAGGCATGTCCTAAAGATCCATTCCCGCTGCCTCGGATCGATCAAGTGATTGATTCCACAGCCGGATGTGAACTGTTATCTTTCGTAGATGCTTATTCTGGTTTCCACCAGATCCCCTTGTTTGAGCCAGATCAAATAAAGACATCCTTTATTACCCCGTACGGGGCTTATTGCTATCTCACTATGCCGTTCGGTTTAAGAAATGCCGGCGCAACTTACCAAAGGTGTATGCAAAAGTGTTTGCACGATCAGATAGATAAAAATGTGCAGGTATATGTCGATGATATCGTCATAAAAACCAAGGAGAGCAAGACTCTCATAGATGATCTCCGGGAAACCTTTGGGAACCTGAGGAGATTCCGGATGAAGTTGAATCCGGCTAAGTGCACCTTTGGTGTGCCGGCGGGCAAGTTGCTCGGTTTCCTCGTTTCCAGCCGGGGTATTGAGGTGAATCCCGGCAAGATTCGTGCCATAGAAAGGATGAAGCTGCCGACAGATTTGAGGGAAGTACAGAAGTTCACAGGGTGCCTCGCATCCCTGAGCCGCTTCATAAGCCGGCTGGGAGAGAAAGCTCTGCCGTTATATCAGTTGATGAAAAAGTCCGACACATTTGTCTGGACAACGCAAGCAGATGCAGCTTTCAAGGAATTGAAACAGTTGTTGTCGACAGCGCCGGTATTAGCGTCTCCGATGCCCCGGGAGCCAATGTTGCTCTATATAGCGGCAACCAACCGAGTTGTCAGTGCTGTGGTGGTAGTAGAGCGAGAGGAAGGAGGCAAAACCGTGCAGCGGCCGGTATATTATCTGAGTGAAGTCCTCTCCACCTCAAAGCAAAATTACCCCCACTATCAGAAGATGACCTATGGTGTCTATATGGCGGCCAAGAAGCTCAAGCATTACTTCCAAGAGCATCCAATCCGGGTAGTGGCCGAGGCCCCTATCTCGGAAATTATAGGCAACAAAGATGCCAGCGGCCGGATAGCAAAGTGGGCAATAGAGCTTTCACCATATACACCGCAGTACGATAAGAGGGATACAATCAAGTCCCAGGTCTTGGCTGATTTCTTTATTGACTGGGCCGAGATACAGTATGAGCCACCATTGCCAGATGCCAATTATTGGAGGATGCATTTCGATGGGTCCAAGACAATCCATGGCTTGGGTGCCGGCATAGTTCTCAGTTCACCAAAGAATGACCAGCTGAGATACGTCCTGCAGATTCACTTTGCAGCATCAAATAATGTGGCGGAATATGAGGCACTTGTGCATGGCCTGAAGGTGTCTAAGGACATAGGAATTCGCCGGATTATGTGCTTCGGGGATTCTGACTTAGTGATTCAGCAGTGTTCCGGCATATGGGACGCGCATGATGCTAACATGGCATCATACCGTTTCCTAGTGCAGCAGTTAAGTGGTTACTTTGAAGGTTGTGAGTTCTGGCACGTTCTCCGGGCTCAGAACGATGTAGCCGATGCATTATCCAAGCTGGGGTCTTCCCGAGATTCAATCCCGCCCGGCATTTCGCTGGAGCATATGAGGAAGCCATCGATCAAACCCTCGCCGGAGTCATCCTCCATTTATGTCCCGCCAGGTCCAGACGAAGCAGTTCCAATGGAGATAGATGCCGGAGCCAAGACGGATAACCCGGGGACTGTTTCCTCAGTCCCGGGGACTGGGGCGGCATATGCTGTTAGTACAGTATTCCGGAGCAAAACTAAAGGCAAGGGTAAAATGTGCCAAGAGGTTGTGCCGGTATACCCGGGGACTGCTCCGGCATACCCGGGGACTGATTCTTCAGTCCCGGGGACTTCGCAGCCCATGGAGATCGATTATGTGTCGGTCGAAATGATGGAAATAGATCAGGCAGTGTTCACTGTCAGGGAAGTGCCCTCATGGGCACGTCCTATCTTGAACTTCATGGTGGATGGTCAAGTGCCGGCGGATGAAACCGAGGCCCGCCGGGTTATAAGGAGATCCAAAGCGTATACCATCATCAACAAAGAAATATACAAGAGAAGTACCACCGGAGTATTGCAGAGATGTGTCGAATCTGCGGAGGGTCTGGAGATGCTCCGGGAAATTCACCAGGGGGAGTGTGGTCACCATGCTTCGTCCAGGGCATTGGTGGCAAAGGTATTCCGGCATGGCTTTTATTGGCCAACGGCACTGCAAGAGGCAGAAAACTTGGTCCGGAAATGTAATGGGTGTCAAAGATATGCCCACCAGATTCATCAGCCGGCATCTGCCCTGAAAACTATCCCAATAACCTGGCCCTTTGCTGTTTGGGGCCTGGATATGGTCGGGGCTTTTAAGCCGGCCAGAGGGAAAATGACCCATATCCTGGTCATGGTGGACAAGTTCACCAAGTGGATTGAAGTGAAGCCCATAAGCAAGTGTGATGGTCACACAGCAGTGAAATTCTTAAAGGATATAATCTTGAGATATGGTGTTCCTCATAGCATCATCACTGACAATGGGTCAAACTTTGCCCAAGGGCCATTTGCCAGATTTTGTGAGGAGGTGGGAATCCGGCTGGACGTTGCGTCGGTTGCCCACCCTTGTGCCAATGGCCAAGTAGAGAGATCGAATGGGCTAGTATTATCCGGCATAAAACCCCGGCTGATAGAGCCCCTGGAGAAAACTCCGGGATGTTGGCTAGATGAGCTGCCAGCAGTGCTGTGGAGTTTAAGAACAACTCCGAATAGATCAACAGGCTACACACCATTTTTCCTGGTGTATGGAGCAGAAGCTGTGCTTCCAACAGATGTAATACATGATGCACCAAGAATAGTGCTATATACTGAGGAAGAGGCTAAAGAAGCCAGAGAAAATGATGTTGATCTGCTAGAGGAAGCAAGGGAAATAACTCTGTCAAGAACAGCAGTATATCAGCAGAACCTCAGACGCTATCATGCGCAGAAGGTAAATCCAAGGAGATATGCCCTAGAGGCAATAATAATATTGTTATTATCATATTTCTTGTTCATGATAATGTTTATACTCCATGCTATAATTGTATTAAGCGGAAACATTAATACTTGTGTGGTTTATGAACAACACCGTGTCCCTAGTACGCCTCTACTAGACTAGCTCATTGATTAATGATGGTTAAGGTTTCCTAACCATAGACATGAGTTGTCAATTAATAATGAGATCATATCATTAGGAGAATGATGTGATGGACAGACCCAAATAAAGCAGAGCAATTAGATCGTGTCATCGTGTTCATCTTTGCGAAGCTTTTCTTATGTCATGTATTGTATTCCTTAGACCATGAGATAATACAACTCCCTAGTATCGGAAGAAAGCTTTGAGGTCATCAAACGTCATCCTATGTGAGGGTGATAATAAAGGTGTCTCTCAGGTGATCGGAAAGTATTTGTTGGGTTGTATGTATCGAGATGGAATTTGTCCCTCCCAAGTCGGAGAGATATACTTCGGGCCCACTCGGTAATCGATATCAACACCGCTTGCAAGCATGTGGTTAAGGAGTTAATCACGAAGTGATATCGGATTACGGAACGAGTAAAGTACTTGCTGTGAACGAGATTGAACTAGGTATGGCGATACCGACGATCAAATCTCGGGCGAGTAAAATATCGTGTGACGAAGGGAATACATATACGGGATTAATTGAATCCTGACATCGTGGTTCATCCGATATGATCATCGATGAATATGTGGGAGTCAATATGGGTTTCCAGATCCCGCTATTGATTATTGATAGAAGATCATGTCTGCATATTCTCGAACCCGTAGGGTCACACACTTAACGTGCATCGACGCTAGGATAGAATGGATAATTGGTTTATGAGTTTTAGTTCGGAGTCTCGGATGAGATCTAGGACATCACGAGAGGTTCCGGAATGGTCCGGAGAATAAGATTCATATAAAGGAAAGAAGTTTTTGGATTCCGGAAAGGTTTCGGAGTTTATCGGTATTGTACCGGAAGGTTCTAGAAGGTTCCGGAGTGGGACCAACGTGGGCCCACTTGACGGAGGCCTGCGTGGGCCTAAGGGGAAGTGCCCTGGCCGCCTTGGGCCAGGTGCACAAGGCCCCTAAGGCCCAGCCGGCCAAGCCCAAGGGGAAACCCTAAAGGAATCTTCAAATAAGGAAGGGGGGGAAACTTGCCCCCCACTCTTCCTTATCCAAGTCGGCTAGGGATTGGAGGAGGGACCAAGCTGGCCGCCCAACCCCCCATATAAGGGGGGCAGGGGCGCAGCCCTACCTCACCCTAAGACCCAAACCCTAGCCGCCCCTGCTGCCCTCCCTCTCTCTCTCTCGCGACTGCGCGTAGGTGAAGCCCTGCCGCAGAAACTCTCCACCATAAGCACCACACCGTCGTGCTGCTGATCCAATCTATCTCTCCACCATACTTGCTGGACCAAGGAAGGTGGAGACGTCGCTGCACCGCACGTGTGCAACTCTCGGAGGCGCCGCCACTTGCGGCGTAGGATCGGATCGGATCGCGAGGAGGAGACGGCGAGTACGACTACGTCAACCACGTTCTCTTGAACGTTACCGCTGTGCGATATCTTCAAGGGTATGAAGATCTCATCTACCTCTCTCGTTGATTACATCTCCTAGATTAGATCTTGGCTTTCTTGTTCGCATCCATAGGAAAATTTTTGATTTACTATGCTGCGAAACCCTTCAGTGGTATCAGAGCTAGATCTATGCGTAGATGTGTTTCACGAGTAGAACGCAACATGCTTGTTGCGGGCGTTGATGTTTTCTGTTGCAAACCTCTTGTTGTGTATCTCTTATGGCGCGGTATAATGAGATCGAAGTGGTCCAGGCCAACTTTACGCGACCGCGTTCGCGAGACCGGCTCCGCACTTGACGTGTGGCTTGTTCCACACATGCGGCTGGTGGATGCCAGTTTCTCTCACTATAGTAGTCATGGGACTTACATCGGATGTTAGCAACCATAATATCACCGTTGTGGCTTTTCGTAGGTAAGAATCGTTCTTAGCTTGCTACTCCCATAAGCCACATAAAACATGCAACAACAAAGTAGAGGCGTCTAACTTGTTTTTGCAGGGAGTGTTTTGTGATATGGTATGGCCACAAGATGTGATGTGATATATGTGATGTATGCGATGATCATGTTTTGTAATCTTTCACGACTTGCATGTCGATGAGTTCACAACCGGCAGGAGCCATATGGTTGTCTTTATAATTGTGTATGACCTGCGTGTCAACTTCTTATACGCCATGTAATAGCTTTACTTTATCGCTAAGTAGTTAGCAATAGTTGTAGTTGCTATTCGTGGTGGAGGCAATCATGGTGGAGTGATGGAGATCATGCCGGTGCGCACAAGATGGAGATCATGGCGCGGAGATTGGCTATACCATGTCACATAAAATTATATGCATGTGATGTTTATCCTTTTATGTATCTTATTATGCTTAGATCGCGACGGTAGCATTATAAGATGATTCCTCACTTAAAGATCAAGATAAAATTGTGTTCTCCCCTCGTATGCGCCGTTGCGAAAGTTCGTCGTGTTCAAGCATCTCGTGATGATCGGGTGCTATAAACTCTACGTTCACATACAACGGGTGCAAGCCAGTATTTGCACATGCGGAGATACTTGGGTTTGACTTGACGAGCCTAGCATGTACAGACATGGCCTCGGAACACACGGACCGAAAGGTCAAGCATGAGTCATATGGATGATATGATCAACATGTTGATGTTCACCATTAAAGCTACATCATTCACGTGATGATCGGTCTCGGTGTAGTGAATTTGGATCATGCTTCACTAAACAACTTTGAGGGATGTTGAATTTAGTGGGAGTTCATTAGTAATTTGATTAACTTGAACTAATTATCTTGAACTAAATCTTGTTGTATTTGCATAAGTCGTTGTAGTCTTTGGCACCGTTTCCCACCGACACTTAGCTTAAATTGAGTTAAAAGAAACTATAGAATTCTAGATAATCTTTTTTGGTCTAGTGCCGTTTAGTTAGAATGTCAAGACTAAAGATTAAGTCCTATTGCAAACTTTAGCAAATCTTGCTTGCTTCATACGATTTAATAAATTGTATTAATCTAAGAGCAACGATTCAAGTTTAGTATCTAAAGATCATATGTTTGCCTTCATGATAAATTGATCTTCAAAATTGTTTGAGAATCAAAGTGATCATCGAGCTGAAAGAATTGTTTCAGAAACAAATAAGAAGTGAAAGATATTTGATATCTAAAACTTTGATTGTTTGCAAAATGATGAAGTATAATTTAGTAAAAGAACATATGCTCATATTGTATGACTATGTGCGAAGATTGAAGATGCTAGGCATCCCGATCACCCAAAAGTTTGGGAACTAATATTATACTTGCATTCATCCTTATAAGCTATAGTAGTTTCATCATGAAAGATGTCATGATAGGATGAATGAAAAGGTATTGGCTAAATGGTTTTGCTATACCAAAAGAATACTAAAGAATGGAATCTGGAAGAATACCAATCATATGATGATGGCGATCCACTTCAAAGTGCAAAATCCAAGGCTATTAGTATTTGACTAGCATCCTTTGGACTATGTGTCAAATGATTGATGCCACTATTGATGTCGATAGATTCTTCTAAATAGAGAGGAAATGCTAAATAGGATCTGCAAAATATTTGGTAGAAAAGTAAAAGACTGGAAAATTCCATCTCAGGTATATAAATGATATACATGTTATAGATGTATTCTTTGCTAGTACATAATTCTTGTGTATTGGATACTAGATTGTTGGTATGAAATGTCATACAAAGCAATAATACAAGAACTATGATGGCCTAAGTAACTAGTAAAAGAATATGGTAATGATGCATGTCGAGATACAAATAAAAGTGTTATTGTGCTTCTCGTCGACATCAAACCTAGCCTTCAAGATATTTCATGAACTTAATAATTGTTATTTTGTTCTGGTATTATGAGAGCAATGGTTGTTCAAATTATTACCGTCTTCCATAATCGATGGATAGATTATTATTATCTTGTTGGTGAAATAGACATTTATAACACTGATGCTAAAGGTTGCAAGACAAAACAAATTTCACTTATATGTGACACCGCCGTTTAAGTCATATTGGAAACAAAACATGAAAGAAATTCTATATTGATAGATTTTCGAGTCATTTGATTTTGAATTGATTGACGCTTGTGAAACTTTTCCTAAAGATGATTAAACTCCGTTCATGGGCCATGGACAGAACAAGTGACTAACTAAATGGCGATCATACATGTTGATGTATGTAGTCCATGGTGTGAAGTCAATCATGGTGTATTTTCTATTTCATCAATGACTCGAATAGATGTATGGTATATCTGCTTGATGAGATAGAAGTATGAAACAATTGAAATTGTTCAGTTTATGAAGTGAAAATTGTTGTAACAAGAATATTCAAATAGCATGATTAGATCATAAAGAAGAATATTTGAGTTACAAGTTTAGCAAACATCTAAGAGTTAGAGGAATTGTTCCACAAACTTGCATCATGATAGACACCATATGAGTATGGAGTTTTTGATGGATATAATCAAACCTTGTTTGACATGGTTAGATCAATGATGAAATAAACTACCAATATAATTTGTGGATTATGCTTTAAAGACTACCGCTTTTCACTAAATAGAGCACCATCATAATCCGCTGAAATGACACCATACAAGTTATAGTTGTCTTTTCTTGAATTTTGGTATGCAAGGCATATGTGTAAAATGTTTACAACCAAAATTGGATTAGTAAGTTTTTGTAGGTTATCCCAAAGAAAGTCAATGGGTATTCCTTCTACTATGAACCCAAACACATAGTGATTGTCACTAAAAGAAGTGAATTTCTTATGAAGGAGTTTTTCGCGAAAGGTTTAAGTGGGAGGAAGATAGAACTTGATGAGGTTATTGAATCTGAGCAAGATAATCAGAGTAGCGCAGCACCAGAAAAATGTTCTGGAAGCGGCAACTACATTCATAGATCACGCGTCTACAATATGTTGTAGTCACGACATCGAAGTTCCTATTTAACCAAGTTGGTCGTAATCAAATAGCAAGATTTGAGGACGAGATATTATTAGATAATAGTAACCAACAATATACAAAGAAGCGATGATGGGCCCTGACTTCGTCATATGAATTATTCTAGCAACAATTACATATTGAGATATGATAGTTGAATAAACGAAACAACGTTCCTCTACTGGAATGCACACCAAGGACGTGTATCTGACACGACCCAATGGGTTTTGTTGATTCAAAGGTTGCTAGATATGTATGCAAACTTCTATGGTAGAAGAAAGCATAGCGAAGTTGGAATCTTCAATGATGAAAATGTTAAAGTGTTAATTTCATCAAGATATTTGAAGATGCTTGTATTACAAGAAAGTAAGTGGGAGCGCTAAGACATATTTCTAATGCTTTATGTAGATGACATATCGTTCATTAGAAATTATGTGTTTTTCTTGATATTGTTAAGTTTTCATTAAAATTAGTTTTTGATGAAAGACTTAGGTAAAACCAGAATATTAAGCATCAATGTCTATACAGATAGATTGAGGCGTTAATATAGTTTTGCCAGAGTACATAGATGAAATATTGAATTTGTTCAATATGGAAACAATAAGAATGGTTCTTGTTGCATGGAAGAGGTTGGAGCAAGAATCAATTGTTTTGACACTTGATGAGTGAAACCACAAGAATGCTTTTATCAATCTTGTATACCATGATATGTAGATCCAGATGTGTCCAATGCTCTAAAGGTTATAGCATTTATATGATGATCGTTGGACAATAGTAAAGATATTCTTATGCACTTTTGAAGAAGTAAGAATATGTTCTGTATGCAGAAGTGACAAATGGTTCATTGCAATGAGTTACATTGGCTTTGTCACACATACAAGTAAAATTTTATCTCAATTTTAAGCTATTTGTTTTGAGTTAGAAGGTGGCATAATAAGATGGAAGAAAGTTCCATCATAACTTGGATGAGTTCCAATGTTAATATTGTGGCGGACACTGCAACGAGGGCGAAGTATATAATCGCTTTAGAAGTGGTATAAAAGATGCAAAGTAGATAGTGATAATCCAACTTTTTATGGCACTGTCGTCTAGGTCATATTGGCGTTAAACGCATGAAGAAACTCCATTCTGATGGATTTTTGGAGTCTCTTGATTTTGAATCATTTGACACGTGCAAGCCATGCCTCATGGGCAAGATGATCAAAAACCCGTTCTCCAGAATAATGGAGCGAGCAACGGACTTATTGGAAATCATACATACCGATGTGTGCAGACCAATGAGTATTTCGACGCACGGTGGATATCGCTATTTTTCTAAGTGTGCTAGTACTATGTAGTTCTATTGTATGACAATAGTGACAACATAGTCTCGGCTAAGATACAAAAGTCTCACCAGAAGACTAAGTTTATACGATGCCATCTCATAGAAGATGAGAAATGCGTGCTGACGCAAAATAATATGCAAATACAAACGGACCTGAAAGTGTCAGACCCGTAGATAAGGTTTACCACGTGCAAGGCGTATGAATAACACCGGAATGCCATAGGTGTTAAAGGCGCAAGTATGACTAGATTATTGACTCTAGTGCAAGTGGGAGACTGAAGGAAATATGCCCTAGAGGCAATAATAATATTGTTATTATCATATTCTTGTTCATGATAATGTTTATACTCCATGCTATAATTGTATTAAGCGGAACATTAATACTTGTGTGGTTTATGAACAACACCGTGTCCCTAGTACGCCTCTACTAGACTAGCTCATTGATTTAATGATGGTTAAGGTTTCCTAACCATAGACATGAGTTGTCAATTAATAATGAGATCATATCATTAGGAGAATGATGATGTGATGGACAACCCAAATAGAGCAGAGCATTAGATCGTGTCATCGTGTTCATCTTTGCGAAGCTTTTCTTATGTCATGTATTGTATTCCTTAGACCATGAGATAATACAACTCCCTAGTATCGGAAGAAAGCTTTGAGGTCATCAAACGTCATCCTATGTGAGGGTGATAATAAAGGTGTCTCTCAGGTGATCGGAAAGTATTTGTTGGGTTGTATGTATCGAGATGGAATTTGTCCCTCCCAAGTCGGAGAGATATACTTCGGGCCCACTCGGTAATCGATATCAACACCGCTTGCAAGCATGTGGTTAAGGAGTTAATCACGAAGTGATATCGGAT
>QXEO01002024.1:0-13129 GCA_007115705.1 Dactylis glomerata | reverse complement strand
ATCGCTCGAGAAGATAAGGGGACAACCAAGGCAATTGTTAGAACTATACGAGGAGATTTGTCAAGGAAGAAGCTTCACAGGAGAGGGTGGTAAAATCGAAACATTCATTTCCCATCCATTCGATATTTTGCCTTCTTCATTACCAAATGTGTTCTTGCTAGGAAATCTGCAAGTAAATTGTCTCTCCATGATCTAGCTTTTATTGCTGCTGCTTTAAGGCGTGATAGAACTTACAATTTGGGTGCCTTAATAGCTTTCCGTCTTGATATTAACGTGAGAAAGGGGGAATCTGTGGGGGGCTTATAGCTTCACGCCTGTTAGCTTTTCATGGTGTTGTGCCTCATTTTCGAGATCTGCAGTTCCCCGAAGAAACTTGGTCTTGATGCTATGGTTCAACATAAGTTTATTTCTCCTCCTGCCAGTTTGATTAATTTAACATTTGAGCTAACCTTTTCAAGAAGACTACCTGGAGGTAGTAAAGACTGAACGATCAATCCGTTTGCCTGCACCTCTTTTGTTTAACCTTGATCGCAGGAATGGATGGTCGCTTACAGAAGATGAGCTTGATGCGTACGTGGAGGAGCACCCGCCGCCTGTGCACGATGAGGAGGGCACCGAAGAGTCGGGGCAGCCCTCCAACACGAATTTTCCATATGAGCACACTTATTATGATTATGCGCCATCAGCTTCATCTTCACGAGAGCCGGGTACGATTACACCTATGATGACCCACCAGCTTGGAGCAGCTACCAGAGTCGATTGATCTCCACTTAGGCCAAAAGCCTAAGCTTGGGGGGAGGTACGCCGACGATTCACTCATCTACATATCATATTTGTCGGATCCTTTGTATATTCATGTTTCGCTTTCTTTATTGTTCTCGTTCTTGTTTTCATTTCTTCCAAAACACAAAAAGACCAAAAATATTTCCGTTGTTTCTCTCTATTTGGTTCTTTAGTTTTCCTTTGGTTTGCTTTACTTGCTATTTCGGTTTGCTATTTGAAAAACCAAAAATATTTTGCTTTGTTTGCTATTTCCTTCCGCTTTTGTTTCAAAAATCGAAAACCCCAAAAATATTTGTTGTTCTTCTTCGGTTTTGTAAAGTTTGTTGCAGAGTTCAGTCTCCCGTTACTCCATTGGAGCTTGGTATTCACTTTATATTATTCAAGCCACACAAGTGAAGAGCAATAATGACGATATATGACAATCCGAGATGTGGTAAGAGGCTGGTATGAACTCTATTTGTTTTCATTTTTGTACATATACTCATCTATGTGGACATGCTTAGTCGGTTCATGTAAGGTATATGTTATCTAATGGATGCTTTGTAGTTCTCGCTTTCATATGATTAGTTCCAATTTACTATTAGCCTGTAGCATGTCATGTAGACGCTTGCATGCATTGTTTTATTCATAGTATGGTATGATATTGTGGTATCCACCTCTGAAAGCTTCATTTGAATCGACTTGGCACATGCTCAAGCATGCATATGACTGAACAAAAAGTCAATTAAGCCTCGATGATCTAAATTGCCTCAGAGTTCTTGTATCATTTTTATGCCTATATTAATTTTGTTTTGTCGCAAGCAGATTATGATATATGTTATTGCTCTCTCGATTGTCGCTTCCCAGTCTTTTGCTAGCCTTCACTTGTACTGAGTATGAGCTCTACTCGTGCATCCAATTACCAAAAACCAAGTCTTCCAAAGAGTCCACTATAAATTCCTATGCATGGTATTTGTAAGCCATTCCAAGTAAATTTTCATGTGCTACCTTTCAAAACTTTCAACTACTTCTCATTTTGTGCCACTGTTTTTAGCTCATGGGGACGTAGTGGTCGGAATTGCTATCTTCCATATTAAATTAAGTACCCCTCGACTAGGCAGCGCTTCATCTGCTCGTCATTAATTTTGCATGAGAGCTGGTCAGACCATTATAATCTTAATTCTAAAAGAAAGAAAAAAGGCACTCCTCCAAAGGAATGTGAAAGTTGGTGGGCACCCGATGGAATCGGTTAGCCATGGTTTGAGAAAGGAAAAAGGTGGGGAGGCCAAAGCTTTATAAAAGAGCACCAATGTGCCAAATTTCAAAGAACTCGGAACCGCTCTCACTTGTTTATTATGGAAGATAGTAAGTCCCCATTGCTAGTCGTTGACATAGAACAACCACCTCTCAAAAGAAACTTTTATCTCTGTTTTACAAATGAAAAGCTCTAGCACATGTTAAATCCCTGCTTCCCTCTGCGAAGGGCCATTCGTTTACTTTTATGTTGAGTCACCATCTTCTAACTTTAAGCACTTCTTGAGAGCATAGCTGTTATTCTTAGTGTAATGTGCTTGTCCCAGAACACGGTTAATTGTGGTATAACTTTGATGCTTGTATCTTTGATATTTCTACTTCTAGTCTTCCCTTGGACTTCAGAGGTGCCTCAGCATTTATGTTTTGCTCTACAAATAAAGGCAAGTGGGATACCATCTTTCATATCATTTATGCATATTACAATCTTGTAGCTTCTCATGCACATGTTACTTGTTATTAGTGCATTGGCACTCTTTCATAGCTTGCTTGACTATGAGGTGACATTAGTTGCATATTTCTTATTATGAATTGCCTGAGTACTTGATCACATAGTTAGTATATATACATCATATGAGCAAATGTGTTCGTGAAAGTTTCTTTTATCGCTCTCAGTTGTTAACTGAATTGCTTGAGGACAAGCAAATAGCTAAGCTTGGGGGGAGTTGATACGTCCAAAACGTATCTACTTTCCCGAACACTTTTGCTATTGTTTCTCCTCTAATGTGTGTTTTGAATACAACTAACACGGACTGACGCTGTTTTCAGCAGAATTGCTCTGGTGTCTCGTTTTTGTGCAGAAATTCAACTTCCAGTAAAAATTCGGGAAAAATCATGAAAAATCCTATTTCACCAGAAGACCCACGGAGCCAGAAGACAGGAGAGAAGGGGCTCGAGGGGCCGTCACACGGTGGCGCGGCCCAGCCCTGGCCGCGCCACCCCTGCGTGAGGGGGCCCCAGCCCCCTCGACCTCCCCTCTCGCGTACATATACCCCCTGACGACATAATATCGGGAGACGGGTTTTTCCCAGATAGACTTCCGCTGCGCCGCCGCCATCAGAAACCGCGATTCGGAACCAGAAACTCCGTTCTGGCACCCTGCCGGGACGGGGATTCGGAGGAGATCTTCATCACCATCACCACCGACGCTCCTCCATCGACCATCCATGACTCCCCCATCCATGTGTGAGTAATTCCCCCGCTGTAGGTGAGGGGATGGTAGGGATTGGATGAGATTGTTCATGTAATTTGATATGAGATTGATAGGGCATAGTGCCTAGTATCTTTATTTAGTGCCTATGACATTGTTGCAACTTGTTGTGCTTAATGCTTGTCACTTTGGGCCCGAGTGCCATGATTTCAGATCTGAACATGTTATTATTTCTATGATGATACTTGTTGTTTATGGTCTTACCTACAAGTTGTATACACATATTGTTGTCCGGAACCCGAGGCCCCAAAGTGACAGAAATTGGGATAACCGGAGGGGATGGCTATGATGTGAGGATCACATGTGTTCACCGAGTGCTAATGCTTTGCTCCGGTACTCTATTAAAAGGAGTACCTTAATTACCAGTAGTTTCCCTTGAGGCCCTGCTGCAACAGGCTGGTAGGACAAAAGATGTCGTGCAAGTTTCTCCTTGCGAGCACGTACGACTATATACGGAACACATGCCTATGATTGTTTGTACTAGGATGCTTTATCATTATTTATCTGCAATGCCCATATCTCATTGATTTCATTAAATCTTATCCATGCAACGCCCGTAATCCATCCCTATGCCTACAGTATTTGTTCCTACTGTTTACAACTGTTACTATTACCGCTGCTATTTTACTACTGCTGTTACTGTTTCCTACGTCACTGCTATAAAACTGTTGCTACTGATAAACCGCTGCGAGCAAGACTGTTTCCAGGTGCAGCTGAATTGACAACTCATCTGTTAAGGCTTACATATATTCTTTGGCTCCCCTTGTGTCGAATCAATAAATTTGGGTAATACTTCCCTCGAAGACTGTTGCGATCCCCTATACTTGTGGGTCATCAAGGATCACTATGAGAATTACTTTGGGCATTACAACAAGATACATAGTTGAAAGTTTGAAAGGTAGCACATGAAAATTTACTTGGAATGGCTTACAAATACCATGCATAGGAATTTATAGTGGACTCTTTGGAAGACTTGGCTTTTGGTAATTGGATGCACGAGTAGAGCTCATACTCAGTACAAGTGAAGGCTAGCAAAAGACTGGGAAGCGACAATCGAGAGAGCAATAACTGTCATAATCATGCTTGCGACAAAACAAAATTAATATAGGCATAAAAATGATACAAGAACTCTGAGGCAAAGTAAATCATCGAGGCTTAATTGACTTTTTGTTTAGTCATGTGCATGCTTGAGCATGTGCCAAGTCGATTCAAATGAAGCTTTCAGAGGTGGATACCACAATATCATACCATATTATGAATAAAACAATGCATGCAAGCGTCTACATGACATGCTACAGGCTAATAGTAAATTGAAACTAATCATATGAGAGCAAGAACTACAAAGCATCCATTAGATAACATATACCTTACATGAACCGACTAAGCATGTCCACATAAATGGGTATTGTACAAAAATGAAAACAAATAGAGTTCATACCAGCCTCTTACCACATCTCGAATTGTCATATGTCGTCATTATTGCTCTTCACTTGTGTGGCTTGAATAATATAAAGTGAATACCAAGCTCCAATGGAGTAACGGGAGACTGAACTCTGCAACAAACTTTACAAAACCGAAGAAGAACAACAAATATTTTGTGTTTTCGATTTTGAAACAAAGGCAGAAGGAAATAGCAAACAAAGCAAAATATTTTTGGATTTTTCAAATAGCAAACCGAAAATAGCAAGCAAAGCAAACCAAAGGTTAAAAAAACTAAAGAACCAAATAGAGAGAAACAACGGAAATATTTTTGGTCTTTTGTGTTTTGGAAAGTAGAAGTAAGAATTAGAACAATAAAGAAGGCAAAACATGGATATACAAAGGTCCGACAAAATTGATATGTAGATGAGTGAATCGTTGGCGTACCTCCCTGAACGGATCGTATGGGCACCTAGAGGGGGGGGGTGAATAGGTGCTACTCAATTTTAGTTCTTTTTCAAATTAGGCTTGACACAAGGTAAATTCTCTAGATATGCAACTAAGGTGAATTTACCTATATGCCAACTAGCAAGCTAACCAAGATACAATATATAAAGGCAATAAAGGATAGAGGTAACCGAGAGTGGAGCACGCGGAGACACGGATGTAATTCCCGTAGTTCCTTCCTTTTTAGGGGAAGTACGTCTACGTTGGAGGGGTGTGGTTGCCACAAAGGCCTAACCAACGCCACAAAGGTTCACCCTATTCTCCGGTGCAAGCTTCCGCCACAAAGGCCTAGCTCACTTTCCACTAAGGGATTCCTCAAGGCGGAACCGGCCTTTACAATCTTGGGGCACGCATCCACAACCGAATTGGAGGCTCCCAAGCACAACACAATGCTGTCAAACAACAAGTAGCAATATATCAAATACACAAACAAGGTCTTGGGACACAAGGGAACCCAAGACACAAGGGCCCTCAAGCAAATGAGAGGGGAAATCAAATCGCTTCGGTGAGGATGTAGAGAATGGTCTTCTCCTTCGATTCTCCAAAGATCAAGAGCTTTGGTGGGTTGAGGGAGGAGATCTAGTTGAATTGAGAGCTCAACAATGGTGGTCTTCTTCTATTTTTACGAGCTGCCCGTTGGAGAAGAAGAGGGGGGTATTTATACCCCCCCCCAAAATATCTGACCGTTGCCAGCCAGAAAGTCCGGCTATAGCCGGAGTTAAGTCCGGCTAAAGCCGGTCACACCGGCTAAAGCCGGTCTCACACCGGCTATAGCCGGCCTGAAATATCCGGCCCAGCCGGAAATAGCCGGACAAATAGCCGGTTGAGTCCAGAGGCGCAGGACCCCTCTCGAAAACGAGCAGTCCGGCTATAGCCGGTCTGGGGACCGGCTAAAGCCGGCCTTCCTGGCCAACTTGTATCTGAAACTTCTCCCAGAGCTGATTTTCACCATTTCCTCAATAATTTCCTTTGGATAATGATACTTATCAAATATAACATAGGAAACCCAATCTTGTGCAAGAACATAATTAAATCCTGCAAAGCATAATCACACATTAATAGATAATGTATTGTTAACAAACGCCAAATCAATTAGGCGGGAAATGCTCTTTCAATCTCCCCCTTTTTGGTGTTTGATGACAATACATAATTTTGCATGTTTCAAACTATATAAAATATAGACGGAGCTCCCCCTTGCTATGTGCCTTATTTTAAATTTGTATTTGAATACAAAGACACATCAACAATAAGAACTCCCCCTAGATTTTATAATGTGATCCATATATGCACAAGATATATATCATAATTCAATAGCACATAATCAACAAACATATAATATGACAAGATATAGCAAGTAGGATTAATAACGATAAACATAAGTTCTACTACACACAATAAGCATATAGTTTCAACACATAGTAGATAACGATAAGTTCAACCATGGGACACAAGCAAGCACACGACATAAGGGCTTGTGACCCAACCAAATCCAAATCCAAATGGAAAACCAAATCCAAATGGAAACACATGCAAATGGGACTTTCTCCCCCTTTGGCATCAAGACGCCAAAAAGGGAGACCACAACACGAGATCACTCATCAACATCATCAAAGTCCTCATCATCCTCATCATCTTCTTGGTCATCGTCTTCTTCCTCTTCATCATCATCTCCTTCTTCTTCCTCATCTTCATCATCAACGGCTTCCTTGCCCTTGGAGGTGACTTCGGCTAGCTCCTTCCAATTAAAAGTTGAGCCTTCATTCCACTTGCCAAAAGAAAAAGTGTCCTCGGATCGATCTTGCTCTTGGGACTCTTCTTCAAGGCTAGCTCCTTTGCCCTTCTCCACAGCCCTCAAATGAGCATCCAACTCCCTTTGCTTCTTGGAAATGTGCTTGCGGTCCACATAGTCCTTGTATTGAGTGTGACGCACATCATTGTTCATGCAAAACAAAGCCCTTTGCCACCACTTGAGCTTCTTCATCTCTTGAGCCATTCCACCACTTGGTGGATCCGCATTCTTCCTCCTAGAACCAGTGGCATAGATGTTGCCACCCAACACATCACTCGAGGAGGGATAAGCACTTGAGGTGTTAGACACCAAATGAGCGGTCTTCTTGTAGAGCTTGTTGGGCTTATGCACTTCCAACTCTTCATCAAGCAAATCTTCTTCAATCTCAAAGTCTCCTTCAATGCCTCTGTCAATGATAAGCCTCATGATGAATGGAGCATAAGGAGGAATCTTCCTATCAAGCATAGAAATCTTCATCTCCATGAAGATGAAGTACATCACATCGAGCTCCATCCCTTCACAATCTCTTCCGGCCTCGAAGACAAGACGGGCATGGTGGAGCAAATGCACAAGACCACCTCTGATAGAATCATTGTTGCCCCACTTGGAGCAATGTTGGCACGGAACATCCGGAGTAAAATATCATAGAGGGGAAGGAGATTTGCAGTCTCTACCGCTTTGCCCCCTGGACCATACAAGCACTGGATCTTCCCCTTGTTGTACTCTGTGGTATCAAGATGCAAGCGGGCACCTCTAGGTCGATGAATGCCATCAAAACTATAGCCCAAAAGCTTCCCAAAGCGAGACATGGTCGAGTACTTCCTCACTTCACCTGTCATCCAAGTGAAACCAACCTCATCCCGAGTATCAAACTCCAATGTGGCAAAGAACTGCTGAATCAGATGAGGATTGTAGTCTTGCTTGAAGACCATCAACTTGTGCAACCCTAGCTTCTCGGTGACCCAAAGAGCATCGGCAAAATACTCATCCCTGGACAGCGATGCAATGTTGGTGACCTTCATGGGGCACACCTTTGTGCTCATGGTCGCATAAATCTGCTCAAAGATCCTCTGATGCTCTGACCGGTATAAGGAACCACTGACAATGTCCCTAGGCATGGTGTAGAATTTCTGCTCACGGAACTCCCGGTACTCTTGCTTGGACAGCTTCTTGAGATCACTAACGTTGGCAAACAGAGATTTCTTCTTGCGTTCCTCCAACCGCTTCTTTTTCATAGCAGCTGTCACACGGGCATCTTGATGCTCTTGACGGCGAGCAAGCGAGGGATCAACATATCGTGACCGCTTGGGTCGAGAGCCACCCTGGTCCATGGGAGAGGCGCCGGAGAGGAGTGGCCGGCCGGAGAGGGGGCTCCGACGGCCGGAGCGACGAGGAACGGCGGCGGCGGCGGTCTAGGACGAGGAGGCGGCTGGAGAGGATAGAGCGTGGGGGAAAGTGAGGATACCCCTCACCCCACAGCCCTAAAGGAGGAAAAAGCCGGGCCCCTCGCAGAGGCCGGCTTTAGCCGGTGTAGGGACCGGCTATAGCCGCCCCACCGGCTATTTCCGGACAAAGTCCGGCAATAGCCGGCCTAGATTGCCAAAAACAGGAAAGCTGGGATTTGAAGTTCTGGACATGCAAAAGAAAGATGCTATGGCTTTAGATAAGTGGGCTTAGGATAGAAGACATGCATGGAGTGATTCTCGGCACTTGGCATTGCAAAACACAAGAAATCTTTGGAAAAACCAATGCTAGTGCCTTCCCATTTCAAAGATAGAGACAATGACGAAAAAGCTCAATAAAACTCAAATAAGATTTGCAAGGAATCAACTCTTCGAAAAGAAGAGGTCGGTGGCCGAGGCCACCATGTATGAGTGTCATGGCATTGGACCGCGAAGATATATCTTGGGTCCATAACCAATACTCGTCATTGAAGCTCATATATCACATGATAGACAGAGAACAATTTTGTCACTATTGGCATTATGGGGGGAGGGATAGCCCAATTAATTAGGACCGCACTCCCCCTATCTCCATGCCCACACCTAAACCAAACAAGTATTGAAGAATAGGTGTATTTGCAAGATGCTCAAGCCACACTCCTTGAATCAATGATATTTAGCTCATTCCTCAAATATCCAAATCTTGCTTCATCAAGGGGCTTCGTGAATATGTCGGCAAGTTGATCCTTGGTGCTTACATATGCAAGCTCAATATCACCACGGGCAACATGATCTCTAATAAATGATTCCGGATCTCAATATGCTTGGTTCTTGAATGTTGCACCGGATTATAGGCTATCTTGATAGCACTCTCATTGTCACATAAAAGAGGCACTTTGTCACAATTGACACCATATTCCTTTAAAGTTTGCCTCATCCACAACAATTGAGTGCATCCACTTGCGGCGGCAATATATTCGGCTTCGGCGGTGGAGAGAGATATACAATTTTGCTTCTTAGAAGACCAACACACCAAAGACCTACCAAGAAATTGGCAAGCTCCTGAGGTTGATTTCCTATCATCCTTGTCACCGGGCCAATCCGAATCCGTGAAGCCACAAAGAGAGAAATCCGAGCCTTTGGGATACCAAAGCCCATAAGTTGGGGTATGAACCAAATATCGAAAGATTCTCTTAACCGTCATAAGGTGGCTTTCTTTAGGAGCGGCTTGATACCTTGCACACACACCTACACTCAACACAATATCGGGTCTAGATGCGCAAAGGTAAAGCAAAGAACCGATCATAGAACGGTATACCTTTTGATCCACATCTTTACCATTGGGATCAAGCTCAAGATGACATTTTGTGGCCATTGGTGTGGCGGCCCCATTTAGTTCCTTCATCTTGAACCTCTTGAGCATGTCTTGGACATATTTGGCTTGATAAATAAAAGTCCCTTCTTTCAATTGCTTGATTTCAAAACCAAGAAAGAACTTCATTTCGCCCATCATAGACATCTCGAACCTATCGGTCATAAGCTTTGAAAATTCATCATTAAAAGCTTTGTTAGTAGAGCCAAAAATAATATCATCAACATATAGTTGGCATACGAAAAGCTCCCCATTGACCCTCTTAGTAAAAGAGTAGGATCGATTTGCCCAACTTCAAAACCACGGTCTACCAACAACTCCCTAAGGTGCTCATACCACGCACGTGGGGCTTGTTTAAGGCCATAGAGTGCCTTATGGAGTTTGTAGACATGGTTGGAAAGTTGAGATCCTCAAACCCCGGGGGTTGCTTAACATACACTTCCTCTTTCAATGGACCATTAAGAAATGCACTCTTAACATCCATTTGTTGCAACTTAAAATTATGATGAGTGGCATATGCAAGAAGGATACGGATGGACTCAAGACGAGCCACGGGAGCATAAGTCTCTCCAAAGTCAATGCCTTCAACTTGAGAGAAACCTTGAGCAACCAATCTTGCCTTGTTCCTCACAACAATTCCATGCTCATCTTGCTTGTTCTTGAATATCCACTTTGTGCCAATCACATTGCGGCACTCCTTTGGCTTCTCTACTAACACCCATACATTATTGCGCTTGAAGTTGTTGAGTTCTTCATGCATAGCATCCAACCAATCCGGATCTTCAAGAGCTTCAAATACTTTCTTGGGTTCAACCATGGAGATATAAGCATGATGAGAGCTAAATTGTGCCAATTGACGCCGGGTTGACACTTTGCTTCTTAAATCTCCAATAACCCTCTCAAGGGTATGACCTTTAAGTTCCAAGTCCCTTTCAACTATTTTCTTGCGACGGCTTCGATCTCCTCATTTGACCTTGGAGGAGTCACTTGATTATCTTGATCATTTTGGTCCCCGTCTTGACCATCAAATTGACCTTGATCATCATTATCTTCATGAGTAGGTTGATCTTGGTCTTGTGAAGAATTGGGGGCGGTTGAGATAACCGGAGAGGATGGTGGTGCCCCTTCTTCTTCATGAAGGTCCTTGTCTTGTTCTTCGGTTGGTGCATTAGTTGCTTCCTTGGGAGAGGCTTGTTGAGCTTGTGAAGATGAAGGCTCCACTTGAGTAGAGCATAGTCCTTCCCGGTCGGCCACAAGGTGTCCCTCAATGGGGAGGAAAATCCCACGCCCATTCTTCCTATGGCTTCTCGAGGTATTTCATCATCTACATCACAAGAAACAACATCTCGCCCCCCTTGGGAGCTATCATTCTCTTCGAATACCACACTGCAAGATTCTTCAACACGTCCGGTGGACTTGTTGAAGACTCTATAAGTGTGGGATTCGGCACCATAACCAACAAAAATACCTTCTATTGCTTTCGGATCAAATTTACCTAAACGAACTCCTTTTCTTTTAAAGAAACACTTACACCCGAAAACTCGGTAGCTAGGAGATGTTGGGCTTGCTTCTGGTGAGTTATTTCATATGGAGTCTTGTTTAGGCCTTTGCGGAGGAAGAGCCGTGTTTGAAGAGTGAAAAGCCGTAGGAGATAGCTTCGGCCCAAAATTGTGTATGGAGACTAAACATCCGCCCAACATTGACCTAGCCATCATCAATAGAGTCCGGTTCTTCCTTTCGGCTTACACCATTTTGTTGAGGGGTATATGCAGCGGAATATTGATGACGAACCCCTCATCACTAAGAAAACCATTTAAGGTGTTAGTTCTTGAACTCCGAGCCATTTGTCACTTCTAATTGCCAAAATAGTTTGCCATGTTGACGTTCAACTTCCTTGGCAAAGTCGATGACGGTTTGTTGAGTCTCACTCTATGCTTGAGAAGTAAACCCAAGTATATCTTGAATAGTCATCAACAATCACCAAACAATATTTCTTCCCACCAAGACTTGCATGAGAGGGAGGACCAAAAAGATCCACATGAAGGAGCTCCAAGATCCTCTGGAAGAAATTGATAGTCTGCTTGGGTGGGGAGAATCATGCATTTTTCCTAGAACGCAAGCCCTGCAAACACGATCTTTGGGCAAAAGAAACATTCTCTTTTAGTCCGAGTATGTGGCCACCCTTGTGAAGGCTTTTGCAAAGTTCTCATATTGACATGGTCTAGTCGCGATGCCAAAGCCACCCACATCGGCCTTTCCAAATAAACACATTGCACTTGTAGTGGTTTTCCCCGAAAGTCCACCACATACAAGTTATTTCAATGTGTCCAACGAAAGCGACTTTTAGAGACTTGCTCCACAAGAGTACCACAATTTCATTATCAATGAAGACGGCAAAGCCCATCTTACCAAGTGCACGAACTGAAAGTAAATTATACCTAGGGTCTCAACAAGCATGACATCCACAAGGGAAATATCCGGTGCGACCACCACCTTGCCAAGACCCAATACCTCGGATTGTGACATGTCTCCATAAGTGACGGTTATATGATTGTCATTTGGTCTCATCTCCGTCATAATCTTCTTGCTTCCGGTCATATGACTTGTGCATCCACTATCAAGCACCCATTTTGATCCACCGGAAGCATAGTCCTACAAGAGATCATTGCTTGGTTTTAGGTCCCCATTTTTCAATGGGTCCTCTGTTTGTTAGCAACGAGGGTCTTTGGAACCCAAATAGACCAAGCAACATAACCATCATTTGGACCAACATATTTTGCATAAACATCACCATAATAATCACGAAATAAAACATAGTGAGGGTTAGCAATTCCCGCATGATCATCATGAGTGGCTTTGCCACCCACAATAGGATCCTTCTTTGCTTGTGCGGGCTTGGCCTTCTTTTTCTTGTTGTTCTTCTTCTTCTTCTTTGAGACATAGCCAATCCCCGTTTTATCACCAAATGCCTTTTGATCACTCAAAAGGTCATTCAAGTTTTTCTCACCTATGGGAATGGAGGACTTGGCAAGCTCATCTTTCAACCTAGCATTTTCTTCAATGACATTTGCATGATCACAGTAGAAGTAGAAGAACTAGGCACATTATTCTTAGTCAATTGAATTTGAAGTTGTTCATGTGACTTGGTAAGAATAGAGTGTTCACTTTTCAAGGCCTTGTGAGCCTTGTCAAGATCTTCTAAATCCTTAACAAGTATATCATGACCAACACCAAATTCAACCTTTTCCTTTTTAAGCATTTTTACTTTGGCACGAGCATGATCTCGCTCTTTAATGAGTTTGGAAACAACTTCATTA
>QXEO01002023.1:0-25627 GCA_007115705.1 Dactylis glomerata | reverse complement strand
AATAGCAAATTGCTAATAGGTATGTATGTGTGGACACTTGGAACAACTAGGTATTTAGGAGTTGGATGCACGAGTAGAGCTCATACTCAGTACAAAATGAGGGCTAGCAAAAGACTGGGAGCGACCAACTAAGAGAGCAATAACGGCCATAATCATGCAAAGCGACAAAGCGATATTAAAAGAAGCATAAGATGGCATCAAAAGTCAAAAACTAAATGATCATAGAGGCAATGTGACTTTTTATGAGTCTAACATGTGTTGATCATGCGCCAAGTCAACCCAAATAAAACATCAAAGGAGAAAACCAAAATAATGCTTCCAAATAATTGAAACAACGCATGATTTTTTTCAAAGGCTCATTAAGCAATCTCAGTCATTTGAGACAAGTCATGCTACAGAAAAACCACTAAGCATACTATCAAAAAGACATCAAGCACGACATGCAAAAGCCTAGGCCGCAGTCTACACAAGCTCCTTCTTGTACCACTTTTTTGCATAAAGCTTTTTCTCTTTTCCAACACCATTCGAACTTTTTATAAACAACTCTTTTGAGGAAAATCAACATGGACAAGAGGTCAAAACACACCTTGATGAAAAGATATAACAAGATCTAAACAAAAATCAAGGCGAAAAAAAACAAAAGCTAAACGCCGTTCTAGAAAAAGAAGAAACACTCGTTGAAACGATAAGAGTGAAAAACGGAGTGTTCTGGCAAATGAAAGCAAGGCAAACTCTCCAAAGGAAATTGTTGGGGTCCAACCATTGATTGCCAGCAAAAAAACTAAAGAAAACTAAAAACAACTGACGCTCCAAGAAAAATGCATAATGCATAAAGCAATAAAAAATATAGTGCGTTGAAAGGTGACCTGATTTTTTGCCCGATGAAGAAGGGGTGCCTCGGGGGCATCCCCAAGCTTTGATGCTGTACCTCTTAGATATTTCTTGGGGTGCGTGGGCATCCCCAAGCTTGAGCTTTTATCCATTCTTCAACTCATCTCATCATTCTCTAATCCCTACACTTGAAAACTTCCTTTATACAAAACTAAACACAAATTTATTAGCAACATTAGTGTAAGCATAACATTGAATCAACCCTTTTTGCTTCAGGTTTCAACTCAAAACCACCACATATAAAGCATATACTACTGTAGCAACTTCCCCAAAAGTTCCGCGATCAAAAGAACTCAAAAAGAAAGCGATAAAGCGGCAAACACAAATATTGGCAGAAATCTGTCAAAACAGAACAGCCTGACAAAGGTCGAATTTTTAGAGGGTTTTCTGTTGCTCAAATCAAAAAGTGTTAAACTAATGAAAGTTTGGATATAACCTGGGGCATATGCACAAGAAATAGCAGGTCTAAAAGATATACAGAGAATTATCACGAATATTTACGGTGCAGCACTAAAAACTGTTTCAGGACAGCAACATCCCCAAATCTTACCTCACTCAAATTAGAGGCTTCTCTTGGCACAAAAACGAAATAAAAAGAATAAGAAGTGGTTATTACAGTACTAATAACTTTCAAGACTCAAATAAAAGAAAAAGTACTAAATGGAAAAACATTGGGTTATCTCCCAAGAGTGCTTTTCTTTAACGCCTTTGAGCTAGGCGTAGAAAGTGCGAATTAAGTAATATCAAGTGAATCATTAAGATCAACTGTAGAAACAAAGAAATGAACTCCGTCCAAATGAGTTTTGAGTACCCCTTGTAGTCACGCCTTGGTACACTACTTTCATCAAAAAGATTTTCAGGACAAATCCAACTAAAATTATTTTCCAAGGCATCATGAATTCCTGCAAGTTTACAAGGTATTGGCATTCTAGAATGTTCACTGGGTGTACCAACAACTTCTACAGGCGAGCCAAGCTTGTTAAATTTCTTAAAAACTTCCCTAGCCTCAATGGCAAACATCTCTAAATTCTATGCGCAAAGTTTCAAGATAAAAGCTTTCTTTTCGGGGTCCTCAATATCATGAAGCTTAAGGAACATGTATTGCATAAAAGGATTAAGACTAGCAAACCTAGCTTCTAACATGTAAATCAAATAAGCAGAAGCAACTTCATAACTAGGAGCAAGCTCGGCCAAAGACTTTTCCTCAACATCTTTATGCATACTAATATAATTGAAGAACTCATCAATGTTACTTTTTCCAATAATTGAACCACTACCTACTGAGAGGTCCTCCAAAACGTACTTAGGGAACAACATAATGAACTAGAGTAAAGAAATAACAACTATAAAGGAAACTAATTTTTTTGTGTTTTTGATAAAACGATGCAAGTAAAAATAAAGTAAAAGCAAAACTTAAAACAAAGTAAAGGATGTGCGTGCGAAACTCCCCTTGCAGAAGTCTTCTTTTTCCCTGGCAACGGCGCCAGAAAAACTTGTTGATGGCGCGGTGATGATGGTGCCAGAAAACTTGTTGGCGTGTAGTTGATGAAGTAAATGACTGGCCAGTTGGAAACCCCAAGAGAAGGTTTGATGAATATAGCAGCAAGTTTTCCCTTAGTTATTAAACCAAGGTTATCAATCCAGTAGGAAAAAGACAATACTCCAGAAGGTGATGCCCACTAGCTGCGTGACACTCCAACAAGTGCTCCGTTAACGATTTCTTGTTAGCGCGTATTCAACCAGTAGCAACGTGGAACCTGCACACAACACAACCAAATACTTTGTTCCCAACTTACGATGAGGTTGTCAATCTCACCGGTTTGCTTGAAACAAAGGGTATGAGCGTATCGAGTGAAAGTGATAATAGTATGCAAGTAAAGTAAACAGTGCGAGTAAAGTAAACTGGTGATAGCAATATAAAGGAAATAGGACCGGGGTCCACAGTTCACTAGTGGTGTCTCTCCATAAGATAAAATAACACATGTTGGGTAAACAAATTACAGTTGGGCAATTGATAGAATAAAGTCAACGTGCATATATCGAGAGGATCACTATGAGATTTACTCTCGGCATTACAACAAGATACATAGACCGCCATCCAACTGCATCTATGACTAATAATCCACTTGTGGCGAATCAATCCGAGAACTCCACAAGTATTAAGTTGCGAACAACAGATAACTGCATTAAGCAAAGTGTGTAATGTAAACAAAGCATATGCCCTTGAGCATATGAATGTTGTTTTCTCCCTAATGGCAACAGTACATCTACAACCTTAGAGGTTTCTGTCACTCCCCCAGATTAAATAGAGGCATGAACCCACTATCGAGCATAAATACCCCCTCTTGGATTCACTAGCAACTACTCGGCCAAGATAGCTACTAACAACGGAGAGCATGCAAGATCATAAACAATATAGAGATAACATAAGGTAATATTCAGCACATCAACTTAATCATAACACCAATATTCATCGGATCCCAACAAACACAACATGTAGAATTACATAAAGGTAGTCTCGATCATGTAAAGCAGCTCACGAGATCTAAACATGAAGCACATGGTGGAGAAGACAACCAACTAGCAGTGCTATGGACCCATAGTCCAAGGTAGACTACTCACTCCTCGCGCCGGAGGCAAGCATGGCGATGAAGAAGACCTCCGGTGGCGATTCCCCTCTCTGGCAGGGTGCGGGGAAGAGCTTCTGGACCCTCCCGATCTCGGGTCGACGGCGGCGGCGGATCACGATGTATTCTGGAAAATTGATAGGGTCTTTAGGTTTTTCCCGTCGGGGGGTCTTTATAGGCGAAGGGGCGGCGTCAGAGGTGGGCCAGGGTGGCCTCACCACCAGGGGGCGCGGGCCAGCCCTAGGCCGCGCCGCCCTGTGGTGTGGGCACCATGTGGCCCCTCTCCGTCTCCTCTTTGGTTCTCTGGAAGCTCCGGTAAATTTCTGGATGTCTGGCTTTTGTTTCGTCAATTACGAGAATATTTCATGTGTAACTTTTCTAAAACACAAAAACAGCAGAAAACAGGGAACTGGCACTGTGGCATCTCGTTAATAGGTTAGTTCCAGAAAATGCATAAAAATGCCACGAAGTGTAATGAAACACTAAGCAAATGGTGTAAAAATAAGCATGGAGCATCAAAAATTATGGATACGTTAGAGACGTATCAAAACCCAGCATCAAATCATCCCGCTGTCTGACTCTGCTGCGACTCCTTTCTTACACGTTTTGCTGGTTGCTCGCCATGGCAAATCCAACGATCGTAATTCAGTGTGAACCCAAATTTTAGCAGGTGTTTACTCATTTCATCCTTCGTCATCCATTTCATGTTACGGCATTTCATGCAGGGGCACAACACTTTTGCGGGTCTAGTAGGTATGGAAAACGCATTGTCCACGAACTGCTCAGTCTTATCTCTCCATTCATCAGTGAAATCCCACTGACTAGTTCTGCCCTCGTACATCTATAACGACTCGAATCCATCCTCTATCTAGTATAAAAACATAAATACAATACTTTCAATTTAGCATGTCATTACATCCAACATTAGTTCGATTAATTTTAACGAATGTAGGTTTTACGCCATTCAAAACCCTATCTCTCCAATAGGTGAGCTCTAATCCCACCCGAGGATGTGTAGATTGGATACGTTCTCCATGCTCTACCCCGCCTCGAGATAAAATTTCGGCAGCACCTCCCCGCTGTTCTCCCGATACACATCTCGGGCCAAAAGCCGAGAGGATGTGCATCTGGAGAACAACAGGGAGGCGCCATCAAAATCCTAGCTTGAGCTCAGGGCAAAGCATGGAGAACATACCCAATCTGCACATCCTTTGGCTGTCCAAAATACGTGGACAATCCGAAAGAGTTACGGTTAAAATATGCAACTAAATACATATTTATCCATGTAACCCTTCCGAACGGGAGACCCCTAGGTTTCGCGACTGACTTGGTTATCTAGACACAAAAATAAACCCTATGCACGAGAGATGATGAATTCTTACCCTCGAAGCGTGACCGGTCGAGGAAGGTGAAGACGATCACCGACGACACTACAACATCCCTGCGACGATGACCCCATCCTCAACCTGTCGCCATATCCTCCAAAATGAAAAAAATGTGCACATTACTAAATTATTTTACCAACACTAGTACTAACACTAAACTAACAACTAAATTAACCTAGCAGTAAACTAACACTAAACCTAGCACTAAACTACCCTAACAGTAAACTAACCTACCACTAACCTAACAGTAAACTAACCTAGCACTAAACTAACTAACCTACACTAAACTAACTAGCTTACCTTGCAGGGACCGCCGGCCGGCCGAGGTGGTATTGCAGGGATGGGAGGCGGCCGAGGAGGTGCTCAGGGGGGGCGGCCGAGGTGCTGAAGGGGGGGGGGGCGACGGGCTCGAGGGGGGCGGCTGGAGGCCGGCCAGATGCAGGGCGGAGGCGAGCTCCGGTCGGGCCGACCGGGCGAGCTGTGGGCTGTGCCAGCCAGATGCAGGGCGGCGGCGGCGGCTCGCGGGCAAGCAGAGCGACAATGCGGGCGAGGCAGAGGAGGAGCGCAGCGCCGTGGGCGAGCAAGGAAGAGGAGGAGGGCGGCGGCGTGGGCAAGCAGAGGAGGAGGGTGGCAGCATGTGCGAGCAGAGGAGGAAGAGGGGAAAACGGTTCGTGCGCGAGCGACGTAGGGTTTCATAACCGTGTTCTTTGCCGTGTGCCGACCAGTATAACACACGGCAAAGGGGCGATCTAGGGTTTCATAAACTGTTTTCTTTGCCGTGTGCCAACCAGCAAAATACACAGCAAAGTACCCTAGGTTTGCCGTGTGCTAGGTTTGCCGTGTGCCAGCACACGGCACTGTGCTGAAAATTGGTTCTTTGTCGTGTGTTTCTAGTGCAGCACACGGCAAAGTACCAAAATGATTAGATATTACCTCATGTGTTGCACTAACATATTGCCATACCCTAGGTTTGAATTTCTTTTCCACTTCTAGATCACATAAAATGACGCCATGCAAAGGTTTCACATTTTTTTGATTTTTTTTAAATTAGTTATGTCTAATTCGGGACCCGCATGAAATAACGGCGCACGAAAACTCTCGCTCGTGGCCAGGCGGTGTGGAGTCCCCTTTTTTTCCCTGATGTTTAGTGAAGAAATAACGTGTTGCGGATCCAAAAATGATTTTTGCAAAAAATCAGGAGGTTTACTTTTTATCGCTAAAGTGCAAAACCATCCCGCTTCCAGCGAATTCGGCAGGAACTTGCGCAAAATTAAGAATATACCTCCATAGGCTGCCGCAACAAAACGAGAGGTGATATGCGTATCTCAGATGGTCTACTATTAATGTGGGGTGTTGCTCCCACCTTTCGATTTTGCATTTTGGTAGCTGCTTTGTGGCGTTCCTCAACATCCCAAGGGCCACGCGTGTGTCCGATATGGCCTTGTTCCGACAAACTATGACATGCTCATGGCCGAATCTAGCTCATTTAACCTAAAAGTCATACAACCTCGAACGTGATAAGTCATTTATGTGAAGGGACTTTCTGGTAAACAGTTTTTCTCAAGGTTTGAATTTTTTTCCGACTTCTAGATCACTGATACGTCTCAAACATATATATAACTAGATAATTCCCCGCGCGTTGCCGCGGGAATAATTTGCGACATAGTTGGAAGACATTTGATTATATAGATTAAAAATACTTATATTAATAATATGTAAAGTTAAACAAAAAATCCTTGATCGTTATATGGAAGACATTTGGTTATATGTATTTTATGTGATCATTACATCAACTGAAAATATTTATTGAATATAGGTAGTACTCCTATAAGACTTGCTAAAATTTATTAGACTTTGGGGCAGGTGCCTTGATCGTCGACGACAATATGGACACGCAAGGGTTGAATGGGTGATCCTCGGAATTTTATGTGGTGTGTGTTCACGTGAAACATTTCTTTTGACAGTGATAGCAAAGAGCGGAAGGTAGTAGGAGACCTTTTTTCTGTAAGTAAACCAAATTAGATCAAACTGTGCATACAAAATATTCAGAATAGTAGCAATTGTGAAAATGCAAGTTGCAGGACAACAGTAAGAATTTCAGAACCTGTACAATCACTCCATGAGATGCTTGAAAACAGAAAACTGATCAAAATAATGTTTATTCTATTACTTCTCGGTCTAATAAAATTTTACATCATGGCTAACTGAACAAAGTAGTGTTGAATAAACAAACGATGTCAATGGTACTTCTCTAAGAACAACAAAGCATTATTCATGTGTGCATCCGTTCAGTTATTATGTGACCATATAATACAATAAACTATCAAGTAAACAAACGATTTGCCCATGAGACAAATTTGTGGCTTGCTGTTGGCTTGAACAAAACAATTTATTTACACTACACCATACGGTTGCTCTTAGTTGCAGGTGCAAAATATCCCATATAATCCAAAATGCAACGGTTGAACTCAATAACTTAAGAACTACCAACAGGAGCCGTCAGAGCACGGAACGATCATAGCCGGCATCAGTGTTTCAAGTCGTTGGGCACCTTAGAAGTAGAAATCTGTTTATATGAGACAGAGACCATGAAGAAATCCGGAGTGGCCAGTGGGTGGCCATGCTCTAAGTTGCAAGTGTTCATTTTCCCTTTGAAGTCTAATATCTGAGATGCTACTGCTGCAAAATAATCAGTTAGCTTACGAACATGGACTAATCTTTCCTGTAATCCCAGATGGTACAATCACAGTCAATAGCTTAAGAACATGGGTGTAAGACATTACCAACACGAGCTGTGACCTGTGACTGTGAGTATGGTACGCAGCGAGGAAGGACCAACCACGGCAGCTTCAGCATTCACGTTTGAGCACGCGAGGAAAGTAAAATTTGTGAGAGTCTCGCGACACACCAGTATGAGCGGTTGCCTGTCGATGAGAGGGTCGGGGCTCAGAGTTTAAATAGGGAAATCTATCCGAACGTGTGGCATGCCTCCATCAATTCCGTTTCTCTTGGAGATCGTGGGAGAGGAGTAGAGTACGACGTCGATATTAATGGCAGCAGAGGGAGTTGGGGGGCTTTGATGGGGAAGAGGGAACGCGATGCGTTTGGTAGTGACATTTGTTTTTTGAGGGATATTTGGTAGCGAGATTTAATCCTCGTGTGGATGTCGTTGGAGAACACAAACAGTCATAGGCTTGTTCGTGTGGGCGTCATGTGGGCCGATGGAGGAGTGGGCTGCATATTGACGGAGTAGTATGCATATTGGCTGATGCAAATGGGATGGCTGCTCCGTTTGGTATTTTTTTTGTAAAAAATAAATTGTGTGCTTCCGCCACAACCAACAACATGCAAGTGAAACGGAAAATTAGGGCCAACAAATGATATACAGCTGACGTGGCGTGTTTGCTGAGATGGATAGGCTGCATGTTGAGAGAATTCACTTAGTGGGTTGGTCCAATATAGATATTATAGATTTTTGATGCTCTATGCTTGTTTTTACACCATCTGCTTAGTGTTTCGTTACACTTCATGGCGTTTTTATGCATTTTCCGGAACTAACCTATTAACAAGATGCCACAGTGTCAGTTCCCTGTTTTCTGCTGTTTTTGTGTTTTAGAAAAGTTACACAGGAAATATTCTCGGAATTGGACGAAACAAAAGCTGAACATCCAGAAATTTACCGAAGCTTCCAGAAGTCCGAAGAGAAGACGGAGAGGGGCCACGGGCCGGCCACACAACAGGGCGGCGCGGCCCAGCCCCTGGCCACGCCCCCTACGTGTGTAACCGCCCTGGTCCACTTCTAACGCCGCCCCTTCGCCTATAAAGACCCCTCGATGGGAAAAACCTAAATACCCGATCAATTTTCCAGAAACACATCGCGATCCGCTGTCGTCATCGACCCGAGATCGGGAGGGTCCAGAAGCTCTTCCCAGCACCCTGCCGAAGAGGGGAATCGCCACCGGAGGTCTTCTTCATCGCCATGCTTGCCTCAGGCGCGATGAGTGAGTAGTCTACCTTGGACTATGGGTCCATAGCAGTAGCTAGATGGTTGTCTTCTCCACCATGTGCTTCATGTTTAGATCTCGTGAGCTTCCTTGCATGATCGAGATCACCGTTATGTAATTCTACATGTTGGGTTTGTTGGAATCCGATAAATATTGATGTTATGATTGAGTTGATGTGCTGAATATTATCTTATGTTATCTCTATGTTGTTTATGATCTTGCATGCTCTCCGTTGTTAGTAGCTATCTTGGCCAAGTAGATACTAGTGACTCCAAGAGGGGGTATTTATGCTCGATAGTTGGGTTCATGCCTCTATTTAATCTGGGGGAGTGATAGAAACCTTTAAGGTTGTAGATGTGCTATTGCCACTAGGGACAAAACAACATTCTTATGTCCAAGGGCATATCCTTTGTTTACATTACACACTTTGCTTAATGCAGTTATCTGTTGTTTGCAACTTAATATTCACGGGGTCCTCGGATGATTTCCTGTGGGTGGATTATTAGTCATAGATGCAGTTGGATGGCGGTCTATGTATCTTGTTGTAATGTCCAGAGTAAATCTCATAGTGATCCTCTCAACATATGCACATTATCTTTATTCTATCAATTGTCTAACTGTAATTTGTTTACCCAGCATGTTGTTATTTATTTTATGGAGAGACACCACTAGTGAACTGTGGACCCCGGTCCAATTTCCTTTATATTGCTATCACCTATTTACTTTGCTCGCACTATTTACTTTCTTGCATACTACTATTGCTTTCCACTCGATACGCTCAATCCTTTATTTACTGCAAACCGGTGAGATTGACAACCTCATCGTAAGTTGGGAGCAAAGTATTTGGTTGTGTTGTGTGCAGGTTCTGCGTTGCTACTAGTTGAAGACGCACTAACAAGTGTCGTAAACGGCGCCCTTGTTGGAAGTCACTAGGCTAGCAAGCATCACCTTCTGGAGTTTGGCTTTTTCCTGGACTGACAAACCTTGGTTATTAATGAGGGAAAATTTGCTGCTGTACTCATCATACCTTTCTCTTGGGGTTCCCAACTGGACGGTGATTTACATAAACACCGTGCCGCATCAAGCAACAATTTTTTGGCATCGTTGCCGGGGAAAAAGAAGACTTCTGCAAGGGGAGTTTCGCACCCACATCCTTTACTTTGTTTAAGTTTGCTTTACTTTATTTTTACTTGCATCGTTTTATCGAAAATACAAAAAAATTAGTTCTTACTATAGTTGTTATTTTTATTGGTCTGTTATTGTCTTGCTTTATCATGCTTTCTATCAATGGTTGGTTTCTTTGAAACTAAATCTTTTTGGCAAGGTGGGTTCATGGAAGAGCAGCAAAATTATTATGAGAAACACCGCTTGTCACAAAAAGGGAAACACTTATAGGAACAAATCAATAGATTGTATATCATTGCTAGAAACGTGTGCTCTACTTACAATGTTACTTATTGCTTTGATAGATCTTGTTGCTGTAGGAGGTATAAACACCTCCCTTTTCAATGTGAGTATAATGATGACGTTACCATATCTTCTTATATTAATGTAAATTATGAATTTTATGATGTGGAACAAATTGAAGAATTTATTGCTTGGAAGGGTGCATTCGAACTTGCTTGTTTGCTTGGAAATACTGATGATGCACCTTATAAATATGAGGTTTATGATATACTTATATTTTGCTTTGATAATTACAAGGAAGAAAATGACTATATTCTTAAATATCTTAATAGATGCTCTCCAACGGAAGAGACTAATGCCTTGAAGGAGCCTATGAAAGAAGAAATTGTGGAAACTGGAAGCTCATTGGATGAAAAAGAGGAGGAGATTGATGATCAAGAGGAGGAAGAATGGAGCTACCTATGTCTACCTCCCAATAAGAGTAACTCTTTAACTAATATCTTATTTGATCGCCCTCTATGCTTAACAAAGGAGGGTGCGTGTGATATTTATATTGTTGAGTTTGTTCATGATGCTACTGAAAATTATTATTAGAGAGGAAAATATAGTTGTTGGAATTCTCATGTTACTAAAATACCTCTCTTTATATTGAAAGTTCCAAAGTTGCTCTTGTTTTATCTACCCATACTTGTGACTATATGCTTCTTTGATTTATTTTCTTACAAGATTCCTATACATAGAAAGTGGGTTAGACTTAAAAGTGTTTTATATTTGCTCCTTGATGCTCTTTTTGGCTTCCATTCATATTTTTTATGTAAGCATCTTCTCAAATTACTGCGCCTAGCTCAAAGGCGTTAAAGAAAAGCACTCTTGGGAGATAACCCAATATTTTACTTTCAGTTCTTTTTCTTTTATTTGTGTCTTGGAAGTTATTACTACTGTAATAACCGCTCCTTATCATTTTTATTTCGTTGTTGTGCCAAGAGAAGCCTCTAATTTGAGTGAGGTAAGATTTGGGGATGTTGCTGTCCTGAAACAGATTTCGGTGCTGCACCGTAAAAATTCGTGAGAATTCTCAGAATATCTTTTGGACCTGTGATTTCTTGTACATATGCCCCAGGTTATATCCAAACTTCCATTAGTTCTACACTTTTTGATTTGAGCAACAGAAAACCCTCTAAAAATTCGACCTTTGTCAGCTGTTCTGTTTTGACAGATTTCTGCCACTATTTGTGTTTGCCTCTCGATCGCTCTCTTTTTAAGTTCTTTTGATCACGGAACTTTTGGGGAAGTTGCTACAGTAGTATATGCTTTATATGTGGTGGTTTTGATTTGAAATCTGAAGCAAAAAGGGGTTGATTCATTGTTATAATTACACTAATGTTGCTAATAGAACTGTGTTTAGTTTTGTATGAAGGAAGTTTTCAAGTGTAGGGATTGGAGAATGATGAGATGAGTTAAAGAATGGACAATAGCTCAAGCTTGGGGATGCCCACGCACCCCAAGAAACATTCAAGAGGTACAAGCATCAAAGCTTGGGGATGCCCCCGAGGCACCCCTTCTTCATCGGCAAAAATCAGGTCACTTTTCAACACACTATATTTTTATTGCTTCATGCACTGTGCATTTTTCTTGGAGTGTCTTGTCTTTAGTTTTAAGTTTTGTTTAGTTTTGTTTGCTAAAATAAATGGTTGGACCCCAACAAATTTCTTTTGGAGAAGTTGCCTTGCTTTTCATTTGCCAAGAACACTCCGTTTTTCACTCTTATCGTTCAACGAGTGTTCTCTTTTTCTGCTACTGCGTTTAGCTTTCGTTTTTCGCCTTGATTTTTGTTTAGATCTTGCTATATCTTTGCATCAAGGTGTATTTTGACCTCTGGTCCATATTGGTTTTCATCAAAAGAGTTATTTCAAAAAAGGTTTGAATGGTGTTGGAAGAGAGAAAAAATTTTATGCAAAAAAGTGGTACAAAAAGGAACTTGTGTAGACTGCGGCTTAGACTTTTGCATATCGTGCTTGATGTCTTTTTGATAGTATGCTTAGTGGTTTTGCTGTAGCATGACTTGTCTCAAATGACTGAGATTGCTTAATGAGCCTTTGAAAAAATCATGCATTGTTTTTATTATTTGGAAGCATTAATTTGGTTTTCTCCTTGATGCTTTATTTGGGTTGACTTGGCGCATGCTCACACATGTTAGACTCATACAAAGTCGCCATAAGCCTCTATGATTATTTAGTTTTTGACTTTTGATGCCATCTTATGCTTTTTTTAATGTTGCTTTGTCGCTTTGCATGATTATGGCCGTTATTGCTCTCTTAGTTGGTCGTTCCCAGTCTTTTACTAGCCCTCATTTTGTACTGAGTATGAGCTCTACTCGTGCATCCAACTACTAAAAACCAAGTTGTTCCAATGTGTCCACCATACATACCTATTAGCAATTTGCTATTCCAAAGTACATTTGACTTGCTTTTATGTATCCTTCAAATTAAACTCTTTTTGGTGTTATGCGAAAATTGGTCAGTAAAGCTCTCACGAACCTAATGGCACACTTTACTTTTCTCGTTCTAAAAATTTGACATTGTGGCTCTCTTATGTTGAGTTTTTATGCTTGCAAGTTGTAAGTTGGAAATTAGCCAAACCATGCCGTCATGGGGTAAGCTTTCAACATTGCACTTCTTATTTGAGTTGATATCGTGATCTTTTGTTTATGGATACTCGCGATGTGAAACAAGTTGGGAATCTTGCGGGATCATGGAGTTCTTATATGTGTTAGGGAAATGCCTGGGCCGCTAATCTAAGCCATGCATAATTCATGGTGGAAATTTACAGCATGCCCATAGTGGACATTCGACGACGCATCTCAAAATAAAAAGCTATACCAATGGTAAATAAAAAAGATGTCGAGGTGTTCATTGTCTATTTGTCTTGTCATTTTGATGTGGCCTTGTTCCATGTCATCGGGCAGGAGGTACCCCGTTGGCGGTTCTCGATGATACACATATATTTACAATGATAAGAGCTTGCTTGGGACTCTAAGTCGAGTAGCATGAGGTTTGGGTATTCGTACTTCATGGGACACGAGGTTTTCAACTTATGATTTATCAAGCATATGCATCATAAGTGTATTCGCATTAACTTTAACCATTCAAGATGCCTATAATGGGAGCAATGAGAGCTCAAAGCTAGTAAGTACCATAATTTTTGAAGGTTTATAAAACTTGCAATCACTGCTTCCCTCTGCGAAGGGTCTTTCTTTTACTTTTATGTTGCGTCACCACCTTCTACCTTTATGCACCGTCTAAGAGAGCATAGTTGTCATTCTGAGTATAATGTGCATTGTCCCAAAGTTTTAATTGATTGATTCATGATTTTGGTTTCTAGTCGCCCTCTTAAACTTGAAGGTGTCATATGCATTTATGTTTTGCTCTCTCATGAAGGACAAGCTGAAAACCATTTGCTATGTTTTTCCTTATAATTTGAACACACGTGTGACTTTTATTGTTTCATTTTCATGATCTTTCATTTGTGTTCATTTTCATGTTATAACATGGTTGCTAAGTTTCTTCTATCAAGATTATATCTTTCATGCCCATGTTTTAAGTTCTTTTGATCCCAGCACTCAATGCTTTACATAGATGATCAAGATTGTGTAGGTGCATGTCACCTCAAAAATTATTTCTTTTGTTATCACTTACCTACTCGAGGACGAGCATGAGTTAAGCTTGGGGATGCTGATACGTCTCAAACGTATCTATAATTTTTGATGCTCCATGCTTATTTTTACACCATTTGCTTAGTGTTTCATTACACTTCGTGGCGTTTTTATGCATTTTCTAGAACTAACCTATTAACAAGATGCCACAGTGCCAGTGCCAGTTCCCTGTTTTCTGCACCCGTTCACGGCCAGACGGTGCGGAGTCCCCTAGTGTGTTTTTTTCCTTTTCATTAGGTCATATGTACATGGGAAGCAAAACTTTTTGCGATGGATAGCCCCCAAAGCCCGATCTACGGTAAAACCCTAGCCCGCTGCACCCACGCGGTCTACCCCCTGGATTTCTTTGGACGGCGGCACGCCGGTGGGCTAGTGTGTTTGTTTGGCTTTCGTTAGGTCATATGTACATGGGAAGCAAAGGTTTTTGCGATGCAT
This sequence comes from Dactylis glomerata, assembly GCA_007115705.1. Classification (NCBI taxonomy): domain Eukaryota; kingdom Viridiplantae; phylum Streptophyta; class Magnoliopsida; order Poales; family Poaceae; genus Dactylis; species Dactylis glomerata. Next base: position 11,166 of record QXEO01002023.1, on the reverse strand, counting down.
AGCCCCCAAAGCCTGATCTACGGTGAAACCCTAGCCCACTGCACCCACGCGGTCTACCCCCCCCCTCCCCCAGATTTCTCTGGACGGCGGCACGCCGGTGGGCTAGTGTGTTTGTTTGCCATTCGTTAGGTCATATGTACGTGGGAAGCACAGGTTTTGCGATGCATAGCCCCCGAAGCCCGATATACGGCGAAACCCTAGCCCGCTGCACCCGCCGGTCTACCCCCTAGATTTCTCTGGACGGCGGCACGCCAGTGGGCTAGTGTCTTTGTTTGCCTTTTGTTAGGTCATATGTACATGGGAAGCAAAGGTTTTGCGATGCATAGACCCCGAAGCCCGATCTACGGCGAAACCCTAGCCCGCTGCACCCGCGCGGTGTACCCACCTGGATTTCTTTGGACGGCGGCACGCCGGTGGGCTAGTGTGTTTGTTTGGCTTTCGTTAGGTCATATGTACATGGGAAGCAAAGGTTTTTGCGATGCATAGCCCCCAGAGCCTGATCTACGGCGAAACCCTAGCCCGTTGCACCCGCGCGGTCTACCCCCCCCCTCGGATTTCTCTGGACGGCGGCACGCCAGTGGGCCCACAGACCAGTGTTTCAGGGGGGAATGCCCCGGGAGACGCCGAAATCCCTCAAAAACTTACATGTGGACCTATGATATAATGGTGAAAATAAACTAATATATGGATCATCGGTGCAATAAATGTGCAGAAATAATAGGAGAATATGCAGAATAAAGGTTTTGCCGTGTGCCGGAAACCAAAGCTCACAGCAAAGGTTGTCTATGCCGTGTGCCCTAGTGGAAAGCTCACGGCAAAGAGTGGAAGTACTGCCAGATTGCAAATTTTAAATATTTGCGCGGCGATATTTATCGCCAGATTTAAAATTTTAAATATTTGCGAGCCAATATTTGCCGCCATGTAGGTAATTGCAAATTCAAAAGTTTGCCGTGCGTGACTGGACGGCTCCCGGCAAATGGCGTCCGTTAGGCCGCACCGTCAGATGAGCCGCGTAGGTGGGACCAAAGCAACAGTTTGCCATGGGTTCTATTTTGCCGTGCGCTTTTAGCATATTTCATCGTGTGGCTCGTTTTGCCGTGCGCCTCTGCCGCAGTCTGCCGTGGGCTGCTCTTTCGCCGTGTGCTGTGTTGAGGTACGCCGTGTGTTTTTGTTTTGCCGTGGACTGGACGGACTCGCTCACGGCAGAGGATTTTATGCCGTGCGTCGACCCACGGCAAAGAATCGGTACACGGAAAAGCCAGATTTTCCGGTAGTGAACATAATTAGTTAATTAACTTTAAAAAAATCTGAAAGTAGAGTAAGATGATACTCCTGTGCGGCTGTGGTGTGCTACGTGCCTGTGTGGCTGGCTGGAAACATAGAACTTTCTCGCGGCTAAACCTGACAATGAATGAAGACATGAGGTTATTTACTTTACATTGCCTACATCCGCTGAATTCAGCCGGCCAGTTCCGTTGTGGACTGGACTTGTGGCACGAAAAAAAGGCTAGCTAGCAGTATTCTTTTGCACGGAAGAAAGACGGCGCAAGTTTGCAACCAAGAAAACAAAAGGCGTCCTTTTAGAATTTCGGGGCCAGCAAATGCAGTGACGATTCTCTTCCACAGGAGTCTGCACCTGCAGGTTGTAGCTTTCATAAGAGTCCTGTACAGCACGTCGTCCACTGTACATTATTGTCCACGAATACAAAAGGAAATTCTTTCGGAGAACCCTAAGAGAAACAAAGTTCTTAATTTGACCGGAACTGGCTGGTGGCTATTCCTTGAGATTGATACTTTTGTCGTACTCCGTCGTGCAGAACATTCACTGATTCGACAAAACGGTAATTAACAACTTTGAAAGTAATTAAGTACAGGAGAAACATGGAATATGTATCACAAGATATAAAATTGTACCAAAATTAAAATGCCAGCATCACTAGGCTTGCATGTACGATAATTGCACAACCACCACTTCACTAGCCAATATGATATCTGAGGATTTGAACACAACCAAATTAACCAAGCAATGGTATCTAGCGCGGTCCTCAATTTCACATTGTGATTTGCACAATGAATTACGTATGCCATGGGCAAACTCATCGAAGTTCCCAAGTACTAGGAATTTTGACGCGGCGGCCCGCCACGCCCCTTGTCTTAATCTTCTAGCATTAGTAGTTAGTGGTAACTATCTTCTTTTATATCTTCTGAAAATTTGCGGAGTGGTACATTTTATGTGGTACGGTCCGATGAAGCGAAGTGTGACGTGCCTTCAAGACTTTCTCGAATAAGTGAAAAAGCAAAGAAGAGAGAGAACGCTAGCGCATCTCGAATAAGTGGAGAAGCAAAGAAGAGAGAGGTGGGGCAAAATGACCATGTCGTTCTAGATGATAATCTTGTGGACCACTTCGGACCGCTTTGTCCATAGAGACGAATATCGAAGTCTATAAGTTAATTGTGAAAATAACTATTTATGCACCGGTGAAAAATTAACGCGAGGGAGTTACACATGGTCGAAGAATTATTGGAGGGTAATTACTGTGGAAGAATTGTCGTAGAGATTTATTAACGGGAAACCACCGCTTGGAAATAACCGTTAGCGGTCAAAACTTTTGGTCATTACTGAAAATGACTATTCGTGCACCGATGAGAAATTACTGCCGGAGAGTTTAAGGTTAACTAACATCGAAGAATTGTCGCAGAGATTTACTACCGGGAAACCATCCTTTGGAAATAACCGTTAGCGTTGAAAACTTCTGCTAAAAATTACTATTCATGAATCGGTGAGAAATTACCGTTGGAGAGTTACGTATAATCATCGAAAAAATAACGTAAGATATCTACCGCAGGAGAATTGCCGCATCGATTTACTACTGAGAAGTTACAACTGACAAATTACCGTTGCGTCACGGGTAGAAGCGACTTGTTCGTGCATAAGTGAAAAATTACCGTTGAAGAGTTACGTATCATCGTCACGGCTAGAAACGACTTGTCATGCACTGGAATAAATTATCATTGAAAAGTTACGCAATATTAAAAATTACCTAAAATAATTACCATCAGAAAAAATAATTTTTTTTGAAAAAAGGGCCCAGAGCACTGTTCATACGTACACGTGAACACTGTTCATACATGCACGTGAACGCTGGTCGTACGTACACGCGAACGCTGTTCATGTACGACCGTGTCGCGCAAACAAGTACTGTTCATACATGCGCATGAACACTGTTCACACATACACGTGAATGCTGGTCATACGTACACATGAACACTGTTCATGTACTACGTGTCGCGCAAAAACGATTGGTCACGATGAACAGTAGCAGAGCACGTCACAGCTCGAGAAAGCCCATCAACTTTATATATCTATCTATATATATGGTGACGCCACAACACAATAAAACATGCATGGTGAAACAGTGCAAAGGCAAGACAGCATGGAAGATCACTTGATTAACCCAAACAGGAAATATCCTATCACTTGTTAATTTTGCTTAAGCCACGCAATGGCATCCTCGTAGCACTTTTGGAACCTCTGCATGCCATCAGCCGGCAGAGAGATGCCCACCTCCATGCCGCCACCGCTGCTCCTTCCCTCTGCCACCGCCATCGCCCCGGTTCTCGCCACGGACACGATCTCCACTTTGGCCGGCCGCCCGAACCCCAGGTCCACATCGTACACACGGAACCGGGGCGACCCGGCCACAGTCAACATTCCGGTCCCCGCGGCGGCAGCCTCCTTGATCCGCTCCGACATCAGCTCCGGTGACTCCACGCTGCTCACTGCTTCCTCGATCGCCGAAGCTACCGCCGTGCACGCTACGAAGAGGCCACCGGCGCCGGCTTCCGCGAGCTGGTCCTTGGGAGCGCCGTGCATGGCGCCGCCAACGCAGTTGCCGAGGTACGCATCCGGGATGGGAGGCTTCCTCCGCGAGCGGTGGTCGACGAGGAAGAGCAAGTATGTCGGGTCACCGCCGTTGCCTCCATCTTTGGCTCGCTGGTAGCATGACCAGAGGAAGCCAAAGGTGGCTACCAGCGATGAGCATCGCGGCGGCGCCGCGCCACGTCGCCGGGCCTCGCCGGCGATCACGTCCTTCACTCGTCGTATGTCTTCCTTGGACAGCGTGAACGTGGCGAAGAGTTGGTCGTCGGGCATCTTGACGCTTTCCAGCTGGTCGGCGGTGAGTATGCCCTTGACGAAGACGTGGTAGAGACCCTTTGGGTCCTTCACAAGAGTTCTATCGATGACAGGGGGTGAAGGCGGCTCGGCGCCGGAGCTGGCCGCTGCCCAGGCGTGAAGGAAGCGCGTCGAGCCCGCCCCGTCGCAGGCGGCATGGTGCACGGTCACGCCGATGGCGATGCCGCCGCGCAGCACGGTTGCCTGCAGCGCGAGCAACGCGCCTCCTTCCGGCAGAGGCGGCGCGAGCGGGGCGATCTTGGCGACCTTCTTCGGCTCGTCGGAGGCCAGCTCGTCGACGTCAGAATCACCGCGGTACTCGGCGACGGTGAAGGTGACGCCGTCGCCCGTCTGGTAGTGGAGCTCGTAGCGGTCGGCCGTCCCTGGAGTGAGGCGGAGGCGACCGGCGAGCGGGTAGTAGGCGTGGAGAGCAGCGGAGAGCGATGTCTTAAGGTTGGAGAGGATGGTGGCGATGTCGGCGTCGGCGGCGAGGCGGTAGAAGAAGACACGCTCGACGGGTGGGGAGATGACCCAGAAGGCGTCTAAGAAGGTGAGCGGGAGGGAGGACTCCGGCGGCGGGGCGGCGCCGGTTCCCTGCAGCGAGGGTGCTACGAGAGTTGTTTCGAGAACGCTGAGAATTGGCGCCATTGCTTTGATCCTCGGCCCCTAGAGTATGAACTTTGTGATGTAATAGAGCAGTCTGCTTGTCGCGTTCATTGCATGGACATGGCCATAGCTTTAATACTAGAAAGCTTGCACGACTTGCTGACATAATCTCTGACGATAACGTACCAATTCTGGTGGCGGTGCTTGCTGCTAGATTAGAGTTTTCCCGTGGTTACTATGCGTGCGTGGGAAGGTTCCGTTGTAGGCCATGCCGCTACTTGCTAGCTAGTCATTGGCCAACAGACATCCATTGGAATATATTTTGATAAAGAGTATATATTAACTAGCTGGATATCCGTGCTTTGCCACGGCCTATCATCTTAGACTCAATACCCATTGGTTGTCATGATCGTTTATAATTTTATTGGTAATTTTTTATATCTTCAAAGAAAACTGTGTTGGTGTGTATATCATGGTTTCTTTCTTAGCATCGAGGATATCAATTTCCGCCTCATCCATGATCTATGAAAATAAACCATATGTTAGGAAAAAGTTTATATGTTATCATATCAAACTTGCATATAAAGAAGAACGATAATACTGTATGCACCTCATTTTATTGTATAAATATAAAACTTGGAATTTTTTATTTCCCCCAAACGTCATTGTATATCGAGTCCTGTTATCCTCATCCTGCCTTGCCGAAACCTCCATCGGAACACTTAATCTCCAAACCTCATAGTTAATCAAGCATGAACCATGTCGTGTCACTCTACCTATGGCCCGTGCTTTGCTACACGTTGATTTAGTAAATATTATATTGAGTCATAGAGAATTTTACTGCTAAAAATAAGTTAGCAAGTGTGTTGCATCGGCACCATAATTAAATTAGTTCAAATAAAAAAAATCCGAGTCATCATCTGCCGCCAGTTGCACCCTTTAGTTAAGCTAAGCTAAACGACTAAACGAGCAGCCATTGTTTACTTTTGTCAACCTCGGCTGTCATGGGCTGGCACTTCCAGCCGTGTTGGATGAGAGACGAAGGACAGTTCGTTGAGGCAATGGAGATCCGACTTCAGTGCTCGCTGCTCGTGAAGCGGTGTTGCGTCCACCGGAACTTCGCGGGCTTTGGCGGTTGCAGCTGCTTCGAAGACGTCGGATTTGACGGCAGGTCAAAGGGCGAGCTAGCAGCCTTCTCCGGTATCGGTGACTCAGCCGCCATCTAGGAGTAGGAGGGCATGATTGGTGTTAGATCGAGGGTTTTGTGCCGACGCGGTGTCGTGCGGTCTGTGATGAGGCTTATAACAGAACGGAGTTCTACTCGTCTTCGATTCGGTCTTTCTTTCCAACGACGGAACGTACCACACCATCACGTCCTCTAGCCGGATTATTAGTAGAGATATCAAGAAGATAATAATTACATCTAACCTCTGTAATAATGTAATATCCTAATAGCAATCAAGGATTTGATTACCTGTCGAGAAATCCGGTTACCGGTCGGTAACCGAACTTTGCGCGCACCCACGGAAAATGGGCTTACCGAGCAAAATAATTCGGACTTTTTGAATTTTGGCCGGCCCAAATACGCCTCTACCCAGTCCATTGCCTAACCCTACCTGCCATCTAGTCCTCTATCGGTTTCCTACCACAAGTCAACCATACACCTTCCCTCCTAAAACCTAGCGACCTGGTGGCGGCGGCTGGACTGGCGGACTACAGCGGCGGTGCCCTCCTCCATCCGCTCTCTCTCTCTCCCCGTCGCTTTGCCCTGGCCAGCTTCGGTCGTTGCTTGGGCGCGACCCAGCATGCGAGACAGTGAGAAGGGCGCACACGGTATATTGTTATAGTTCTGTATAAATATAATTAGTTAACTTTAAAAAAATCTGAAAGTAGAGTAAGAGATACTCCTGTGTGGCTGTGATGTGCTATGTGCCTGTGTGGCTGGCTGGAAACATAGAACTTTTCTCGCGGCTAAACATGACAATGAACGAGGACATGAGGTTATTTACTTTACATTGCCTACATCCGCTGAATTCAGCCGGCCAGTTCCGTTGTGGACTACGTAGCTTCTTGAAAAGATGAATGAGGACCCTCTTTCTTACTGCCACTTTTTCTTTATCCTTATTTTCAGTGTTCTCGTCTTGATAATTCCTAGCAATAGTGTTCAGAAGCTCCTTTGCTTCTGGGATGGTCCTTTCCCTAAAAATATTACATGAACAACTATCAAAATAAGATCTCGAACTTTCAGTTAGTCCATTATAAAATATATCAAGCAAACCATTACCAGCAATTCCATGAAAGGGACTTTTTCTCTGAGTAAGAAAAAACCACCCCAAGCTTGGGGTAGATTCTCTCCCACTTTTTGAGTGAAGTTGCTAATTTCAGCCATCATAGCCAACGTTCTCTCTGCAGAAAAGAATTTAGAGATAAAAATAGTAAAGCATTCATCCTTACTAGATGTTGATCTTGGTGCCAAAGAATTATACCTCTAGGAGAGAAAGGAAATAGTTTAAGAAATAATAATGTTTTTCTACCTCATCCTAACCAAACACTTCAGCAATCTCTATAACATGACTCAAGTGTTCAGCGAGGTATTCCTCATCCTTGTCAAAAGACTTATCCTTCCCAACCATTTTAATGATATCAAGATCAACCGGGAAGTTATAAGCCTCACTCCTCACATAAATAGCAGACTCACATAAATCCTTATCAACTAAAAATAATTTTTGAAGAGGTACATTCATGAAAGCATCAATTCATTGGAAATCATTACAAAAAGATTCATAAAAGCATTAGTAAATGAAATTTCATCATCAAGGGATCTTATTGGCCAAGGAGAAGTGACAGTTCCACCTCTTTGATGCACATGAATAACCCTTAGTAAGCATCCCAAATAAATCACATGGCTCTTTAATAATAGTACCCAACTCAAGTGGTATCTTGTCGGTATCAAGAGAAGACTAGATAATGGTAAGCTAGGAAAAACACTAGATGATACTTTAGGAACAGCAAAAGCATTAATAGAAAATTGGGGCCTTGTTGGAAGGTCTTTTCATCCTCTATGGAAGGCATGAGAACGCTCTTCCCAGCTCTCGTATCCTTTCCCATAGCTGAGAAAAAAGGTAGTAAATGCTATCACAAGTGGTCTTACCAATAAAGTAGCCTCCCCGACGACGGTGCCAGGACATATCTTGATACCCACTAGTGTAGGCGATCGTTGAAATATTTGTTGGGAACTATTAACCCAAATTTATAGTTCAACACGATAAGAGCATAAGAATACCAATAAGACTTTACCAATTTTGTAGTCACTATCAATAACACATGTGAATCTCTCAAAGAAACAATTTGTGAAGAGTAACAATTGAAATAGAACCAGTGAAATAAAACTAAAATAGTAAGAGCAGATTTCTAGTTTCACCACAAGAGTTCTGAGTGGAACTTTTAGGTGCTAAAAGAGTAGACACAAGGTGATGCATGAACGTTGCTGATGTCTACACACGCTTCTGTTCTTGTAGACAGTGTTGGGCCTCCAAGTGCAGTGGTTTGAAGAGCAGCAGCAAGTTTCCCTTAAGTGGATCACCCAAGGTTTATCGAACTCAGGGAGGAAGAGGTCAAAGCTATCCCTCTCAAGCAACCCTGCAATTACGATACAGAAAGTCTCTTGTGTCCCCAACACACCCAATACACTTGTCAGATATATAGGTGCACTAGTTCGGCGAAGAGATAGTGAAATACAATTGGTATAGATGATTATGAGTAGTAAATGTAGTATGGAATAAGTATCGCTGCAAGCAAATATGTAACAAAACAGTAAGTAAACGGTGTGCAATGCTTGGAAACAAGGCCTGGGGATCATACTTTCACTAGTGGACACACTCCCAACAAATATAACATAATTGAACCAATAGATGCTATCATCAATATGCAACTCAAACAATTCTCCAATGGAAAACATACAATAATCATGCGTAGGGCTACAAAGCACTCCTCAAAGTCCGTATGTACCCAAACTAGATTGTCCCACACTATCAACGTGAACGCACTAGATGGTTCCAACAAACACCACATTTCATAGAGACATTAACCAAAAAGTACACATGATGCACACACTAGTCACCTTTACACCATGATACGAGGTATCTCCGGAGAGTATAATAATTAAGCATAGGAGTAGCATAATATCTGAATAATAAAATCTACCAATTCAACTAGATACAAAGCTCACGATCACATAAAGATCACATCATGGGAGAGAGAGGTGAACCACATAGCTACCGGTAGAGCCCTCAGCCCCGGGGGAGAACTACTCCCTCCTCATCATAGGAGACAGCAAGGTTGATGGAGATGGCGGTGAGGTCAATGGAGACGGCGGAGATGGCGATGGAGACCGATGGAGATGGCTCCGGGGGCACTTCCCCGTCCCGGCAGGGTGCCGGAACAGAGACTTCTGTCCCCCGAAATTTGGCTTCGATGGCGGCGGCGCTGCGGAACTGTTTTGGAAATTTCGCCCACTCCCTTAGGGTTTTCTGTCCCGAGGCTTCTTATAGGCGAAGGGGCGTCGTCAGGAGTGGCCCCAGGCCTCCTCACACCTAGGCGGCACGGCCAGGGCCTGGGCCGCGCCGGCCTAGTGTGAGGCTGGCCTGTGGCCCCTCTCCTTCGCCTCTTCGGATCTCTGGAAGCTTCCGGGCAAAATAAGACTTCAGGAACTTGTTTCGTCCAATTCCGAGAATATTTCCTGTGTATCACTTCTGAAACACAAAAACAGCAGAAAACAGGGAACTGGCACTGTGACGACTTGTTAATAGGTTAGTTCCGGAAAATGCATAAAAGTGCCATGAAGCGTAACGAAACATAAGGCAAATGGTGTAAAAACAAGCATGGAGCATCAAAAATTATAGATACGTTTGAGACGTATCAGCATCCCCAAGCTTAACTCCTGCTCGTCCTCGAGTAGGTAAGTGATAACAAAAGAAATAATTTTTGAGGTGACATGCACCTACACAATCTTGATCATATAGGTAAAGCATTGAGTGCTGAGATCAAAGAACTTAAAACATGGGCATGAAAGACATAATCTTGATAATAGAAACTTAGCAACCATGTTATAACATGAAAAGAAACACAAATAAAAGATCATGAAAATGAAACAATGAAAGTCAAACGTGTGTTCAAATCATAAGGAAAAACATACAAATGGTTTTCAGCTTGTCCTTCATGGAGAGCAAAACATAAATGCATAGGACACCTTCAAGTTTAAGAGGGCGACTAGATACAAATAATTTAAGAACAAGTGAAACCATGATCATGAATCAATTAATGAAAACTTTGGGACAATGCACATTATACTAAGAATGACAACTATGCTCTCTTAATGGTGCATAATGGTAGAAGGTGGTGACTCAACATAAAAGTAAAAGAAAGACCCTTCGCGGAGGGAAGTAGTGATTAAACATGTGCTAGAGCTTTTCATTTGTAAAACAGAGAGATAAAAATTGGTTTTGAGAGGTGGTTGTCTTTGTCAACGACTGGCAATGGGGTTCGTACTATCTTCCATACAAAAATGAAGCAAGTTTTTGAGAGAGATTGGCACTTTTGTGCTCTTTTATAAAGCTTGGCACTCCTCCCCACCTTTTTTCCTTTCTCAAACCATGGCTAACCGATTCTATCGGGTGCCCACCAACATTCACATTCCATGGAGGAGTGCCTTTTTTTCTTTTCTTTTTTCCTTTTTTTTTGGAATAAACAATATGGAAGATAGCAAATCCGACCACTACGTCCCCATGAGCTGAAAACAGTGTCACAAAATGAGAAGTATTTTGAAGGTTTCTTGAAAGGTAGCACATGAAAATTTACTTAGAATGGCTTATAAATACCATGCATAGGAATTTATAGTGGACACAATGGCAAACTTGGTTTTTGGGAGTTGGATGCACGAGTAGAGCTCATACTCAGTACAAAATAAGGGCTAGCAAAAGACTGGGAGCGACCAACTAAGAGAGCAATAATGGCCATAATCATGCAAAGCGACAAAGCAACATTAAAAGAAGTATAAGATGGCATCAAAAGTTAAAAACTAAATGATCATAGAGGCTATTGGCGACTTTGTATGAGTCTAACATGTGTGAGCATGCGCCAAGTCAACCCAAATAAAGCATCAAGGAGAAAACCAAAATAATGCTTCCAAATAATTGAAACAACGCATGATTTTTTCAAAGGCTCATTAAGCAATCTCAGTTATTTGAGACAAGTCATGCTACAGCAAAACCACTAAGCATACTATCAAAAAGACATCAAGCACGATATGCAAAAGCCTAGGCTGCAGTCTACACAAGCTCCTTCTTGTACCACTTTTTTGCATAAAGCTTTTTCTCTTTTCCAACACC